>JANRMT010027041.1:32606946-32704656 GCA_026402145.1 Polypterus bichir lapradei
TCTATCTATCTATCTATCTATCTATCTATCTATCTATCTATCTATCTACAGTGCATCCAGAAAGTATTCGCAGTGCATCACTTTTTCCACAATTTTTTATGTTACAGCCTTATTCCAAAATGGATTAAATTCATTTTTTTCCTCAGAATTCTACACACAACACCCCATAATGACAATGTGAAAAAGTTTACTTGAGGTTTTTGCAAATTTATTAAAAATAAAAGAATTTAGAAGTCACATGTACATAAGTATTCACAGCCTTTGCCATGAAGCTCAGAACTGAGCTCAGCTGTTTCCCCTGATCATCCTTGAGATGTTTCTGCAGCTTAATTGGAGTCCACCTGTGGTAAATTCAGTTGATTGGACATGATTTGGAAAGGCACACACCTGTCTATATAAGGTCACACAGTTGACAGTTCATGCCAGAGCACAAACCAAGCATGAAGTCAAAGGAATTGTCTGTAGACCTCCGAGACAGGATTGTCTCATGGCACAAATCTGGGGAAGGTTACAGAAAAATTTCTGCGGCTTTGAAGGTCCCAGTGAGCACAGTGGCCTCCATCATCCATAAGTGGAAGAAGTTCGAAACCACCAGGAACCTTCCTAGAGCTGGCCGGCCATCTAAACTGAGCGATCGGGGGAGAAGGGCCTTAGCCAGGGAGGTGACCAAGAACCCGATGGTCACTCTGTCAGAGCTCCAGAGGTCCTCTGTGGAGAGAGGAGAACCTTCTAGAAGGGCAACCTTCTCTGCAGCAAGCCACCAATCAGGCCTTTATGGTAGAGTGGCCAGACAGAAGCCACTCCTTAGTAAAAGGCACATGGCAGCCTGCCTGGAGTTTTCCAAAAGGCACCTGAAGGACTCTCAGACCATGAGAAACAAAATTTGCTGGTCTGATGAGACAAAGATTGAACTCTTTGGTGTGAATGCCAGGCGTCACGTTTGGAGGAAACTAGGCACCGCTCATCACCAGGCCAATACCATCCCTACAGTGAAGCATGGTGGTGGCAGCATCATGCTGTGGGGATGTTTTTCAGCGGCAGGAACTGGGAGACTAGTCAGGATAAAGGGAAAGATGACTGCAACAATGTACAGAGACATCCTGGATGAAAACCTGCTCCAGAGCGCTCTTGACCTCAGACTGGGGCGACGGTTCATCTTTCAGCAGGACAACGACCCCAAGCACACAGCCGAGATATCAAAGGAGTGGCTTCAGGACAACTCTGTGAATGTCCTTGAGTGGCCCAGCCAGAGCCCAGACTTGAATCCGATTGAACATCTCTGGAGAGATCTTAAAATGGCTGTGCACCGACGCTTCCCATCCAACCTAATGGAGCTTGAGAGGTGCTGCAAAGAGGAATGGGCGAAACTGGCCAAGAATAGGTGTGCCAAGCTTGTGGCATCATATTCAAAAAGACTTGAGGCTGTAATTGCTGCCAAAGGTGCATCGACAAAGTATTGAGCAAAGGCTGTGAATACTTATGTACATGTGATTTCTCAGTTTTTTTATTTTTAATAAATTTGCAAAAACCTCAAGTAAACTTTATTTCACATCGTCATTATGGGGTGTTGTGTGTAGAATTCTGAGGAAAAAAATGAATTTAATCCATTTTGGAATAAGGCTGTAACATAACAAAATGTGGAAAAAGTGATGTGCTGTTAATACTTTCTGGATGCACTGTATCTATCTATATATCTATCTATCTGACATTTTTTGCTGTTTGATTTACATTGCCAAGTAACACTTTTTATCAGTGTTCTTCTTTAAAATGAATGAATCAAAGCTATTCCCTAGTGTTTCTAGCCTACAGCATTTTATTTATACATAATCATCATTCAAAATGTGAATGACTGTTAAAGACAGCAGGGGGCAATGTTACTCCATGCATTATGCCACAATAACAAATGTGTGTACAATACCAGCAGTGAGTTATTGGCAAATTGTGCTGTCTGATGTTCTGTTATGGCAAATTGCGCTGTCTGATCTTCTGTTACTAGTAGGAAGCTTCAAACATATGTCTGACAGCAGTGATCTTTGTTTTTTTTTTTTTAAACGAGATGAAGTACTTTATCATTTTCTTCTCTGGCCATTTTGTTTATAAACACTATCTTAAAACTCTTCACATCTCCAGTACTGAGTTTGTTTTGTAGTGACACCTATTCATGCTGGTCTGGTGAGTTACTATAAGGTAGGGGATGTTATTCACCATTTAAGTGGTCTTGTAGACTTCTCATGAACAGCATTCTTTCTCCCAAAGTTCTGGGGCCTCATACATAATGCCGTGCGTAGAATTCGCACTATAACATAACGTAAGCACAAAAGCCGAAATGTGCTTACGCACAGAAAAATCCAGATGCAGGAATCTGTGCGTATTCCAACTTCCACGTTCTTCCGCTCCATAAATCCCGGTCAGCGTGAAAAGTAATGATCGTGCACGCGCCTTCTGTCCCACCCCAACTCCTCCCAGAATTACGCCTCTATGAATATGCAAATCAATATAAATCACCCTTAAGCTCAGCCTTCTGTGAAAAGACAATGGGAAAAGCACGAGGGGAAATATAAGAATTTCAGTGAATACCAAGTGGAGGCAAAGGAAAAGCATACTATTTATTGATTTAAACAGTAGTATAATCAACAAAACGAAGTTGATCGAGTGACATAGCCTGTCGGAGAAACTTGAAAGCTCACGTTCACAAAGTTGCACAGTGCCGGAAATACAAAAGAAGTCACATATCAAAGTCACAGTGAAAAGGCGAGTTGTAGCCACCGTCTGAGCTTATTAGGGTACAGACAAAAAAAAAATAGGCACACAGTGGGAAAAAAGCACGAAATGTCAACTTTAATCTCGAAATTTCCACTTTAATCACGTAGTTTATTTTGTCATTAAAGTAGAACATCATAAATGTCATCTTAAATTAATTTAATTTTCTAGTTTCTCAAATCCCATCGTAACTAAAGTAGCACGTTA
This sequence comes from Polypterus bichir lapradei, assembly GCA_026402145.1. Lineage (NCBI taxonomy): Eukaryota > Metazoa > Chordata > Cladistia > Polypteriformes > Polypteridae > Polypterus > Polypterus bichir. The sequence continues at coordinate 32,609,914 of JANRMT010027041.1, forward strand.
GATGCTTTGTTTTGTATTTGATCTTCAATGTCCTCTATGTGTGTGAATCACTATGTGCTTCCGTTCTTTCTCTTTCTCCGACAGGACACAGAATCCATTACATTTGTGATATTACGGCTTTTAAGGAACATTAAAATATCTTCATAGTACGTGTTTAATTATTCTATCCATCTATCCTTCCAGTGTCGCGCCAGCCTCAGCAAATATACAGCGCGCAAGGCTGAAACAATACGTGAACTAGCTAGCGCTGTGGCACCGTGTCTTCACATGTTTAATTATTAACAATACAGATTATTTAAATGAAGTTAAAGTTTTATCTGTATAATATAATCAACATATTTTGCTGCATTTCATCTTCAAAATGATATCGTCATCATATGTAAATACGCGCTTTATAATGTGGCGCAGGTTGTGTAATATTATAACTGTAGTGCAAGTTTACAGTGGGGTAATTGTACTTATAAGTACAAACAGTTCTACAAGGAGCAATCGATTGAGTACGTTTATAGTTCTTGGGATGAAACTGTTTCTGAACCGCGAGGTCCGTACAGGAAAGGCTTTCAAACGTTTTGCCGTGGCTTTGGCAGCATGGGCTTGATGTATACCGATAATTCTCTTTCCGATCAGCTTCTGCTGTGATTCCCCACTCAGATACAGTGATATAAATACTCCGAGTGGTGCAGTGAGAGTAATATGGAAAATGATGATCCGCTGTGGCAACCCTTAAAGGGAGCAGCTGAAAGAAGAAAAAGAAAAAGAAGAAGGTGCAGTGAGAGTAACAACGCTAAAGCAGTTATGGAATTTGGAATACTATGGCTATTCCCTGGACCATTATATTGTTACAGGTAATCTACAATCAGATGCATTACATTAATAAACAATATGCGGTTAGTTTTAGTGTATTTATAAAGCTGCGTCATAAATGTGGTTCTAAGAAATAAAGGGTAACCACACAGGAACAGTAGCATTGCTTTGATGCTGGGTGCCGCCAGTCTGCAAAACCGAGCGGAGAACTTGCGTACGACAAGATATGAGGTACCGTGGAAAAGTGCGTGGCTTTACGCCAAGTGTAGGTTTTATACATCGCGATTTGAACGTGGAAACGTTCTTACGCAACATTTCTGTGCGTACGCACCGTTTATGCATGAGGCCCCTGGTACTTTGTAAAATGCTCACTTGAACAGCTCTGACCTTCCCTGGCCTCCTTCCCACAGAACAGCTTTCCTGTTTCAGTAAGTCTTTGCCTTCTGCCTTGCTTTATGAGGTGTGCAGTTTTTCCTAATCTGAATTTTACATTAGTTATATCTTTAAATTAATTTGTAAAAAATTATGAAGTTTTTCAGAGTAATTTTAATTTTATCTGGTTGCAGTTTGCACTTACTGCTGACTTGGATTGTGTCTCTGAACAATTCAGTCACTTAAGTTTCAGCTAGTTGGTATCTTTGTAAAGTTTCCATAATGCTATAATGGCAAAACAGTCTGTGATGGTGTTTACAAAGGCAAATATTATATAAGATCTTACTCAGCAGCTGACAGCTTTGAGAGATGTAATACACTCTTTCATGTGCTTTGGTTAAAAAATTTGTAAAGCCTTAAGGAAGCCGTGTATAGCTTTATAATTTACAAACTCAGGGTCCTTAAACAGAAGAAAAGTCACAGGACTCGTTTAAGCCATACCGATGCTTGTACATATTACACATAACATAGCTTACTCCATAAATGTTCAGATGATGTTTGTTGTGACTTCATGTGCCCCTGTCAGTCAGTGCTGTTTTAGATGGACTCTGCAGGCACTTGGAAGAGTCGGGTAACACACACTTTGCGTTAGATGTCTTTTTGAAACAGGTGTTCATCCACTCCTGCATTTGGATGGGATTTAGAGAGCATTTTTTATGTCAGGTATGTATGTGTGTATATATACATGCATTTATATATGTATATGTATTTCATGTATTTATATATATATATATATATATATATATATATATATATATATATATATATAAAACAAAGCAAAATAACATAATTAATTGATGTAATTCATATCCACAGTCACAGCCCATGCAGAAACTTCAAACTGTGTATAACTCAGTATAATTATTCTTTCTATTAATTCAGTTTCAGGCATTAATATTATAAGCCCAAAAAGAGTGAAACATTTTAATGATTAATGGTGATCGTCACACTATTAACTGGAACTAGAAGGTGGGAGATTATGAAATTTGTCATTGGAGAAAAAAAAATGAAAAAATTGTAAATGTAAGTGTGGAAACCAACCCAAAATAGAGGCACAAGTGCAAGGTGTTCTTTGTTTAAAAAAAAAAAAAAAGTGGTGGAAATGAGGAAAGCCCCCTTCTGTTTGTATTGCTTGTGCCAGGCAGTTCAGTATTCATGTCTTTAACAGAGATGAGAAGTTGGATAAATGTATTAGTATATGAATCTCTACAGCACCATCTTTTGGAATGTTGCAGAAATTAGGTGGATAGTATAGTGCCATGTGTATTTTACAGTAAACAACAATAAAATGAACCCATGGACAGGTTGTAAGAGAATCACAAGGCAACAATAAAGTGTTTCTGTTCCACCGTGGTCACCCCATATAATTGCAGGAATGTCTTTTCAGACAGGAGTTCCAAATGAACTAGCAAAGATGGCAGAGCTTCCAGCTTTAAGTTTTCTAGCAGTTTTTCTGTCCCTGAGTGTGGAATTACGGCTATACAACAGCTGATTGGAAAGAGGATTATCGGAATGCAGCATCTAGCATATGCCGCCTCAGCCATGCGCACAGTCTATTTGAATTTCTCTCATACGGAAAACGCTTCAGAGCCTTTCCTGTATGGACCTCGTGGTTCAGAAACAGTTTCATCCCAAGAGCTCTAAACACACTCATTCAGTCCATCAAGTGCTCTTGGTGGAACTGTTTGTACCTATAAATACAATCACCTGACTGTAAACTTGCGATACAGTTATAATATTGCACAACCTGAGCCACTTTATAAACCATTTGCACTATCTGCACTATATGTACATGTAATTTATATTGTACTTATGCTTTCTTATTGCATATTTTTATTGTTTTTTATCATATTATTATTATTATTGTTATTTAGTAGGTAAATAAGTTTATGGAGGATATGCATATTGAATCTCATTGTACCATGCAATAATAATAAAGGATTCAATTCAGTAGAAGAAAGTGTGTATTTACATATGATGACGACTGGCTTCTAAGTTGATTTAGATTTCCAAGCCCTATCTTCTTGGAGCTCTTGATATAATTTTTAAGATGAAACACAGTAAAGTATGATTGTTACATTATACAGATACATTTTTAACTTCACTTCTTTAACTTCAATAGATTAGTGTACAGGGGATCTGTTTTGCCATCAGGAGTGGCTATTGGATGATTAAGAAAGGGTAAATATACAAAATATACAAGTGGAGGTGACCTTGCTCAATGTACATTTGAAACTGTAAGCTAATCTGCAATTGAAATCGCACAAAATGTTGTTTTTTTTTTGTTTTAAGACAGGTGTTTGCAAGTTCATTAACACTTTTCAATGGGAGATTTTTAAAATTTAAAAATTTTGCAGAGCACACTATATTTGACATACTTCATCTAAAACTGAACTATCTCCACAAGCTTTCTTGAAGAATAAATATGCTTTATTTCAACAAAATTAGTCTATCAGGAGCAAAGTTGTTTCATACGGTCAGAAAGACAGATAAGGCAACTACAATAGGTGCTTTTTGGACTTTATACCTAAAAATAGGTCTACTAGGTTATTTATTTAATTAGAAAATATGAGGAGTGAACAGGTATGCATGCAAATAGGAGACAGTATAAAGAGAAGAAGTTATGCAAACAAAACGGTTTCATGTTCAGTAGTTTAAACTTCAGGAAAAATACAACAGTATATTTATAGCCTGCATCTTTTCAAAAATGTCTTTCTCTTAATTGCATTTATCTTGTATTCTGTATAGTTTGAGCAACATTTCAGAGAGCTGATTTGTCTTGCATTTCATTCCAGTTCACCATCTATTGCATTCTGTTCACTCATCTCTGTTTCATTTGCCATTTTAGCACACCAGAACACCAGTTTTATTTAGTCAGACATTTCTGTAATCAATAGTGCACAAATTTCTGTCTGCAGAAGAGTATTAAACGGCTTACGCTTTTGGTGTTTAAATAATGTCTATGCATTCCATCCATCCATCCATTTTCCAACCTACTGAATCTGAACACAGGGTCATGGGGGTCTGCAGGAGCCAATCCCAGCCAACACAGGGCACAAGGCAGGAACCAATCCCGGGCAGGGCGCCAACCCACTGCAGGACACACACAAACACACACTAGGGCCAATTTAGAATCGCCAATCCACCTAACCTGCATGTCTTTGGACTGTGGGAGGAAACCGGAGCACCCGGAGGAAACCCACGCAGACACGGGGAGAACATGCAAACTCCACGCAGGGAGGACCCGGGAAGCGAACCCGGGTCTCCTAACTGCGAGGCAGCAGCGCTACCACTGCTCCACCGTGCCACCCACTGTGCATTCCTTATTGGCATTATTGAGAGAAATAACCAATCAGAAACGTTTATAACCTCTGGCCTTGTCTTCCATTTGTCATTTATATGGCAGAACCAAAACAGTTAACTTCTTGCACTGTTTGCTATAATCTTGCAGCTTGAGTGACTTTTTCTTAGTGACCAATGTATCACCCATTGTGTAGGGTTCCCTAACAGGGGAGCTCTAAGACATTGACTGATCATGATGAAAGGGTAATATAGAGTAGTCCACTATTGTCTCGCACATCGACATGAACTATGTTATGTGGCAGTGCTTCTTTATTCACAATGGCAACAGGGGTTTTTCTGCCATGGTTTGATATAATCTTCTCCATATACTGACATGGGTTTTTCCCTCTTCTAAAAGAGAAGGTGAGAGGTGTAATTTAACAAAAATACTTTATGTACAATATAAATGAGAGTCTTCTTCCCAGAGTCATGCATGGCACAGAGATGTCCTAAGTGACTATAATTTTCTATTATTTTTACAGGCTTAAATGTCTCAGCAAGTTTCAGAGCATATCTAACATGACACCAGTCCTAACTGCAGGACCTCTGCTTGGATTGTTGCCCTCCTGACAGTGTTATCAACAGGCTTCTCATCACTTTTACACTCTTATTTTAACTTTAGTTGGTTTCATAACTTTTCTTTCCACCCCTTCAAAGAGCATTTTTTTTCCCACATGAGCTCCATCCAAGTCCTAATTATATTGGAAGATGGCATCACAGTGGTTAGCACAGGGGCGCTTCACAACTTCAGACACCTCATGGCAGTACCTGCCCTGATTATTATTTGTGTAGAATTTCTTATTTGGTTATTCTTGGGCAGTTTTAAGGTTCTTTTCAGAAGTTTTACATTTTTGGGTGATTAAATGCTGCCCTGGACTGAGTAAGTGTAGAAGTGTGCTTGTGTGTGTGTGTGTATATATGTGTGCATGGACCTTGTGATGGACTGTCATACTGTTCATAGTTGGTTTTGTGGCTTGCACTGATGGCTGTGGAATAGACTTCAAGCCACTTCAGGACGTGGAAAGATGTGCTTATTTGGTGTAAAACACTACTTATTAGGCTTATTAATTTTAATTAACACAACAGCGGACTTCTCTAGTCAATCAAATCAAATCAATCAAAATCTTTATTGTGATTGTAGCAACGAAATTTTTAGGTGCAATTTTCCAACTCGGTGCTCTTCTCTAGTGCCTTTCTTGTTATAATAATAGTGATGATAGTACAGATTCAGAAGAAGCAGTACCTGTTGGGTGAAGGAGTGATAGGAGGAACATAATGTAGATAAAGGGGTGGTGCCTTGTTAACACTTATAAATATAGTAGGTTGTAAGGGCAAAGATAATATGAGTTAGAGCAGTTCTCCAGTACTTTCCCCTCTTCTATCCCAATACTAGAAGTAGCAATGCTAATGCTGTGATGCAGGTCATCAGCTCCCTTTTAGAACTGTAGTAGCAACAACAGCAACATTTATTTCTATAGCACATTTTATGCAAGGCGTGTAGCTCAAAGTGTTTTGCAAGGTATCAAAGAAAAAATTGCAAAAAAAAAAGAATAACAGCAAATTAGAAATCGGTGAGTATATGAATGAATAAGTTAAATATCAAAAATAGACATTAAGAATGCATCAGTACACATGTGAATAACACAGGTATGCAAGTAATAAATAAAGTCCTTAATTATAAATTCATCTTTAATCTCTCATAAGCCTGATGCTACAGTCAGTTGGCCTAGGATGACAGGAGAAAAATGCTGGGAAGAAAAAAACAATCTGCTGGGATTCCAAGGCCAAAAGACCACCAATCCCTATTTGGCATTTGTCTTAACAAAAATGTGCTTAAGTAGTTCCTAATGTTTCTGAGCTTTGTCCTTTGTCTCATTGACATTTGGAGTGTCCACATTAATTCCAACATCACAAGTAGCTGTACAGGACTTTGATCAGATGGTGGTGGCACAGAAAACCAGCAAAAAAAAACCAAAAAAAAACAGAGAAGTAAATGTTAATAATGATTGCATAAAATAACAGAGTAGGTACAACTCTGAGAGTAATCTGTAATGAATCGACTGTTGCTAGACATTTGTATCCAATTTTGGGACAAGTCACTTCAGTAGAATAGATGTTATAGTCATGAGACTGAGCAGAGAGAAGAAATGTAATTTTGCTTGGTAGCTTTGATTAATGATGACTAGTCACACAAATAGGCAATAAAATATCCCCCACTGTTCCTGCATCACAGGCCTGTCTTTTCGGATTGTTCAGAGTGCTTGTTTACTTTGAGCATCATCCTGATTAGCTTTTCAGAATTGCCAGGTTCTCTGTTATATAAAAGTGTGGCCCAGTAAACAGGAGACTGCAGACAGGAAAGGGTGGCATTAGGAAAAAGCAAGACCCAGAAAGTCATAAGGATAGAGATGACGCATGTTGCATTCCAGTTCAGGAAGAAGAACACTGCCAGTGGGTGGTATGTGGGCTGGATGCCCCAGAAATTCTAGAGGTGAAGGCAGAGAGAAAATAATGACTTTGGAGGAAACAGGCAAACCAAAAAAAAAATATTCACAGCTCGGTGGTGACTTGTGTGTAGAATTTTCATGCTTTCACTGTGTTCAGTGGTGTGACAAAGGGGATGCATCACCAAGTTAACATTTAGTATCTGTTCAGACTGATTTTGAGATTTAATTAGCAGACTGTTATTTAATTAAATCTGTTGGTTTTACTCTTGTGGGAGCCAGCTACCCGTGTGGTGGCTGTTGCACATGTTGGTGGCGACGGTGGTGGCACTCTTTGCCAGGACATTTTTGCCAAGTGAGGGCCTGAGGATGCCTGTCTGTTTTGTACAGGGTTTTTCTGGCTGCCTTGTGTGCTACCCAGTGCTGAATGAAATAAGGGATTGACAGTGAGGAGATGTGACTGGAGTTCAGTACACCGTCAAATGAGGTGTCTAGAAGCTTTTAAAAAGTGTTTGAGGTGGGCAGGCAGTTCAGCAGATATGACAGTGAGTGAGAAGCCACCAGGAGCAAACCTGTCTGTAGAGAGATCAAGTGTACTACAGTGTGCTTTGGTCACAGAAAACAGACAGTTTGTGCTATCTTAACAGTGATGAAAGAAAGAGAGACCTTCAGAGGTCAGTGTTCAGGGCTAAAAATTCTGCTAGGGCCAGTTAAATGATATTTTTAATTGTTTTGGCACAATTTTAATTACAAATATGTGCAATATTGTATTTATTTGTGTACATTTTAAATGACATAGTGTCACCATTTTAATAATATGTGTTACTTCCCTTACTTATTTTTTTAAGCACCCGGTATTGTTTTTAAATTTTTTATTGCACAATAGATTCCATAATTTTTTTTGCATCAATACCTCTTTTCTTTCTCCATTATTGTCCTGCTGCTGCCTGATCCCTACCATCCATCCATCCATTATCCAACCCGCTATATCCTAACTGCAGGGTCGCGGGGGTCCACTGGAGCCAATCCCAGCCAACACAGGGTGCAAGACAGGAAAGGCGCCAGGCCACCACACGGCGGATCCCTACCATATTATCTTCTTATATAATACACTACCGTGGCTGTCCGTTTGTTTGTCCAGGATTTTAAATCACCTGTAGCTCGCAAACCGTTTCATCTATTGACCTGAAATTTGGTACACATATACTACATGACGTCTAATATCCGTGTTCAAGGTGATGATTGATATCCAAGGTTATTCCTTTTTTTATTTTTATTTTATTGTAGAATCAACTCTTGGCAGCTGCCAGCAGGGAAGTTGTGTAGAACATGCGTACAGGCACCATTCTTATTCTGTATCACTTTCACCGTCACTTCCCCTACCTCTTTATATCTTAAATCATTCTTGAGGAAGATTGAAGACTTAAGTGCCAGCTTAAGTGAAAAATTAAAGAAAACATATTAAGTAATTGCAACACAAACACTGACTTAATCAGTTTTAATGCAAAAAGATGCCGATGAAAGTAGAGAAGAAGTGGGCCGCTAGTGCGGAGAAAAGAAGAGCTGCTCAGGAAGCAGGAAGCGCATCAACCTCTGAGCAAACGAATGCTAAATGTACAGAGAAAGAGGATGAAAACTAGGAATGCTCAAGTCAACTGTGTTCACTGCATGTTATCATGCAGTGAGCCATTAATGGTATTTAGATAATGAGACACCTCCAGTTGAGAATCTGGGGTGTGATAGTTCAATGTACCCTGCAATGATAGTTTTTTTATCATTGTTTTCTGCTTTGCAGGTAACACTTTTGGCTTTAGCCTTTGGAGCCTAAGGTAGTTACACTATTTGAGTTTTATGAGTCTCCGTTCGCTTCAGTTCCAACCTCTTAATTTCATGATATTTAAATGGCTAAACCTCCTACAGATAGCCATTTAAACTCAGGTGTGTTTGATAAAGGTCAATGGTGGGAAAAGTGAACTGAACATTTGTGATAAAAGACATGGTGTGGTGGAAAGCAGCAAGGCATTTCAGCCTAATCTTGGTCTGACAGTGGAGATAATCTATGACTGCTAAGTGGAACATTCTGTGGCTTATATACTTCAAGGTTTAGGTCAAATAGAACTCCTCCTGTGTAACTGGCAAAGTCCTCAGTGTCTGTCCTCTGGAGCCTAAAGTTATTTCATTATTGTCAGTTACTCATTGTATTTTGAGCCATTTGGACTATTGCCTTAGGAGTTCATTTAAAGTTCAAAACTTAGGTGAAGAGCCAAGTGCTTATGTTTGACCCCCCACCCCCTATCCAACATCCAACATATATTCTTACTTAGCTGTCAGCTTCTGCTCCACTCAGGCTCTTTCAGAATTGTTTCAGAGGATTTGTGTTCTTTTTTACTTGTGCATGGAAGAAAATTTCTTCTGTGATAGACTAGAGATCTTTCCATAGCCGCATTCAAGCTCAGAATTTAACTTGCTACACTCAGCTCTTGGGAAAACCTAGATTTCAAATTATTTAGTTCAAAGGTGGTCCTTCACAGCTATTGGGACACATTGGACAGACTCCAGCAAACATATAAACACTTACATGTGGTAAATATATAGAACACTAGCAAAATACCCGCGCTTTGCAGCGGATATACACACACACACATATAAACATATATATATATACATATCTACATATACACACATACATATACATACACACATACATACATACACACTCAAATACATATATATATATATATATATATATAAATATATACATACACACATATATAAACATATATATAGATATACATACATATCTACATATATACATACACACACACATATATATATATATACATATATATATATATATATATATATATATATATATATATATACACTCTTTGGGGTGCGAGCAACTGTTGCTGGGGGTGGCAGAATCCATCAAGGAAGAAAAATGAAAAACATTATTTGTACAAAATCTTTATTTATTTATTCATTCCTAAATAATTAAATGGGTAGGATATTTCGTATTAGTGCAATACGCTGTTTGTTAAAACAGATGACTCCCACTCTTAAGTGCAAGTCTGCGTGGATATTATGAACTATCGTATCTGTTCAAGTTCTATTTAAATTTTAAATAGAAGGAATTTTTATTTAGTCGACAGAAATATCCTTGGTAGGAATGTAAGTTAAATGTAGGCATCATTGCATAAATTTTTCTTCACTATACAAATGTAAAGAGTAAATTCGCCTTACATTCCAACCAAAGATATTTGTGTCGACTAAATCAGGGGTGTCAAACTCAATTGCACAGGGGGCCAAAATCCAAAACACACTTTAGGTCGCGGGCCGAACAGGATAAACATTTATTGAACACACTAAAACTAAACTTTTAAAACTTTAAAAGTTTTAAAACTTAACTTTTTTGAACATAAATATGAATAAAAACAGACAGGAACATTATTCCGGAATAAATCAACTCAAACCTTAAATAACTTATAATATTTTGCTCTCCATAAAAATATATCCTGTCTAAATTATACAAGTTAGAAATAAAGTAAACGTTAAAAGAACAACCATTCAAATTTCTTTACTCTTATGTAATTTTATATAAAAAATAAACTTAGATTTTAAATATCCCAAAAGATTTTGCTCTCCATAAAAATATATCCTGTCAAAATTATACAAATTCAAATATGAACATGCTGCATAACAAAACCTGGAAATATAAATAAAATGTGTTCTTTTCAGCAATAACAAATCAAATCATTCAGTTGTCTTTGCTCATATGTCATTTTAGAGCTGGATGCCTGGCATCTTTTTTTGGCAACAAGTTCGTTTATGTTTGGTGCGAGGTTCTGTGTTGTGGAGATTCTCAGGATGGACTGCAGGTGCTCATCGGTGAGGCGACTCCTGTGTGCTGTTTTGTTAGTCTTCATCACTGAGAAGAGCTTCTCACACAGATATGTGCTACCAAACATGCACAAGGTTTGAGTCGCATGTAGACGGAGCTGGAGCATTTCTGCGGGAATGGAGTGAATAAACTGTGCGGGCCCTGCAGTATCGTACTTTGCCTTCAGTGTGCCATTACACTGCAGCTCAATCACCTCCATCAGAATCTGCACAGGTGCAGTTTCCACATCGACGGCAAATGGGTTGCTCAAAGTCACCAAAGCGCCGTGCGAACTCAGTGCGCAGTGCGCTCAGTTTATCAGCAAAGTGCGTATTTGGGAACACCGTTGTGCCGACTTGGTTCAACATTACTTGGCAACAGGGAATGTGGGTCAAGTTGCACTGGTGCATTTGTGTCTCCCATAAAAGCAGCTTCACTTGAAATCACTTTGTGATTGTGCACGGGTTAAAACGTCTGCTGAAGTGTCAGATTCTTCTTTAATTCTTCTGCTTTCTGTATCTTCTGCATTGCATTCAGGTCTTTCAGGTTACCCTGATGTTTTGTCTCATAGTGCCGTCTTAGATTAAATTCTGTAATTACAGCCACATTAGCTCCACAAATGAGACACACGAGTTTACCGGCAATGTCAGTAAACATATACTCAGCCTCCCATCGGTTTTTAAAGGCTCTATTTTCAGAATCAACTTTTCTCTTCAGCATCGTGTGGGCTAGCTTCGCAATAACTTGCAGCATCATAAGCTAGACTTGATTAACGCGGTAAGTGTTCGGCAAGGCAGCTGAAGCGCTGCATTATGGGATCTGTAGTTTATTGTGTTACCAGCGCTTCATATACCCGGGCCATTACTAACAATAATACAGTATGTAAAATGATCTCGCGGGCCGGATATAATGACACGCCGGGCCGGATGTGGCCCGCGGCCCTTGAGTTTGACACATAGGGACTAAATAGAACTTGAAAAGATATATTTTTTCGAATGTGATCGCGCAATTCAGATCGAGTTGACGCGCACTACAGTACATCGAGCCCGCGTGCTATTGTGGTTTTGCCTGCGTGCCTCAATAAGTCACCCTCCCCTCGCTCTTACTTTTTTACCGTTCATCTAATGAATACACTGAGTATGGCTTTACCAAAACAATCACTGATGGCGAATAAAGTATCCATTACTCGAGTATGTAGATCGGGGTATATATATACATATCGCAGCGGAGAAGTAGTGTGTTAAAGAAGCTATGAAAAAGAAAAGGGAACATTTTAAAAATAACGTAACATGACTGTCAATATACAGTAATTGTTTTGTAAGAGTTATTGAGTGTTGCTGTCATCAAGGATTTGATTATCATTATTTCTTTCAATCAGGTTCATATTTGTAGGATGTGTTGTGTTCAAGTTACATTCCGTGTTTGTCAATCGTTGTAAAGATAACAGGTTTCATTCATCGATTCATTTCTTACTGCATCAATAAACAGCTCGTCTTCTTCTTTATCTGAGACGTGACACACTGCATGCATGGGTTTTTTTTTTACACTGTCTTCCTTTAGCGGGACATTGACTTTTTCCACCGTGTGCTTTGTTTCCGCAGTAGCTGCACTTATGAATATGCTTGTATGTATCAGACGCTTCATATTTTTTGCTGCCTTTTCAATTGTGTAATTCAGTTTTTGTTCAGCGCTCTTTGGAACTGTTGCTTTTTGTCTGTGCACTGCGTCACTTCACGTGAGCCGCTCGGTGTACATGTATCGAAGTTTCCCAGCTGTGCTGGTGCCATGTCGTGCTATGTCCACGGCTGTATTTAATGTTACCTAAGTCCCGGCACTTAAAACTTTCTCTCGCAGTTTCGCTGAGTTTGTGCCAAACACCACCCTGACCATCTCATCTTCCTCTGCATAAGCACAGTCTTTCACCCGTGAATATTTAGTGGCAGTGTTTCTATTGGATTGCCGCTGACGGACGGCCTTATATGGGCAGGCACTAAATTACAAACGCCAGCGGCAGCCTGTCTATGAACTTAATTTAAAGTTTAGGTTTACACCGTGCTTTGTTTCCGTAGTAGCAGCACTCATGAATGTGGTTGTATATGTCACTCCCTAGCTTCTTATTGTTTCGCTGCCTTCTCAATTATATAATGCATGTTTTCTTCAGCGCTTTTTGGAGCTCTTCCTGCTTTTCTACGTACTGCGTGATTGGGAGGCGTGATGATGTCACACGAAACTCCGCCCCCACGGCGTTCGAGCTCATCTCTATTACAGTAAATGGAGAAAAACAGCTTCCAGTTATGACCATTACGCATAGAATTTCGAAATGAAACCTGCCCAACTTTTGTAAGGAAGCTTTAAGGAATGAACCTGCCAAATTTCAGCCTTCCACCCACACGGGAAGTTGGAGAATTAGTGATGAGTCAGTGAGTGAGTGAGTGAGTGAGTGAGTGAGTGAGTGAGTGAGGGCTTTGCCTTTTATTAGTATCGATAAGTAAAATGCACACCTACCAATCTCTGTGGCTTGTAAAATGCAATTTCTGAATCTACATGCAGTGAAAGGTGCTATGAGTTTATTATTGTGTTTTATTCTACCTTCATTAATTCTCCTGTTATGCATGTTACATCAGCAGAGTCTGAGTTGTGGAGTCATCATTTTTTTTACAGAATTGAAGTCATAAGATTTTTATATGACTCCGACTCCAGCACTTGCATCTCATGTGCTATAATAAGCAGGACTACAACTCCAGCTATGACATCTGTCAGTTTTTTGGCGGCTAACATGCTAATAAAAACACACCAACTGAAAATGTCATTTAATGTAAACTTAATTCAAGGATGTTGTCACCTGCACTAGACTGCAGTTTTTACACAGAGGATGCCACGGGTAATTCAAATAAAGTTGTGGAGCAACACTTCACCTGAGTGCAGCTCCAGGTTGTACCTATGTTAGTTATATGCACATTAGAGTTGGTTGTGGGATTGTTTTTTAATCCTATTCCCACAAGGTACTCTGACTCTGTTGCGCTGTTTTGTAATGAAATTGGTCCAATCACTCCAAATACACAAATAATAAAAATAAATAAAAATCTGTAAATGTTCTATTTTATTAGGAACGAATCTGTCATATTTCAGAGCTGTGTCAAAGAAGTACTGAGCAAGTTGCTCAAAGCTAGCTAGCTACAAAGTCATATGGATGAATATCTTCACACACATATTCAACAAAATTGGGAGCACATTTTCTTTCTCTGAGAAGCGTAAGTGGGTTTGGCTGGGAAGTGGTAAACAAAGCTCAGATCGTTCTGCTCCTTCTGTATGCATGTAAAAGTAGCAACATTTTGTACTACATGCATAATTTCCTTGTCTTTTTTTTACTATGCTATACTCTCCAGTTTTCATTGTTATTTTCACATCTGCCTACTCTGTTTTCTTAAAATGCATTAAATAGGTAATGCACAGAAACAACATTATAAAAATAACATCATTATGCTCTCTTACATAAAAAAGTAAAGGTACCAGATTGGTTCTTCAGAGAGATGCCATAGGGAAATATTTCTGATTCCCTAAAGAGCCAACAACAGGAAGGTTCTAGAAAGACCTCTAACATGTTCCATAAATATTCATGAATAGACAATAACGGATTTGTAAATTACTTATGTGTCTGTGATTTCGAAGGTACTCTTGGTGCATACAATAACACAAGCTAATTTCAGGTTTCTTGATCTGCAGTCTCCTGATAAGCAGACTACTCTACATTAAAGATTTCTGTCTTGTTTACATATTAGAAACCCTTTTGAAGCCCAAAGAACCAACTTCATATGCAAAGAACCCTTCCCAGAATGAAATGGGTCTTTGTCAAGGAGTGACCCTTCTTAGAGTTTGCTGTCCTGCCAAACTGACTAAGTGTGGAAATCCTTTGCTGAGATGGGAGAACCTGTCAGAAGGATGACCATCTAAGGAGCACTTCATTAATCAGGTGTTTATGGTGGAGTGGCTAGATGGAAGCCACTCTTAAGTAAAAGATGTATGACAGCTTGCTCTGAGTTTTCCAAACAGCATTTAAAGGACTCTGGTATAATGAATGAAAAAAATCACTTTTTGGGGTAGAACTCCAAGCACAATATCTGGCAAAGACCAGGCAGTGCTCATCACCTGCCTATTACCATCCCCTATGGTCAAGCATGGCGGTGGCATCATCATGCCATGTGGGCGCTTCTCTATGGCTGGGAGAGGCAGACTGGTCAGACTAGGGGGAAGGATGGAGGCAACCAAAAGCAGAGAGGTCCTTAAAAAATTATGCTCCATAGTGCATGGAACCTCTGACTTGGGCAATGGTTCACTTTTCAGTATGACAGATACATACAATTGCATACAGCCAGGACGACATTGGATTGGCTTCAGGATAAGTCTCTGACAGTCCTTAAGTGCCAGCCAAAGCCCAGACTTAAACCCCATAGGACATCCGTGCAGTGACCTGAAGTTTTAAAGATGTTTATTGTCCAATCTAATGGTGCTGTGAAATGTAAAATAACATTCTCAAAACCTCTTCATTCAGTTATTTATATATATAGGATGAGTCAAAATTATGTTAACGCTAATGGATTTTGTTTCTTCTGCAGATAGACGTACACCATAGGTGACAGATTAGCACTAGAGCAAAGAAGAGTGGTTGCAAGGCTGCAGTTCATTGTATGGTGAAGGAATGTGTGTATTGCAGGAAAGTTCATGATACCAATGACCTGTAGGACAGAATACGGACTGTGGTATCATCTGTTCCCTGCGAAATGCGTGTCCAGGCTTTAAATGGTACTGTTGCTCGTTGTTTGATGGCGAACAGGTTGAGACATTCCTGTAAATGAGACATTCCTGTAAATCATCTTACACATATGAAGTATGTTTTGTGAATAAGTTGTTTCCGCCATTCTCAAAAGCACTTAATTTTGGGTGGTTGGGGCTGGGGTATATCGTGACATTTGAGACTACACCTAGATAGGACTTCTGTCCATCTTCACAGGGCACACATAACTCATATGGCTCCAATTTAGAGATGTCATTTAAGTTAACATGCTTGTCTTTGAAAGTGGGAGAAAAACTGGATGAAGAAAATCCATGAGGTCATCGGGAGAAAATGCCAATACAAACTGAGATGTAGCTTAGCATGCACCTTTTGTGTTATGCAGTTGATGTTCATGATCATTCATTACTTGATTAAAACACATATTCATGTAAATATATACTGAAAATAATTGCAAGAAGCAAGGAAAAGATTGCTTGTCATATCTTCCATCAGGGTTAAATCCCCACAATATGAATTAGTTTCATAGCTTCACATTAAGTGGAGTTATACAAACTTGGCTGAATGAAAATTAAGCTGAAATCTTTGTTAATGACTGCCTCAGGTCAAATGCTTATAGAACATGGATATTCTCATAGTAATTATGAATGAAGTGTCTAGGGATTCACAGTCTGGGCCTTGTTGCTCATATAAATCTTGTTTAGTGCTTAGTACAGTGTGTATCTGGTTTGTCTCCAGGTCACTTGAAAATACAATTTCAGCCTCTAGTTTTCATTTTGTTGATTTGCCTCTAATCACGTGGGGTGTAACGTTTCCCTCTTTTCAATCTCCCATGTTTTTCCCCTTTATGCCAGCACAAATGTGTAGGGAAAGCTGGCCATAAGACAGAGTTCTAGATTTTCCGTGTTTGGTCATGATCTCTCATTACTTATTTTTTGCATACTGTGTCTAAAATGGGGACAATGAAATAGCCTTTATTTTATATAGTGTCTTTTCTGTAGTGAACAGCAATGTCCTTTACAAGTAAGAGACTTCTTTACAGACACACTTATTTTACAGTCAGAGTTCAGACAGTTTAAGTAGATTGCTAGGGGTCGCACAGTGAGAGTGAGTTCAGAGGTGGGGATTGACCCGGCAGACTTGTGGTTTACAGTCTAATTAGACCACACTGCCCTTGAGCTTTGCATGACATCAGACTGTCTGTGTTTGGTTTTCAGTGACACACCCATATGGACTTCATTATCTGCCCAAGCATCTGTATGTCTTTGGCTTTTATATGAGAAATGTTATTTAAGTTAAGATGTAAAGTTCTCAGTGAGCGACCAGCATGAAAAACAAAACATTTTCTTGGCCTTATGTCATTCCATATGGGAGAGCAAGTTCAGTGAATGTGAGCAGAAAGATTTGGGTATATAAGGTTACGGGTTACACCAGTGGGCAGCTGTTGAGGGGTTATGAACTCATCTCTGGCTCTGCTGAAAGCAGTAATGTGTGCCTGTCGATGAGTGCTGACTTAGAGCACTACTATGCAAATACACGACACCTGAATGGGCCAATTTATTCCCACAAACAGTTGTGCTAAATCTTTCTAATTTCAGACCGATGCATCCTCATTGTGCTTACATTTCAGATCTTTGGAGAGCAGTTAGAGGTTAACACAACATGAAAGAACTGTTTCTAGTCCTTTAGAGATACTGGCAGCAAGGTGACAATTTGCCTATAAGATAATGACAACTCCACCTACCATATTATGGAAAAGTGACCCAGGCAGCTGTGTGATTCCCTGTGTAAAACTGAAGAGTTATTTCTCTTGGGAAAATGCCTTCCCCACAAAAAGAGCTTTACAAAGTAAAATCTACTTACTGAAGAATCAAATCTCCCCCATTAAAAGAAATCTTTGTATCTTGATCAAGTTACAGATTACTCTTTCCCAAGCTACACTGTAACAATGTTCACACAGCGTGGTTGGAGAAAAATCAACCATACAGAGCAGAAAGGTTTGAATTCTTTTATCGGCCATTTGCCTGTGTCTCAGCTTTGTCTACAAAGATGGTTCAGCATAGTGTATATTTTTATATATCATGGTCTAATTACTGGTAATATGATTTATTTTTGCCTCCTTATCCTGGACTGGATTAGGAAAGTCTATGCTATGCTTGCCTCCAAGGTATTAGTTTTCACGTATGAGGCGCTGACCCTGCGTATACTACATGTGCTAGCTGGGAGGTTGTGCAAATTTTGCTGATTGTATTGTCTACACTGATCAGAGTGCTTCAAATTTATATTTCTTGTTTAACGAAATCACATTGAATAGATTAAACAAACAGAAAAAGACATACTTTTGTCAGTTGGAGAATTTTGAAAGAATTGTATATAATCCCAACAGGCACTTATAAATCATAGAGAAAAGACAAAGCTAAAGTATGATGAATTTAGCTTGTTTAACTCCAGACTGTAGCCATTTCAACTGTGATTCAGTTTGAATAGCATTTGATTTTGTACATTGTATCATACTGTACAGTATATGTGATGTTGGCGAACTGATCATATCCTTTGTGTTGACTTCTCCTTATGTTTTCAAATAATAGTTCTTTATGCAAATACAGATATTTATTTAGTTTTGGTCTAATAGAAATGAGTTACTGCTATGGTATGGATCTGCTACAAGTAATTATAAGTAATATACTGTAAAATAGAGCTGAAAGCAGCTGTAGTTGGAATAGTCCTGACTGGTCTTAAAGAATAGTTACAGTGCTATTGAACTGTATGGACTGTATCAGTGCCGAATGAAGCCCATTTGGAGCCCTAGCGGCTAGAGAGTATTAGACGTCGATGACTAGGGAACCCTCTGTGTACATACCACACAATTAATGGAGCACACATCCCTTATCTTTCATAAATTTGCCCCTTAGGTGGCACCACGCAAACAGCATTACTAGACTTAAACAACCCATCCTTCTCGGTGTCCCCTCTGTGTACATAACTCAATAGAATACAACACATAGTTCAAGCCACTGTGCCCAGACCGTGTTCCCCGTAGCCTTCATAAAGGGTGTCCCAAATGGATTGACAGGGTCAGGCTGTAATCACCACTTTGAATTTCTTGGTGTGTACACCCAGTGCTGCCCCCAGGAAGATGCAGCTCTGGGTGGCTACCAATGTCACTCGTAGCTACATCTGCCATTAGACTGTACTGTTCATTAGAATAATTTTTATAAAGAATTTAATAATAATAAATAATAATAATACATTTTATTTAATAAGCGCCTTTCTTAACACTCAAGGTGAACTTACAACAAAATGAAACAACAGTAATAAAATAAAAACAAAGAGAACGACAAATCAAAAACAATAAGTAGCAAACAAACAAAGATAACAGGCAGTAACAGTGTTAAATTCACAGTTGGTATGCCAGTTTGAAAAGATAAGTTTTGAGGGCAGTTTTAAAATGTGTTATTGAATCGAGTTGACGAATATGAGAGGGAAGAGAATTCCAGAGTTGAGGAGCACCATGAGAGACGTTCGAGCTCCCATAGCACAGAGTTTGATGTGTGGTACAGAAAGTAGAGCTGCAGATGAGGATCTGAGTGAGCGAGAGGGAGTGTCAGTCTGTAGGAGGTCAGTGAGGTGGGGGGGAGCTTTAAATGTTAAGAGCAGTATTTTGTATTGTATTCAGTAGTTAATAGGGAGCCAGTGAAGTTGAGAGAGAATAAGTGTAATATGTTCTGTGGATTTAGAACAAGTTATTATCCTGGCAGCAGAATTTTGAATAAGTTGTAAGCGATGGATACGTTTTTGTGGGATGCCAGATAGAATAGCATTACAGTAATTTTGTACGTGAGGTGACTCGGGTATTAACCAATACTTCAGTACTGTGTTGCGTGAGAACAGGATGAAGTCTAAAAATGTTTCAGAGATAGAAGAAGCCATTTAAATGTCATCCTGATGATGCTTCACACATTGTGATACTGTAACTCTACATAATACTCCATTTACAGTGTTCCTCAAGTCCTAGAATACCACATTGGTGGCTGCAGGTGTTTTGTTCCAACTCAAGTCATTAATTAGAAGTCAGGAGTTCATGAGGTTTAGACCTGAAAAAGCATGGCCACATTCTGCAGTGTTTGGTATTTATCTTGACTTTTAGAAAGCATTTGATATATGTGTCACATGAAAGGCTGGGTATCAAACTAAAAGAAGTGAGAGCAGGATGTTGCTTGTAGATGGGGGCAAAATTGGCTCAGACTGTGGAAGCAGAGAGTTCTGGTGTGAGGAACTTTATCAGAATTGGCTGATGTTAAGCATGGTGTTCCGCAGGGGTTGGCACTGGGGTAGCTGCTATTTTTAAACTATATAAATGATTTGGATATGAATATAAGTAACAAGCTGGTTAAGTCTGAAGATGATACCAAGATAGGTTGATAGTCAGATAATCTGGAATCAGTTGAATCATTACAGAAGGACATGGACAGCATACAGGCCTATGCAGATTTGTGGCAGATGAAATTTAATGTAAGTAAATATAAAGTATTACACATAGGAAGTAAAAATGTTAGGTTTGAATACACAATGGAAGGTTTCAAAATCAAAAGTACATCTTAAGAGAAAGATTTAGGAGTGATAATAAACTCAACACTATTAACTGCCAGGTAGTGTTCAGAAGCCATTAAGAAGGCTAACAGAATGTCAGATTATATAGCTCCCTGATGTGTGGAGTACAAGTCCAAGGAGGCTATGCTTAAGCCTTATAATGCATTGCTGAGGTCTAGTCTGGAGTACTGTGTGTGGTTTTGGTCTCCAGGCTACAAAAAGGACATAGCAGCACTAGAAAAAGTTCAGAGAAGAGCAACTAGGCTGAATCCAGGACATCAGGGGATGAGTTATGAGGAAAGATTAAAAGGGCCGAGCCTTTTCAGCTTAAACAAAATGAGATTAAGAGGAGACTTGATTGAAATGTTTGAAATTATGAAAGGAATTAGTACAGTGGATCAGGACTGTTATTTTAAAATGAGTTCATCAAGAACGCAGGGACACAGTTGGAAACTTGTTGAGGAATAATTTCGCACAAACATTACAAAGTTTTTTTCTTTACAAAATGATCCATAGACACATGTAGTAAATGACCAAACAGTGTGGCAGACAGTAGGAGTTGCCATCAAACCATGCGCTGCGATTCCTCTCGATGATATTTACATTGCCCTGCAAGCTGGGAACACCGGCAACACCAACACAACCCTTATCAACCTTCAGGGTCTTTTCAAGGAAGGTCTCTCAAATCACATTAGGATCAGCAGTTGCACCCAAGTCTATGTTCCTGACACAAACTGTGTGCAGACTCATTAAAAACAGCCTGCTCTTGGATTCTGGAGTCCTGCCTACAGAGGAATCAAAGCATTATGCACATCCGAATCTGTTCCTCAGAGAGTCGCAGTCATAGCAGCTGATGGAACGGTCCTTACAGATGACACTGCAGTTGTGACTCGCTGGGCTGGCTACTTTGAGCAGCTGTTTAAAGCTAAACCTCCGGCGAGGACATTGGATATCTCTAGGTGTATGATTCTTGATGGCTGATTCTCCAATTAGCTGTGAACAACCCAGTCTCACTGAGATTGCACGGGTGGTGAACCACTTGAGGGTTGGAAAGGCTGCAGGGATCTGTAGTATCCGGGGTGAACTTCTCCAGGTTGATGGTAAGGCTGTCTTCCTGGCATTGCAAGCTATCATTACTTTCATTTGGGAGACGGGCGTCATTCCAACTGACTGGAAAATGGGACTTGTCGTCCCTATCTGGAAAGGGAATGGTGATCGCCTAGATTACATCATCTACAGGGGGATAACACTGCTCTTGGTGCCGATTAATGTCCTTGCTAGTGTCATTCTAAATAGGAATATGATCACTTGCTCACCAACCTGTGATTGGAGCAGTCTGGTTTTATGCCTAAAAGTCTACCATCAACCACATCCTGGCACTGAGGGTTCTCTTGGAGCACAAACACAAATATCAGAAGAGTTTCTTTGCAGCCTTTGTTGATTTTCATAAAACGTTTGACTCAGATGATAGAGCCCCCCTTTGTGACATCCTGAGACTTTGTGGGATCCCCTCAAAGTTGCTGGATATCATGGCCGGCCTATACATTGGTACTGTGTGTGCTGTGCAGAGTGAAGGCAGAACCTCTGCATTTTTCCATGTTAATTCTGGGGTTTCTCAGTGGTGTGTTTTTTCTCCTACTCTGTTCAATGCTTGCATGGACTGGGTGTTGGGCAGAGTCATGGGGTCCAGCAGTTGTGAGGCATCTGTTGGTGAAGAGAGAGATTGACTGATGTTGACTTTGCTGACAAATCTGTTATTTTTGCAGAGTCAATGGAGGCTCTAATCAGGGCGCTCAAGAGACTGAGAGAGGAGTCTGAGTGTCTGGGCTTGTGAGTGTCCTTAATAAAAACCAAGATCCAGGCCTTTAATGACCTCTTGGGCACAGCCATCAGCAGTGTGTCTGTCTGTGGAGAGAGTGTCGACCTCGTCAAGAGATTTACTTTCCTCCACAGCGACATTCATGTCTCTAGTGACTCATCCTGTTAAGTCTGTGGACAAATTGGGAGAGCAAGTGGGGTCATGAGGTCGCTGGAAAGGAGTGTGTGGTGCTCCAGGTATCTTTGCTAAAGGACGAAGGTCCGAGTCTATAGAGTCCTGGTACTTTATGTTTTGCTTTATGAGTGTGAGACATGAACGGTATCCAGTGACCTAAAATGAAGACTGGACTCCTTTGGTACTGTGTCTCTTCAGAGAATTCTTGGGTACCACTGGTTTGACTTTGTGTGGAATGAGCAGTTTCTCATAAAGTCCTGAATATGAGGCACATTACCAGCATTGTGAGGGAGCATCAGTTATGGCCATGTAGCATGATTCCCCAAGGGTGATCCATCTCACAGGATACTCATTGTTGAGGGCCTGAGCGATTGGACCAGGCCAAAGGGACACCCAAGTAACACGTGCGTATAGCAGATGGATGGTCATTTTTGGAGTTGGGACTGTACCGCGTGTCTAACTGGGGGGTTGCCAACAAGGATCCTGAGCTGTTTTCATTATGTGAAGGGTGTGGTAACATTCTGTACCAGCGTATGCTCCCCAATCTGACCTGACCTGTGCTAGAACATGCTAGAACTAGCTTCGGGGCTGGTTGATTCAGAATCAGCAATAATTCTTGCAGATCATCTAATGTGATTTTTTTTCCTCATACATCCCCATGGTAGCACAGTCCATTAAAACCCATTGAAGTGCGGCTTCACTGAAAGTCAATGGCATTTCAGAATATGCTTTGTTTTCAGTGCAGCATAGACAGACGTTTATTGGACAAATGCTTCAAAACGTCATTTCCAGGGAAGCTCAGCATCTCTGGGAATAAATGTGACAGAGGGCTGGCCAGGAAGCTGGGCTGCTGCATAATGTTTGGAGGAATAATCAAAGTGGCTGGACCCCTGTTTGACTGACAACGTTTTGGCATTGGAGCATTTCAAGTTCAATCCCATGCGGATTTTTGGCAAGTAAGGCTGCTGCTCGTAGTCTGTTATTGGATATAGAACACTATTTTCATTTGTACATGTCCTATGTAAAAGAAAGCGTGCGTGTGAGCCCCAGAACCCCAGACACGCCACACTACACAGTCCTAGGTGTAAGATGAAGGTTTTTATTTTCACAAAATACCTCTTTTCCAATCAGTCCACAGCTTTTCAATAAACAATTGTTCTCTTCTTTCTTCAGGTGAGCTTTGCCTTCTGCCTTCCGACTCTGACTCACCAGAGGAAGCTGGACAGTTCACTTTTGTGTCAAACCTGGAAGTACTTCTGGTACCGGGGTATAGCCCGATGGAAACACTTCAGGGTCAGATGTAAGCCTTCTGAAACAGGGAGTCCTTCTCCCTGCAGTACTCCCTGGCGGCACACAAGGACCCAGGCAGAGTTGTCCTGCAGGACTATGATTCCCATAAAACCCTGCAGGAGCCCTAACTGGGTCCACTCCAGTGGAGCACTGCCACCTATTATACTGGGGGAAGAACTACCCTTCATATCCCAGCTCCTTCATACTGTCCACTGATTTATCCCTTTGCATGAGATGTTGATTCAGCCCTTGTCCTGGCTGGGTTATTGTCTTTGCATTCATGCATCCTGGCTGTTGACCGTTGGCCTCATAAGTTAGCCCTGTCATTAATAGTTTAACAAACAAGCCAGGTTATCACTCATACACTTTCATACACATTCTAACTACAGTAGGTAACACAACATATTTGCTGTTCCTAGTCCAGAATTAAAGAGCACTTTCTCCTTGAGTTCATTTTTTACTTCCTTAAAGCCCAGGGGAAAGTTGTAAGTCTGAGTTCTAAATGTGAACTCAGATCTTGCTGTATATGCTAGTGCATTAACCTTCTGGGTTAAAACAACATTCCTTTTAAAATGGAAATGTTTCACCGCACACCAAATTAAGCTGAGGGAATGTATGACTGGGGCCTATGATGGACCGCCACCTTATCCATTGTTGGAGTCTTGCCTTACACATCATTCTATACCGATAGACTCTTACATAACACAGTCCTGAAATGGAGAATGCTGGTTCAGAAAGTAGATAGTTAAGTGGATGGACATATACAAGTTTCAATTCCTGTGAATTAAACAATTTAGAAAATACCTTACAAGATATTGCAGAATCATGTCTTTTTAAAATGGCCCTCCCATTCTAATTTTAAATGTATGCAAAACATGATTTAAAAAGTAAAAATTACATTTTCATACATCTTTTATGGATGGGAAAAGAAATGCTGTTTTCATTGTTGTACTGGAATTTCAACATTCATTGTTAAAATAACAGTAAAGAAATGATGATAATAGGAAAACAAAAGAGTACAACCAGAAAACAACAGGAAAACCAGTATAATCTGTGAACATGTCTGGCATTCCGTCAGAATCTTTTGTGACCACCTCTTGTAACCCACACTGCCGGGCCCTTATGATAGATGTACAGAGCCAATAAGCCACTGAACCTACAGATGTGAGATGTTATTCCTTTCCTGCAGGAACATCTGGCAGAGTTGCTGGCCATCGGCCAGAAGGAAGCCGCATAACTGCACGATATGATCATCACATCTCACCTCAAGTATAAGCAGGATGTTTTCATGTGTGCTGCACTGCAGTATCCTGAGTGCTAGGAGAATTCATTTTTGATGTACCTGGTTTGAACCTGGTTTGTTCAATGTGTTTTCTTAGCACACATCACATATACCAACCTGCATGATTATCGAAATGTTAACATACATCAAAATATGTATTGCACTAGGTCATAAGCACAAGGTGTTTAGCAATTACATAGTGCTTTATTTACTTTAAGATTATTCTGTGATGTATATTGGATTGGCGTCACCATTAAGGTGAATTAGGCATTAGTCTGGTGCACCATTCTTTTTTTTGGTGGTGTGGTGAAGTGGGTGGTGTTCGGACTCAGCCACATGGGTTAGCTACCAAACAGTCGGTTAGCTTGGTGCACTAATAAGCTTGGCCTAGGGTGTAAAATAACCTATATATTACCAGCACTGGATATATATATGATATAATCTATTACTTTAACCTACAACTTTTCACCCCTGCCTCTCCAGCACTTAAGGACCTGTTGATTGTGTTTTTTAACATTGTATTAATAAAATGTGATCACTGTCTATTAAGTAAATGGATTAGGTTTACTGCTAAGTCAGCATTGCACATCCATGTGTGCTGTCCTTGGTGAAATACAATGAATTAAGGACGAGCTCAGATTCCTTCACTCTCTTCACTTTTTATTGTGTTTAAGATTCAATTTTAAATAAATACATTTGCCATGTTTTGTTCATCAGTCTACCCACAATAACCCATAATGACCAAATGAAAACATGTTTACAGAAAGGTTTGCAAATGTATTAAAAATCTCAAACTGAAATGTCTCATTTCATTAAGTATTCAGACCCTTTGCTCTGGCATTCCAAGATATGGTAGGCTGTTTCGTGTTTGCTTTAATTATCCCTGAGACGTGTCTACAACTTGATTGTAGTCCATCGTTTAGAAAGGCACACACCTTGGTGGTCTCGTCCGATGCGAGAGATGGACGTCTGAAGTGGAGCTCCGCTAGCAGTGGTGTTATTTTTCATATTATTTGCTTATTATCTTGAGATATCCTGTATTTATTCAACCCGAGAGGGACTGCTACAGTATATGTAAGCACATATAAACATGGCCAACAAGAAGGGGGGTTCGAAAGAATCGAAAACTAAAGCTACACCCAAACTGCGATCAGCAAGCCCCGGTTCCAGATACGGCCTTTCAGAGACAGACCTGGATCAGATGGGCGAAAGCACAGACTCCTCGGGACCACGGTCCGCTACATCGTCGCCGGCTGAGAGCGAAAAGGGGAGCGAAGGTGCGATCGTGAGTGCAGATCTGGATAGCTCGCCGATTGGAGGAGATCACATGAAACTGGAAAGGGCCTCGAAGTCCACGGCTTCAATTGCGCAATTACGCGAGCCTGTAGCAGCGGGGACACCGGCTACAGCAAAGTCTGCTGCTTCATCTACGGTACAAGAAAGCACAATTGAACTATCTGAACTGAAGGTGTTGCTCGTTGAGCTCGCGCAAGACATAAAGAAAAGCGAGAAGGCTAATGAGATAGCAAGGGCAAAGGCACATGAGAGACTGAAACAGGAAATCCAACAGGCAACTGAAAGGTTGCGACAGGAATTCCAACAGGCAAATGAAAGGTTGCGACAGGAATTCCAACAGGCAAATGAAAGGCTGCATCAAGAGGTGCAATTTGAGCTTCGACAGGTGCTGGGTAAAATTGAAGAGCGCATTCAGGAAAACTCGATTAAACTGAGCACGCTTACTGATCAATTGGAGCATCTCAAGGAGACATTCACGAATCGGATTGAAATGGTCGAACATTCAGCTACCAGTGCCGAAGAAAGAGCAATAAATGTCAGTTCCGAATGCAAAAAACTCGGAGAAAAACTTGGAGACAGACTGGCTGCTTTAGAAGATGGCAGTAGAAGGTATAATGTCAGAATTGAAGGTCTGCCGGAGAATCGAGAAAGTTCAAACCCTGTGAAATTCGCAGCTGAACTTTTTTCTAAAATAATCGGGGACGACTTTAAAGCAGAATCTGAGATAGCAGCGGCTTACCGCGTACGCGGACCAAACACCGTCAGACCCCGACCAAGATCTTTTATAGTTCGTTTTGAACGATTATCATTTAAGCTAGAGGTGATGGCACTCCTCAGAAACAAGGAAGGTATTATATTTGAAAATAACCACATTCTTATCTTCCCTGACTTCTCTCCAGCAACAGCTACTAAACGCGCATCCTTCTATAATATTAAACAGCGGCTACGGCAAGCCAGTGTGAAATACAGCCTCCTGTATCCGGCAAAACTGAAAGTGGAATGGCAGGGTCAATTCTATGTCTTCGCTAGCAAGGAAGATGCAGAAAAAGAATTAAGAAAGCTGATCCCGGGACTATTCTGATACATAATAGTGAGTCATGGCGGTTAAAACGATGAAGGAAAGATTAATAATCTTTTGTCTGATCTATTCGTTTTAAAATACGGGTTTTTATCAGCATATATTCTCATTATTACTTAGTATTACTAGGGCGCTATATGTTTATGTTTTATTGTGCTTAATTATTTATCTATTTATTTATTTTTCTCTTTTTCTTTTCTAATTATCTCATCTCTACCCTAAACGAGACTGTTCAATATCATACCCTAGGTTTACTGTTATTGCTATTACTGCATTAAGACTGGTTATGCTTCTTCTGGACACATTTTTAATACCATCCCCTGGGTTTATTATCTGGGTGTATCATCTTAATGCACTAAAATTGCTGAAGACTATATATATATTTTAAGTGTAAAACTCCTTTTTTTTTTTTTTTTTTTTTTATTTTATTCTTAGAGATATCTCTATCTTTTAACCCTTAAGCGCCGCTGCATTGGAGCTTGTTTTGCTTTGGACGTACTCTGTCTCTGGGTATGTCAGAGGACTGGGACTATGTGAAGTGGGTTTTAGCCTCACTTGGGGAGGCAAAAAGGGAGGGTGGGGGGTTAAGGGGGGGAGAGAAAGAGAGCAGGCCTGATCTATACCTAATCTATCCTCTCAGTCTTTATAATTATAATAAGACTATAAAATGACATCAAAAACTCAGAATCAGTGTCTCCATGATGGGACAGTTAACTTCGTAAGCTGGAATGTTAAAGGCCTGAATCACGAATTAAAGAGAAAGAAAGTACTCTCTCACCTAACAGGTCTAAATGCTAAAATAGTATTTTTACAGGAAACTCACTTAATAAGCAAGGATCAGTTCCGGCTGCAAAAAGACTGGACTGGCCAAATGTTCCATTCTAGCTTTACAAAGAAAACTAGAGGTGTGGGAATTCTCATACATAGAACTGTTCCATTTGTAGCATCAGATGTAGTATTGGATCCTGAAGGGAGATATGTAATGGTTATGGGAGACTTATCTAACTGTAAAATGATCTTGATAAATGTTTATGCACCTAATGTTGATGATAAGGAATTTATACAAAATTTGTTGGCATCCATTCCCAATCTGAACACTCATAAAGTTATAATGGCTGGGGATTTTAATTGTGTTATGAATCCACTTTTAGATAGGACTTCCTCCACAGGGGGAACGGCATCTAACACTGCAAAAATAATTACAAAGTTTATAACTGATCACAACTTATCAGACCCCTGGAGGTTTTTAAACCCAAATTCAAGAACATATTCTTTCTACTCACCAGTACATCATTGTTACTCAAGGATCGATTACTTCTTTATAGACAATAACTTCTTGCCTAAGATTAAATCTTGCAAATACGATGCTATTGTTATTTCTGACCATGCACCTATGATCTTGGAGCTAAAATTACTAAGCCCCATGCACTCACCCCGCAGATGGCGCCTCAACCCGCTTCTATTAGCTGATGAGAATTGTACTGAATTTATATCCAAACAAATCAAATTCTTTCTAGAGACAAATACATCCCCCGAGATCTCTGCAGGGATACTCTGGGAAACTCTTAAGGCCTTCTTAAGAGGACAGATTATCTCATATCTTTCCCACAGAAATAAATCCGAGGCCAAGAAAGTAGCAGATATAAAAAGCGAAATTACTAAAATAGATGAAGAACATGCCAGACTACCAAGCGAGACTCTACATAGGAGAAGGCAGGCTCTACATTCGGAATTAAACCTCTTGACAACTAAAGAAACTGAACAACTAATTTACAAATCCAGACATCATTACTATGAACATGGGGAGAAAGCTAATAAGCTTTTAGCTCAACAAATTCACAAGCAAGAAGTGCGCAACGCAATCTCGGTAATCACTAGTACGAACGGAGATAAAATCGTCGAACACCAAAATATAATGCACACTTTCAGAGACTACTATAAATCCCTATATACTACTGAGTTTAAGGAAGACAATACACAATCTAATGCATTTCTGGATACATTACAGATACCACAAATAGACGCTTGTAGTGCGGAGGAACTTGATAAACCTCTGATGTTATCAGAATTACTAGATGCTATAAAATCACTCCAAGGCGGGAAAGCAGCAGGCCCTGATGGTTACCCTGCAGAATTTTACAAGAAATTCTCCGCTCAGCTAGCCCCCCTCTTATTAGCAACATTTACAGAAGCCAGAGATAACCAATCTCTTCCACAAACCTTTCGCCAAGCATTAATCACTGTCTTTCCAAAACAAAATAAGGACTTATTACAATGTGCATCATACAGACCAATTTCACTTCTGAATAACGACGTTAAAATACTTTCAAAAATTTTAGCCAGAAGGGTGGAGAAAGTGCTCCCCTCGGTAATATCACAAGACCAAACTGGATTTATTGGGGGCCGGCACTTATCTTCCAATCTTCGACGCCTGTTTAATGTAATATACTCACCAACTAAATCAAACACCCCAGAAATATTATTATCATTAGATGCAGAAAAAGCATTCGACATGATTGAATGGAAATACCTTCTTACTATATTGGAGAAGTTTGGGTTTGGCCCAAACATCTGTGCATGGATTAAATTACTGTATACTAACCCAGAAGCTTCAGTTTGCATCAACAACATTTGCTCAGACTACTTTAAACTAGAACGTGGCACTAGACAAGGATGCCCCTTGTCACCGCTGCTGTTTGCGATTGCCATTGAACCACTGGCAATACATTGTCGAAATACTGATCAGATAAAGGGGATTAGCAGAGAAGGACTGGAACAGAAAATCTCATTATATGCAGATGACATGGTACTGTATATATCAGACCCAGAAAATTCTGTACCTGCAGTCTTAGCAGCACTCACAGAATTTCAAAAGATCTCTGGTCTCAGAATTAATCTGAATAAAAGTGTACTCTTTCCAGTGAACTCTCAAGCATATAATATTAAATTAGATACCCTACCTTTTATCATTGCAGAACAGTTTAAATACCTAGGGGTAAACATCACAAGTAAATATAAAGCTCTATATCAACAAAATTTCGCCGTTTGCATGGAAAAAATTAAACAAGACTTGCATAGATGGTCAACCCTTCATCTCACACTAGCTGGAAGAATTAATACTGTTAAGATGAATATTCTTCCTAAGCTCCTTTTTTTATTTCAAAACATCCCAATATACATTAATAAATCATTTTTTAGGCAATTAGATTCGACAATAACCTCATTTATTTGGAATTCAAAACATCCACGCATCAAAAGAGCGACCCTACAAAGACAAAAGGCAGAAGGCGGCATGGCTCTACCTAACTTCCAGTTTTATTACTGGGCAGCAAATATACAGGCGATAAGAACCTGGACACAAATAGAAGAACATACACAGGCTTGGTCCGCAATAGAATTAAATTCCTGCAGTACTTCTTTGTATTCCTTGCTCTGTGCTCCAATAAACACACGTTATCGGCAATACACTAATAACCCAATTGTGCTCCACTCACTTAGAATCTGGAACCAATGTAGAAAGCAATTTAAGACGGAGAAGCTTCTATCTGTGGCACCCCTGCAAGAGAACCACCTCTTTCAACCCTCACAAACATATGCAGTTTTTAATATTTGGAAAAAAT
Source organism: Polypterus bichir lapradei (assembly GCA_026402145.1). Classification (NCBI taxonomy): domain Eukaryota; kingdom Metazoa; phylum Chordata; class Cladistia; order Polypteriformes; family Polypteridae; genus Polypterus; species Polypterus bichir. The sequence continues at coordinate 32,640,754 of JANRMT010027041.1, forward strand.
TTGGAATTAACTTGCTTAGAGATCTTTATATAGACAACGTCTTTGCATCCTATGAGCAATTACATTCCAAATTTAACATTCCAGCTACACATTTCTTTCACTATCTTCAAATCAGAAACTTTGTTAAACAAAACCTTCCAGATTTTCCTCATCTTGCACCCTCATCCATGCTGGAAAAAATATTGCTCAATCTCAAGGATTTAGACTCCATCTCTACAATATATAAAATCATTTTACAATCCCTCCCTTTTAAAGATCCAAGAGGACACTGGGAAAAAGATCTTTCAATTAATATATCAGAAAAGGAGTGGAAAGTAGCAATGCAGAGAATTCACTCGAGCTCCATATGCGCAAAGCATACAATTATACAACTCAAAATTATATATCGAGCACATCTGTCTCGACTAAAACTCTCCAAAATGTTCCCAGGGCATGATCCAACCTGCGAACGTTGTAACCATGTCCCAGCCTCACTAGGTCACATGTTCTGGTCCTGCACCAAATTAACATTATTCTGGACAAACATTTTTAATTACCTTTCAGATAGCCTTGGACTTACAATCCCTCCTAACCCATTAACAGCTGTGTTTGGTGTTCTTCCAGATGGGTTTAAAGCGGAGGAAGACAAACAAATTGTGATTGCATTCACTACACTTTTGGCACGTAGACTTATTCTCATAAACTGGAAGAACCCAAACTCTCCTCTTTTAAGTCAGTGGGAAACCGATGTGTTATATTATTTGAAGTTGGAAAAAGTCAAATATTCAATTAGAGGATCCGTACAGACTTTTTTCAAAACATGGCAGGATCTAATCAGTAATATTTTAAAATAAGTTCAAAAGGCACAGAGAATTTATTAATTTAGGTATGTCTCCAAGTCTTAAATTTAACGCCGTTTGGCTTGCTCTCTCTCTCAGGGGTGGGGATCGATCTGTTCTTAATTTTTCTCTTTGTAAAAACTTGATTGCTTTGTATGGATTGTAATAAAATTAATAAAAATTTAAAAAAAAAAAAAAAAAAAAAAAAAAAGAAAGGCACACACCTGTGTATATAAAGTCCCACAGTTCACATGATATCGCAGGACAGAAATCAAGACATGAAGTTAAAGGAACTCTATGTTAGATGTCCGTGATCAAACTGGTGAGATACAGATTAGGGCAAGAGTATAAAACTGTTTATAAAGCTTTGAGTGTTCCCAGGAGTACAGTTGCCTCAATGATTTTGAAATGGATGAAGTTTGGAACCCCAGGACTCTTCTTGGAGTTGGATGTCCATCCTAAATGAGCAACTGGGCAAGAAGGGTTTTAGTCAGGGAGGTGAGCAAGAGCCCAATGGCCTCTCTAACAGAGCTTCAGAGTCTTCTTCTGAGATGGGAGAAACTGTAGGAAGGGTAGCCATCTCAGCAGCCCTCCATCAATCAGCTGTTTATAGCAGAGTGGCTAGATGGAACCCACTCTTGAGTAAAGGGCATATGACAGTTTAAGGGACTCTGACTGCATGAGGATAAAAATTCTCTGGTCTAGTGAAATAAAACCTGACGCTTTTTGGGTAGAACTCCAAGCTCTGTATCTGGCAAAGACCAGGTACTGCCCAAAAACTGTCTAATACCATCAATGCAGTGAAGCATGGTGGGTGCAACATCATGCTATGGGGGTTCTTCTCAGTGGCAGGGGCAGGGTGACTAGAGAGAATTGAGTGAACTTTAAATATAGAGAGGTCCTTGGAAAAAAAAAACTTCTTCAGATTACATGGGACCTCGGTTTGAGACAACTGTTCATCTTTCAGAATGATAATAATCCACAGCATACAAGCCAAGACAATGCTGGAGTGGCTTCAGGACATGGACTCTCCTTGAGTGCCCAAATAAAGGCCAATAAAACATCCAGACCAAAAGATGGCAGTTTACAGGTACTTCCCATTGCTTGATCTGCCTGAAAGAATGAGATAAACTGCCCAAATCTAGGTGTGCAAAAGAGGTATAGACTTAATCGAGTTGTAAATCCTGCCAAAGGGGTTTCCTCAAAGTACTGAATCAGGGGTCTTAATGCTTACATGAATGAGAGATTTAAGGTTTTGAACTTTATGGAATTTGCAAACATTTCTGACGACATGTTTTCACTTTGTCATTATGGGTTATTGAATTTAGATTTATTGGCAGAAATGGCAGATTTATCAATTTAAAATTAATGTAGACATTATTGTCATTTCTATGTGGTATGACCAAAATTCTTTGCAAATAATCTTAAATTAAATTCTGTAATGTGCAGTTTAATCATGTCTGAATTGTTTGATTTGTAATTTTAAAATGTGTAGCAGAGGAGTAAATCTACGAAAAACGTGTCTTTGTCCCAACTATTATGGACAGCACCTTGGTTTTATAGTCACTGAAGAATATCGTCAGATTCTTAGGGTCCTCTTGAGCTCAGCTTTGCCCTCAGTATGAACTCAATACTCCTATACTTTCTGATCCTAATGTTAACAAACATCCATCCATCCATTATCCAACCCGCTATTTCCTAACTACAGGGTCACAGGGGTCTGCTGGAGCCAATCCCAGCCAACACAGGGCACAAGGCAGGAAACAAAACACACACACACTAGGGACAATTTTAAAATCACCAATGCATCTAACTTGTATGTCTTTGGATTGTGGGAGGAAACCAGAGTACCCAGAGGAAACCCACACAGACACGGGAAGAACATGCAAACTCCACGCATGGAGGACCCGGGACGTGAACCCGGGTCTCCTAACTGCAAGGCAGCAGCGCAACCCACTGCACCACCGTGTTAACAAATAGCTTAGTAAAAATAAGAGCAAAAACTGAAAGAAATTATCTTGTTTTTGTCTTGTTGACATTTTGTTCCTTTCCCCTTTCCTGTTGGCATTTTCTGTTATCAATTTGCACTTTCTCTCTTACAAGTTGGGTTATTTGATGCACGCTTATGTTTACTTCATATCGAGACTTAGCAACCTCTTCCCTGGAAATAAAAAGAAACCTGAAACTTAAGGCTCAATTTTTTTCTTTTTTTTTATTTGATGGGTCTTTTGTGGTACATATTAAAATTTTAAATACAAAATGAGATCCCTTCAAATCCTGGTGCAGGGCACTTTCCCCTTTGTCAGTCACACTAAAGCAGTTAGGGGGCTGGACGCTAGGTAGATCTGTCATGGCACATAGAGTAGGCCAGAACATCAGTGCTATGCATCCCAGACTTCAGCTGTCACCCTCTGGAAAAGCCCTGTTAAAAAAAGGTGGCGCCTAGCATGTGCTCACACTGGCATGTATGTACAACTGTTCTCTGAGGAGTCATATTACCCACTGTGAAATCTTTGGGGATATGGGCCTCCTCATGAAAAGAAAAGAAAAATGCACAGCTCATAAATTTTGTTTCCTGGATAGCATTCACTGTTTCAGCTGTTCTTAGAGAAAGTCTTCGGGCAGTCTTGAGGAGGATAACATTATCTGGGCTTCAGGGTGAAATATCACTGAGACTGGAGTAGGCATCACGTCTAACAGTTAGAAACAGTCAGGCAGAGCCTCTGTGAGAGGGAAGCTAGTATTCATCAGCTTGTACACAAACAACATGTCAGAAAAACAATATTTACACAAAACTAAATTGCCGCAGACCTTCACTATTAATGGCTAAAGATCAACTTGTTGATAAAAAGAAAAGAAATCAAACCTGATTTTTGGAATGTTCAATATTACAAAAATTGAAAGTACAGTATGTTGTTTTCGGGCCACCATATTTTCCCAGCTGTCCTCTTCTTGAGGTTTACTGCTAGCATATTTATTAAATGCACATCACATATTTTGCTTTTATATCTAAAGCCTGGGATTGGATATACAGATGTAGCACAATATAGATGAGTCTCTATAGCTCTCTGGGCCAAAGTTAGGATTTTCATTTTGTCTCCTGCCACACTCTTTGTAATGCCCATACCCTCTGAAGACTGTAGCAGAAAAATGAGAAAATGAGTTCCCACATCAACAATTATATCAATATTAGATGGACACGGTGTACCCTGTTCTGCTTTCTCCATTCCCATTGAAGGAGGATAACTTGGAAAAGCAAGATCTCACTGCCCTTTTACACAAATGACCTGGGAACCTTGCACTTCAGTCCATTGTGAAGTGGATAATGAATTGGAAAAGCAAGGCATGTCATAGTAGATACTGGTGGACACAACATATCCTGTTCTGTAACTTTCATCCCTAATAAAATGAAAAGTGAAGTGAAAAATGAGAACTCCTACCTGAAACCATCTGAGTGTCTGGTGGACATATGGCAACATCTATTGTGCCATCTCCATCTCCAGTGAAATAAACCTGAAAATGTGGTCCTACGCTTGCTTTCATCCAAGTAGTAGGTTGGCATGATATGTACTGTTCTGACATTTTTAGCCCTAATAAAATGAAATGTGAACTGGAAAATGAGGCCTCCTTGCTCTAAACATCTGAGTGTCTGATGGACACATGGCGACACCTATTGTATCCTCGCCATCTCCAGTGAAATGGACTCCTGCACTTGCTTCCATACAAGTTGTTTGTTGTGAGATCTGGATTCACCAGCCATGCAACTGAGTCATGGGCTTGGAGTCTACTATTTTTCCAGTTCCTTCCCCAGTTTAATATAATTATGAGAAGTGAGTTGTTATTACTGTAATTATGCAAGAGATGAGTAAGATGTCTTACTCTATCCCTGTTAATGTGGAGAATGAGCAAGAAAAGTAATGTCTTGGTGTCGATTATGCCCAAGGAGATACAATTATTAACAACAGCTTGCTTCATTGTGCTAGTTAACAGCCTTAATCTTGTGATAAGTATGAGCTCGAAATATATGAACTCACTGCCCCCATTACATAAAAATACAGCCAGACTAAAATGAGCGGCAACTCCCCCAAACCTAACCCTAGATATTGGGGATGTTTAATGCTCAAGTAGCATTACTAACATGGAACAGTGTGCCAGAGTGCCAGTGATGTTTTTAAGGCAGGAACAATGTGTAGACACAAAGCAGGTAAAGCCTACAGTAAATGAGGATGTTAAAACAGCAGAGGGGTACATTGAGGTGTCAGGGAGGTCGGGTTTTCTACTTATTCAGCTGGCTAGATCATTTAAAATCAGACTGGCCATCTATAAATCAGGTGAAACAATTCCTTGCACCATTAATTGGGAAAAAGGGATGGACTTTCTTATTAGCCAGATGTATATTTGTTTCGGCATATGTCATGGTGGTACAAAGTCAGGGGTTTTGAGGTTTTTTTTTTGTTTTTTTTCCTTTTCTTAGAGCAGCAAACTCTTTCTGCAATGCTGCAATACATGTTTACTCTTTTCCATCTAGAAAATTCATAATTTTTGACTATTATTGTTGGTTTCTTGGTCATTGGACAATTAGAAGTTCAGCAGTTGGGTCTTAGCAATAAAGTCTGTCCTCTCAAAGTTAGCCATTCCTCTTCCCGGCATGATTAAATGGAAGAATTAGGGCTAACGCAGGCAATCCTTTGGCTCGGGTGCATGCAAGTGGTGGCAAGGATGAGCTGACCAGTGATCATCCTTTGATGTCACATGCTTCCATTCTGCCCCACCCTAACTTCCACCCAGCTTTACAACTCGGTATCTGCCACCGGGGCCTGTTTGGCCGAGTGGCCGTTGCTTGCAGCAGGGGGCTGGCTCTTGTCACTCTCTGGTAAATTGCTTTTCACTTCAGGCTTCTCCTGAGGAGTCAGCTGGGCAGTGGAGGCCAAGGTGCTCACCTGACCTTCTTCCATTTGATCTGGATCATCTGGGTGGAAAACCTAACCAAAATAAATAAATAAAAGAGAAAAGTACAACGGTTTAGTCTAGAGAGAGAAATTTCATTTGATTTAGAATTATTGCAATGCCACTAGTACAAGAGAAGAGGTACTCACCAGCCTCTCGCCTTTAGGACTCCACTGTCGTCGGTTCTTGAAGCAGTAGCCAGCAATGAGAAGGACTGCCAATAAAAGGCCAGCCATGATCAGGGGGATAAGCACGTTGGGAGGCCTCTTTCCCCAGCGAAGTGCTGCATTCTCAATCTTCATCTAAAAGTTAACAGGCCAGTTAAAACCTTATTGTGTCATTTATCTGAATTATCAGATTTATGCTTTTGAAGTTCTCATTATAAAAGGTGCTATATAAATTGAAAAAAAAAATTACAGGTAGCTAGAATGTTGTACCGCATTCACCTCAAACTAGTGTAGGGTAAGTTTTGGTTGATATCTGTCTGTAAAAAGTATCCATCATGACAATATAGCCTACCAGCGAGGAATCCAAATATTATTGTTATTTTCTATCCATTCCTTAAATTTGTTTGTGTTCTGGGCATCACGTTTTGGGGCATGTTACAATTGTCACATATATTCACAAATGTAATGGATGTTAGGAAAGATTTCTTGATACCAGATTCTTCATCCCTGGTTTATTTTGTTAATTGTATACAGAAACTGTCAGGACTGCACCAAGTATATAAGAAATATGTTTAACAAAGGAGCATACCGTGCAAGATGTTAGTCCTACACTGCAATCATGGATATACCTGTACTAACAATTGTTTGTTCAGGCAAAGCTTTTCTTCTTCTTCTTCTTCATCTTCTTCATCTTTCAGCTTCTTCCATTTAGGGGTTGCCACAGTTGATCATCCCTCTCCATCTATCCCTGTCTAATACTCATTTCCTGCCACACAGATTGCCATCATGTCCTCCCTCACCACATCCATAAACTTCCACTTTGGCCTTTCTCTTTTCCTCTTGCCTCGCGATTCCATGCTCAATATTCTTTTTCCGATGTACCCGTCATTTCTCCTATGCATGTGCTCAAACCATCTCTGTCTAGCCTGTTTCATATCAACAGCATCTTTAGCGTATAACTGATAACATGCAAATCATTGGCTAACAAAAGTAAAGTAGGATGATCTAAACATGAATAATGGAATATACTGTATTCATGGTGCTTGAAATGTCTGCATACATAAACAAGATAGACAAGTATCAGTATAAAGCGCCTTTGTTTTTTGTTTTTTTCGTAATCTTATGGCATCCCTTCAAGGACATGTTCAACACAGCTGGATCCCTTAGAAAAATATTTGCACAAATAATGAGTCTCCCCCGTGCTCTCTATCCTCTCCCCGATATACCAGCAGAGACTGGGTGTTTTCTAGTAATTGCTGTTGTGTGTTTTGTTTTTGTCGGGTACTCCAAACTGGCACTTGCTGGTCAGTTTAAACATATTACCATTATCCTGTGATGATTCACATAGTCACAGCTATTGAATTTGCTTTGATTTATTTTTATTTTTTGCAGTGTAGTCATCAAAATATCATCCTAAACCAAAAGTGCGTTCACACACACTGCAGTTCTACTGCCTCACTACTTTCCTGAGCAGAATGCAATGTCTGTGAAGGGACCTTTCAAACTGTTTTGGAGATTTGTGTGCCATAGATTCTTTGCTTATTATCTCATGATCTTTTGACCTACAACTAAAATACATTTCCTCTGAGAAAATATTGCTCTTAAAGTTTGGAATTTTATGTTGAACCAGTGAAACTGGTAAGGCTTTGGAATACATGATTTAAGGAACCATGTTTGTGTCTGCAAGTCCTTATTTAACACTCTCAGAGGCCCTAGCTAGTTAAAACTTTCTTTATATTCTTTAAAATAATGTAACCAATGTTTAGTTTACTGCATTTATAAACCCAGCTAATATCTTTAACCAAAGATCACATATGATTAATATAATACTTTCCATAGTTATTCTGCTTACTCACACAGAAATTCTTATTTGTCATACATACAAACAAACATATACTAATTATTATTTGTAATGCAGTGATTATGACGTTTTTGGATTCATATTTTTAGGACATGGCCTTTCTGCAAGCGTCAAGTGGACATGAGCCTTTAAGTCTTTGTACATTCCCTGAATTGTGGTTACACTAAAAAAGAAAAAAATCTGCATTTTTGTAGTCCATGTGTTTGACAAAATTAGAGAATCCTTTATCTTTCACAATGCAAGAGGGTTGTACATCTGAAACAATGACTTTCATTACAGTGCAGACCTGTTAACATTTTTTACGTGATCTTTGAAGGTCAGAGTGCAGGGTCAGCCATTGTACAGTGCCTCAGGAGTCATTTTCAGGTCAAGGGCCCAACGAAATAGGATCCCTTCTGGAAGTAATTGGATTTAAACCTGCAACCTTCCAGATACCAGCACAGATCCTTAGACACAGAAGTACTGCAAATTATTCATGCAAGCTCATATTTAAGTAGCCTGGTGTGAGAACATGCCCCATCTTTTTACTCGTAACACATTTTTTAATTGCAGCTGTGAGATCAACATTAAGAACTCTTTGCTTCCAAGTAAGCTGTCTGTGCCCAACTCCACCCAAGCTGGTGGGGCCAGCTCAGACAAATCCTTGTCCTAAACCTAGTAATCTAACTGGCTGATGTCTCTTAACTTAATTATTCTGGCTCACCATAGAAGCTTGTTTCTGATGTGGATAAAATTTGTATGCATTAATTATAACTCCGTGCCTAACAAAGTGCCTTAAAGATCATGCATGTGAACGTATTCTCCACTGTATCTGCTTTGTTATTCTCTCAGATTTTTGCCTGTTCAGGTTGTGCTTCTGTTTCTTTTCTAATAGTGGACATGTTGATAGCTAAGGTGATGGTGATAATCTCAGTATTATTCAGCGCAATGTACAGAATCATTGTGTTCAAGCAATGTCATGTGTTGTATTAAACTGAGAGTCTGCGATTGTCAAAGGAACAAGCATCAGCAACGAATAGAAGAGAGCAGAGCAAGTGAGACAGAAGAAGTGACTTCAAGTTGAAAAGATGTCGCACAGTGCTGCAAGACTAGACTTTTTTTTTCTTAGTAACGTGATGACATACCAAATAGGAAAAAGTATTTCATTTTCATGTTTAATTTAAAAGTACCATGTCATAAACCACTTGGCAGATCCTACATTAAGAACAAAAATTGTCCAGTTATAGTCGATATCGTCTTTAATCGCATTCACATCAATAATCTAGATAACCTCAGCTATCTGTTCTAAAAATGTTGAACTGGGAACATATTTCAATTTAAGAGACCCATTTGAAGGAAGATGACTAATTAGTCTGAATTCCAAAGCTGAGGTTTCATTAATCTAAAAATGTTTATTAGACGTGATTCATTCTCACACACACAAAAAAAATCTGCTCAATATATGTATCAGTAGCTAACTCAAGTAAATGTCAAAGACCAGATAAGGATCCTGGCAAGAAAAAGATTTCTTCGGATTTGTCATGGTGATAGGCCCCATGCTGTGCTAATGCTTTGCTTCTTGGTGTGTAATTTTTAATTATCTATTTTAAATGTATTTCTGTTCAGAGTCTTCTTTCAATATCTAAATCTTGTTAGGCACAGTTTTAATGCTTGACAAGGTTCAGTTACATTGTTGTTTTTGTAAAAGTTTTCCTTCACCTTATTGTAAGTACCATACTGTCTATAAAGTTAAACAGGGCAGCTGTATATATTTTTATTAAATGATATTTTTTAATATACTTTGTTAATCCCCGAGGGTTCAATGCCTGAACAGACTTATCAGGAAAGCCTGCTTCATCACAGGGTGAACCTGGACACATTGGCAGTTGTTGTGGAAAAATTGGATGTCATTGTGAAAAATCCCCTCCATCCACTCCAGGAGTTGCTGTCTTGGAGCACTTTTAGACACAGACTCATACCTCCACCACGGTGTGCTAAGAAGCACTTCTGGTGGTCTTTTCTGCCCACTACTATCAGGGGATTTAATGCATCCACCCAATATACTCCTTAAGTTCATTTTTATTTATTTATTGATTGATTGGCTATATTTGTCCTATGACTCTTTGTTCTTGTGTTTTTATGTTTCTGCTGCTGTATGCATTTGAATTTCCCCATGCAATTAAAAGAAGTTTTATCTAATTTAAATTCTTTGTTTGCATGACCTTTGGAGGTCAGAGGGCAATTTCAGCCATTGTACAGCCCCCCCCCTGGAGCTCAAGGGCCCAATAGAGTAGGATCCCTTCTGTCAGTAATGGGATTTGAACAGGCAATCTTCCAGACAGCAGTGCAGATCCTTAGCCACAGAGCCACCTCTCCACCCTATGTAAATAACATAATAATCTTTATTTTTGTTGTACACTGCAAATATAATTATGTATTAGTATATGACTATAGCTGCGGTGGACTGGTGCCCTGCCCGGGATTTGTCCCTGCCTTGCACTCTGTGTTGGCTGGGATTGGCTCCAGCAGACCCCCGTGACCCTGTGTTAGGATATAGCGGGTCTGGATAATGGATGGATGGATGTCACTATAGTGTACGCTTAAATGGCTCCAAAGACGAATATTTGTTTTTGCTATGCTTATTGCACCATATACCTTATTATATAAACAAAGATTTAGATTGCATTTATTCTATATTATAAAAATAAATAAATACATTTTAGCTTGTTTCAGAAAATGCATATTCCCTAAACATGAATATCTTAGGCTACATAATAATGATTTTGTAAGCTGTGAGGTAAGGCCCTTTTGAAATATGAACATTTTTGAAATGTGAACAAATGTGAACAGAGACAAACTACAGAACTAGATTGAATTGAAGGTCATGCATACGATTTCCTTATATGCCTAAATGTTGTGGTTACAGAGTGAAACAGGGAGAAGCGATGTATAGGGTATGGTATTGTTTATTGCACTGCATGATTGTAAATAATACTTGCATAGGATAGCAGTTGACACACCCTGCTGCTCACTGGATGTCTGTCTGTCTCAGTGGTTTAACATCTGAGTGCTGTCTAGTTTAAGTCCATCAAGCTATTTTGTCTTTGGATATTTTCTAGAACCCAATTGACTTGGACACATCTGAAGAGCCAAGGACCTGGTAGCAGACACACAACCTTTACACAGTTCTCGTACTGAGTGCTGTAAATGGCATTGCTCTGAGTGAAGAATAACATTGAGAGGAGGTCAAAACTGGGAAATTAAGAGAAAAACAATTTCAGGGCATGAAACTGAAAGTCCTACTCTGGGCGTAGGAAGAAAGTCAAAAACCAGTAAAGGCACTCAAACTAAGCCAAATTTGTAAGCTGAAGGACAATGTTAAAATAGCAGAAAAAGGATTGTAACTAGTTATCAATTACAATGCATAGAAATGGTGATGGACGAACGAGTGTCACAGCCGGTATAGACACCACTCCCTTACCTGGCCAGTAGGCCTTAATAACAGAAGGCCAGGGAAGGAGCAATATCTCCTTTCCCTGCCAGGACGTGGATGTATAAGGATGTTACAGTGGCCACATCAGGAGGAGAGTCCTTACAACTGCTGAGCAGCATCTGGGATGGACTCGGTAAACCTGAAACGTCAGGTTCTGTGGGGCCATCAGAGGGAGTTTTTGGATACTGATATTACAAAGACTGTGGTGGTTCTGCCTGACCAGGAAGTGCTTCCTGGGGTCAATGGATTAAGAACTGGATGTGCTCCCTGGTCTGGAGTTAAAGAGAGGCCCCTAGTGGCTAGCGTTTTTAGATTGTGTTCACAAACTTGGATCAATCAAGAAGTGCACAATGCTGACCTCTTAAACATTGCGGTAATGACGTTACATATTACATACCGTCTAACAATGCCAAAGCGACCATCGAAACAACTGTCTAATAGTGGCATTGCCCACAAGAAAATTGAAATGGCTTCACAGGAGAATGTGATTTACTTTTAATTATGTTAAAAAGAAATCAGATTTTGAAAGCAAATGTTACTATTAAATGCTTTGGTATCCAAATCCCCAAAAATGGTGCCACAGCTATTTTTTGAGACCAACTTAAAAAAAATTAAAATCAGACACCAGCTCATGACAATTCAGGACCCTTTTGCACAGTGACTCGTATGTAAGCACTATTTATTTATTGTTTTAATATTCAGGGTATTATTCCTACATGACACGCTTTAAGGTGTTTTTGGGCTAGAGTATGCTGCATGATGAAAACATATTTTTTCAGAGAGCATGTGCCCCTGCCAAGTACAATTTTGTGCAGCATTTTACATCTCTTCTTTAATGCTGAGAAAACTATAATCAGTTTCAGAGACAGTCACAGTGAGCCAGCAGCATGATTTAAACCTCCTGCCTTTAGGATATATGTCAACCACATAGGCACTACTGCTACCTCTCACACTTTGGTGTCCTTACTACAGCAAAGTAGAATTGTAAAATTCCAAAAGAATCACAACAAGAGTAAAGTCAGGAGAAAAATAAATCTGAATTAGCCTAAGCCACCCCAATACGAGGTGTTAATAAAAAAATGTAACGATTTACTTCATGAGATAAATGTACCTAATACGTAAGAATAGTTGTGTCATATATGTGAAATATTAAAATGTGTGCTTCAATTTAAATGTTTAAAGTCTAAATGTTCTCAATTGTAATGGAACTTTGTCTGATAGAGGTCTACAGAGGGCTAGATTCTCAGTAAAGGATGAAAAAAATCAAAACTAATGTCATATTTGTGATCACTGACCATGAAATAGTCTAATGGGATACCCCACATGCTTATGTTTCAAATTTGTCTACCTTCTGGGAGTGTCTGTTAGAGGGCTAGGGCCACTGGTAAAGAATCAGTAGATATGAAAAATATTATATTTGTGAACAGCAGCCTTTAAATGCCATAAAGCAACACTCCAAACGCCTATATTTATCATCCCCAATTTTTTTGAAATTTTGAGAAAAATAGTAACTTTGAAACCTCATAATCCATCAGGGGATGAACCCTTGGAGTCAGTTGATATGGCATACACAATTACAAGTTACTCTGATAATTTTTTCTGAAGGAACCTATTAGTTTACTGTTTATCATAAGGGTGTAATTTTCATCACAAAGTATTACCTGAAAGTAGTCTATAAATGAGGGTTTGTCACGTCTAGATGACCAGAAATGGGGTCGGGGAAATCACAAGAAGCTCAATGTCTTGCATAAGTAGACAGGAAGACACGTCAAATGACATATTATATGGGGGATTTTCTTCTATGGTGAGTCAGGAGGCGCTGACAACAAAACTGAAGTGAGTACAAAGTGTATCCTCGCTAACTGAAGCTGACCGAATTATTAAGTGTTAAAAAAAAACTTGAATATATGCAGTAGATTCAAACTCCTTCACTTTTTTCACGTTTTGTTATGTTGTTGCTTTATACTAAAATTTATACTTATATCAACTAACTCTCAGAATGACAGAGAAATGACAAAGAGAAAACAGTATTTTAGTATTTTTGCAAATTCATTAAATAATTAAAAATTGAAATATCAGATTGACACAAGTAACCCTTTACTCTGAACTTTGCTGAAGCCTCTTTGGCAGCGATTGCAGTCTGGGCTCTTCTTTGGTGTGACACGACAAGCTTCAAAAACCTGGATTTGGTGATTTTCTGCCATTCTTCTCTGCTGATCCTCTGACGTTCAGCCAGGTGGGATAGAGACCTTGGTGGACAGCTATTTTCAGGTGTCTTCAAGAGATGTTTGATTGGGTCCCGGTCTGGACTCTCCCTGGGCCACTCAAGGACATTCCCAGAGTTGTCCCTAAGCCAGTCCTGTGTTGTCTTTACTTTGTGCTTAGGGTCACTGTCCTGTTGGAAGATAAACCATCGGCCCAGCTTGAAGTCCACAATTCTCAGGAGCAGCTTTTCATTAAGGATATATCTGTGTAGTTTGCTCCATTCCACTTTCTGTCAAACCCGTCAAGTTTTTCAGTCCCAGCCACAAAAAAGAAAAAAACAGCCCAACAGAAAGATACTCTGACCACCATGGCTCACTGTTGGTATTGTGCAGGTGATGACCGATGCTTTGTCTCTTTCAGACCTTCATCCTGTTTCTCCAGTCTGAGAGTCCTTTAAGTGCGTTTTCACAAACAGGCTTCCATGTGTCTTTTACTAAGTAGAGGCTTCTATCTGCACAGTCTGTCATAAAGCCTGGATCAGTGGAGTGTTGCAATAATGGTTATTCTTCTTGGCGTTTCTTCATACAGGATCTCTGGAGCTCAGCCAGAGTGACCATTGGGTTCTTGGATGCATCTCTTACTATTGCTTTTTTCCCATGGTTTCTTCGTTTGTCCAGATGGCCATTTCTAGGAAGAGTCGTGGTTGTTTCAAGCTTCTTCCATTTAAGAATTATGAAGGCAACTGTACTCTTGGAAACATTGAAAGCTGAAGGAATTTTTTGTAGCTTTCCCTAGATTTGTGCCTTGACAAAATCCTGTCTCTAAGCTCTGTAGGCAATTATTTTGACCTCATGGCAGGTCAGGTCAGATCAGGTTGCCACACCCACCACATGATGAAACAGCTTTGGATCCCAGTTGGCAACCTCGTCAGGCAGACACACGGTCCAGTCCCACCCTCCAGAAATGACCCTCTATCTGCCGCAGCCAGGTGTTATGTGGGCATCCCCTTGGCCTGGTTCAGCCACTTGGGTCCTCCACAATGAGGATCCCGCTTTTCGGATCACCCTTGGGGAATCATGCCACGTGGCCGTAGTGCTGTAACTGACACTTCTTCACAGTGCAGGTAATGTGCCTCATTCGGGACTCCATGAGCAACCACTCATTTGACACAAAGTCAAACCAGTGGTACCCAAGGATTTTCCAGAGAGACACAGTACCAAAGTAGTCCAGTCTTCATCTCAGGTCACTAAATAGTGTCCATGTGTCTCAGTCATATAACAAGACAGGAAGCACCAGGACTCTAAAGATTTGGACTTTCGTCGTTTTGCATAAATATTGATAGCACCACACACCCCTTTCCAGCAATCTCATGCTCTCCCAAGCCATCTACTGACTTCATAGGAAGAGTCACAAGAGACATGAATGTCACTGCCATGGTAAGTAAACCACTCAATGCGGTCGACAGTCTCTCTGGAGACAGACACACTGCTGATGGCTGTGCCCAAGAGGTCATTAAAAGCCTGGATCTTGGTTTTTATGAGGAAACTCGCAAGCCCAGACATTCAGACTCCTTGCTCAGTCTCTCGACATCATGGCTCAGTATTTTTTTTTAATAAACTTGAAAAAATTTCTAAAATCTGGCTTTCCCTTTTTCATTCTGAGTTATTGAGTGTGGGGAAAAAATGAATTTTAGCATCAGGTTGCAACATAGCAAAATGTGAAAAACGTAATGGGGTCTGAATACTTTCTGAATCCACTATAGGTATATATTGTGTGGGAGGGGAAGGGGGAATTCTCCATTTGCTGATAGGAACAATAATCACAGTGTTTCTCAGTTTTTGAATCTGAGGAGTGCCTGACAGAGGTCTCCATTCTTAAGTAACAAGCTACAGATGCCTGTTGGCGTCACTAACATCATGTCACCCCTGAGCTCAGATGGAACAGGCGCAGCTAGAGAAGCATCACAACAGGCAGCCCTGAGACTCAGCCTGCAGCTGTGGTCTATCTCAAATAAATACAAGTGCTAATACAATCAAGAGAAAAAAGCATATTACCGTTTCTTTTACTTCGCTCTCCTGAAATAATGCAGTCATGGCTTTAACGTCTCCTACAGAACAAAAAGGAAAGAAAAGGAGAGAGGGAGGCGGATTATTGTCATTTTAAAAAAAATCATACACCTGCCCAGTGTCTGTTCCAAAGATTTGTGCTGTTCTGTTATGGAGTTCTGGCCTTGGATAGGTGCCATGGGTGGTACATAATTTAGCTGGCTAGTAAAGCAAGCTGTCCCACTTAATAAATCCCAGCAGGCCACCCCAAAGTAGTTGTTTCTTTGGCTGAAACTGCATTTTTTTTTTTTTTAATGGTGATCATTTTTAAAAATTCATACTGAAAAGAGTCAGTTTGCAATATCTAGTGACATTTTTAAAAAGCCTTTCCCCAATAGTATCCTGAAGTCCCGGACATAGTGCTCCAAAAAGACAGTAGTCTATTTCACAAATCCAGGAATTTTCATATCATCTAGGTACATGTGTTTCCTCCCACATCTCAAAGACCTGACTGATTCATAACTCTGAATGGCCCTGGCATGAGTCAGCATACATACGTGAATGAAGACCATAATCCTGCCAGAACTGATTCCTCTTTTACCCCTGATGCTGCCAGGATTGCATTCAGTTCAGTAAATACCTATTATGGGTAAAGTGTATTCAGAAAATGGGTAGGTGGGTGGACAATACAAAAAATGCTTTTTATCCACTGTGTGATGCTGATTTTGGTACTTGCCTTGCAGATGTTTTTTTTTTCTTTGTGCCTTGTGTTATTTCCAGAAAAAATACTTTATGGCAAAATGCTTTGGGTTGGCCTTATAGATAGCAATGGTGTGTACTGGGAAAAGAATGGTTCAGACTGTCTGATGCCTGGGGTAATGAGTTGTTTCTTTTCCTAGCTTTAATGCTTGGAGACATACTGTATGTTTGTATGAATCCAAAATTGGAGAGAAAATGATTGTGACTTTATGAGAAATGATGTTTGGATGTGACTTCCTAAATGGAAGTTGTGAACCTTAGAGGTGTTCCTGACTATTGTACCCTCGGATGCATTGTAGGAATAAGAGTGGCTCTTTCTGTAAATGGAAGAGATATTTTGTGTTAAAGCCTATCTAACACACAGAGGGGCTCAGTATTTAAAGATGAAGTGTGGAAATTTGTCTGACCTCTTGCACAAGTGTCAGGAGAAGAAAATAATGTTAATTGCGCTATTTGTCACTCCTCATCTTTACCATGTCTTATACTTGCTGTTTCCTGGCAGTGATAATTCTTTAAGGGGGTTCTTAACAGTTATTCAGCACTCTGATTTTGAGACGGTTTCTTGGTTTTCCTTTAGTGACAATTTGTTTACTGTGTCCATTGCTAATGACCCTTGTTTGTGGCCCTATAGTTTTGTATATGGTACACAAGCTTCTTGTTTCTTCTGATGTGCACCCCTTCAGATTTGACGTGACACTTTTCAACTCACTTACCCTGTACCCCTTTGGGATGAGGAAGGAAAATTGGAGCACCTGAAGAAAAACTTGGTGAGGACATGCAGACACCCAAATGTCAAGTTTGGGGTTCAAATCCAAGGCTCTGAAGTTGACAGAGAGCAGTATGGAAGAGAATGATGACAAAAAACTTTGAATTTGTATCAGTGAAATAGATAAGTACCCTGCTTTTCTATGTCCTGTCATAAGTTGCTTGAAATGTACGGTGCTGTTATTCCTCTGTGCCACCCTACACCTTTTTTCCCAAACAGCCCCTTTGCATTGGTATACAAACCTTCAGCGTTGGGGCTGATGATCACATCCTTGGATTTCACATAAATGCTCATTGAACAGTCCTCAGTTTTTTCACTTTGACAAAGTCTGGATTTAATATCTGTAGCTTCAGCCAGGAGGTTTTTTATGGTTTTCTGCAAAACAAGGAAAACAAAAAGAAGTTCAGGCTATTGTGAAAAGTTCCTCTATGGCCTTCTAGTTCTTTGCATCCTTAGCTTTTCTGAACCCTTGAGGTGTCCTGAGTCCAATGCGAATGGTGTTAAATGATTTGTTAATCAAGCTTTCATAATGAACACCAGATAAAAGATCTTCACATAAAGTAAATACCACAATGTAGGCGGGTTAAAGTAAATTGCACAGACTTATGAGGTATAAGGTGGGATGTTTAAATGGGGCCTTCAAGTACATTATGTAATTTGTTTACACTAAACTAATGGGAACACAAATTAAAAAAAAAAAATTAAATTAACAAAGTGTGTAGTGGTCAAATATACTTGCTGCTAGACATTTGTTTCTCTTTATTTATTCTCTTATAGTCCCCTTTGTCATTTCTCCCTAATTTTTCTGTTCTTGATTTACTTCTGGCAATTTTGTGCTTATTTCTTATTCTCTGTCTTGGAGAAAGGAGCAGAACTGTTCTGGAAAGAAAGGGCTTACTGTTCTTGTAATGTTTAAAAAGTGAACTAGTGAAAAAGTGTTTACAAAGATGCTTTTTGCTGCTGTATGTTAATGATTTAGTGCTTCCTTAGAATGACCTGAATATTTTGATAATTAGTTTAAGTAGAAAGTTTAAGAAAATCTGCCATATTGTGAGCCTAAGGTATTGCTTACTATGCATGTGTTTGTTGATTGAAGATAAGAACCATTGTAAATCAAATGTACATTGCAGAAGTGCTACTATAATGTACGTATGGTTTCTAAAGCGGTTTCCAAATTATACAAACATGATGTGCTGTTGGCTCCCATTTATAATATCAGACACGTGAGCTAAAGTGGTGGATTTTGGAAACATGATTTTAGTTTTTATGATCTTTGAATGATGACACAAGAGTGCTTAGTATATAACCCTTTTTCTAAGTTGCACAAGCACTGGCTATAGTTTCCTGGCAGACATGGAGGAGCTCTGACAGTACCTTTTGGAGAAAAGAAATGTAATTAAAAAAAATAATTAAAAAGGGCACATTTGCTTGTCTTGGAGACAAGGTGACCACATTATATCTAGATTAGCTTTGTAAGATGAATAAAAGAAAAAGCTGATCAGAGAGAAGGAAGAAGGAGGGGAACTTCGAGACAAGAATGCTCTGGTTTACTAGAGAACACCCTGAGTAGCACAAGAAGTGACCCACCTGGAAAGACAAAACATAGATAGATAGATATAGATACTGTAGATAGATAGATAGATACTTTTTTTACGCAGTGGTAGTGCTGCTGCCTCGCAGTTAGGAGACCCGGGTTCACTTCCCAGGTCCTCCCTGCGTGGAGTTTGCATGTTCTCCCCGTGTCTGCGTGGGTTTCCTTCGGGTACTCCGGTTTCCTCCCACAGTCCAAAGACATGCAGGTTAGGTGGACTGGCGATTCTAAATTGGCCCTAGTGTGTGCTTAGTGTGTGGGTGTGTTTGTGTGCGTCCTGCGGTGGGTTGGCACCCTGCCCAGGATTGGTTCCTGCCTTGTGCTGGGATTGGCTCCAGCAGACCCCCATGACCCTGTGTTTGGATTCAGCGGGTTGGAAAATGGAAGGATGGATGGATACTTTTTTAATCACTGGGAGAAATTTACATATTCCAGCAGCAGCATACTGATAAAGAACATTATTAAATTAAAGAGTGATAAAAAATGCAGGTATAACAGACAATAACTTTGTATAATGTTAACGTTTATTGCATGTAGCATGCAATACCAGGTTGCGTGGTGTTCACACATTATTTTGCTTTTGTTTATGGCACTGCCTCTTTGAATAATAAATGTGTAACTTTCTCTCCTGCACCCTTGAAAATAGAGGGCCAGAGTTGGTCCTTCAGAGAGATGCCATAGGGGTTACCAGTTTTGGTTCTTAAAAGACTCATCCACATGAAGGTTCCAGGAAGAACCTTTATTTATTTAGATCTGTAACTGGTTCCATACAGTGAATAACCATGAATAGATGGTAAAAAGAATTGTGAAACACCAATGGGTTTCTGATTTTAAAGGGGCACTCACCGCATACAATACCACAGAGTAATTGATGGTTTTCTTAATATATTAGTGTCCTGCTAGGTAGCCTACCATACATTACAGATACCATTTTTTACTACATATTAGGAAGTTTGCCAAAACACAAAGAACCAACTTCATATGCAAAGAACCCATCCCAGATTTACATGCTTCTTTGTCAAGCAAAAGTTCTGTGATGAACCACACAACCCAGTAAAGAACCATAAAATGCCGTTAAAGAACCAGGATTTTTAAGAGTTTGTCAGATCTGGTATTCTGTCTAACTGCTTAAAGTTAAAGATGTTAAAGATAAGAGGAAGTACTGAACTACAACAGCAATCAATTCTGACTGTGATACGAGTATGGGATATGGGGCACTTTGTTAAGGTGTATGTAATAAAGAGTATAAAGGATAATAGGGTCCCCCCAGCACCCTACCATGACTACATAATCTGTCAACTCCCTGCACTGCTAATTGTTTTGTGACATTAGTTTGCTGAAGTTTCATACCATGAAAAACTTTTATTGGTCTTTATAGTATAATTTTTTCTATTACATGTCTAAAAAGTAAAATCTGTCTACTTCACACTTACATAAACCTTGGATTGCAGATAAAATGTTGTGAGTTGTAGCCCTCCAAAGAAATTCACAGCTCCAAGCAGCTAAAAGCAAGGGAACATGTGATTGTATTTTGTGAGGTGTCACTCCATTAAAAAAACAAGTTGCATCAGCCTGAGGATGACTTCAGAGCTGAATCAGCAGCAGTACGAGCTTTCATTCCATCATTTAAATGTTCATCTTCAGTTCCAGCTGCAGGGAAGCCTATACTGGACGAGCCCGTCAAAGTCGTACAATCATCTAACTATTATGGCAAAGCAACCTGTGCTCCTAAGAACAGCATTGTGCCTAAAAGAGTGATGTAAGGAGTAAGAATCCATTAATTCCTAAGTGCACCGCGCTCCAATATTTATGTGCGTACTGTATGGTTGTCCTATGTTATTAAAGGTTACTCTCAGTTCTTTTTTAACTAGAGGTATATTTATGATTATATATAATTTTCAATGTTTGTAAAGTGGAACTGCATGAATACAATTGACTAGTTCAGCATCCCCTCTCATTGCCTTACTTTTGATTAACTAAGTTTTTTTTCCCCAAAAGATCAGTTTTTCTACCTTGTGCTTAAAATGCTATCAACCATATCAGCACAATTGAATGAATCCTACTGTAATGAGGCACTTGTCTCCTCATTAAGATGAGCCTTTGAATTAAACAGATCGATTGAACTGCATCAGGTTGCATGAACTGGGACTTTCCTTAGGGCATGGTTGCCAGGTACTGAACAAATTTCCATCCCAAATTTCCAAGGACTGATCAAAAACTGCATAACGGCGCAAAAAATGAACCCAATACCTGGAATATATAAAGTGTCACACTGGACATTCATGGACCAGGCCTACCTCAGACTTTTGAGAGAGCGATGGATTAGGTACATATCATTGAAAAGTGGTTCCAGATGGGTGAAAAGCATGCTAATAGAGCAGAGGCGGGGGGTTTGAAAAATAGCCCAAAATACTATTATTTAAAGAAACAAAGCCTAAAAAAACCACAACCTGCAAAAGCCCATTTTTCTTCCCTGTGAACACCAATCAAAAATAACCCAACTGCCTGGGAAAGCCACAGACCAGGCAACACTGCCTTATAGAGCTCAGCTGTTCAGGTAGCAGAGTCTGAAAGGATCACTTCTCTTTTAAGGATGTTTGCTTTGCTCGTCTCAGCAGTTAAATATTCTTTATTAAGGGTGTAACTGCAAAAGACTAGAGTACAGAACATCCTGCTTATGAGCCAGCTGTGTTGATGTGACATAACTAGTGCATTAGGTCACAGATTATGCGATGCAGATAGATGCACAGCTGTGGTCATCTTACAGACAAGCCCTAATACTGTAAGCTGAGCCTACTTTTAAATCAAAAGCCACAATTGAGTAAATGTTCTATTGCATCTGTTTTCGGAACTTGTTTCATTATAGGATCACAGGGAACATTATCTAGAGTTGACTGCCTTAAACACATCATTAGAACATTAAAACAATCTAGATGAGAACAGGCCATTCAGCCTAACAAAGCTTGCCTGTCCTATCCATTTAATTCTTCTAAAAAAAAATTAAGTCAAGTTTTAAAAGTCCCTAAAGTCCTACTGTCTACCACACTACCTGGCAGCTTATTCCATTTGTCTGTGGTTTTCTGTGTAAATAAAAACTTCCTAAAGTTTGTGCGAAATTGTGTATTATCCCCTTGTTCTTGCTGAACTCATTTTAAAGTCACAGCCCTGATCCACTGGACTAATTCCCTTCATAATTTTAAACAATTCAATCTTGTCTCCTCTTAATCTTCTTTTACTTAAACTGAAAGCAGGATGTAGCCCTGGACTGGATGCCAGTCTATTGCGACACTCACCTCTTGCATCTACATGTCTGCTTAGAAACAGTGATTAACATAACATGTTACTTTAAGGAGTTTGCATGTTCTCCCCGTGTCTGTGTGGGTTTCCTCCCACAGTCCAAAGACATGCAGGTTAGGTGTATTGGCAATCCTAAATTGTCCCTAGTGTGTGCTTGGTGTGTGGGTGTGTGTGTCCTGCGATGGTCTGACGCCCTGCTCGGGGTTTGTTTCCTGCCTTGCACCCTGTGTTGGCTGGGATTGGCTCCAGCAGACCCCCGTGACCCTGTAGTTAGGATATAGCGGGTTGGATAATGGATGGATGGATGGATGTTACTTTAAGGTATGGCAGGAACTAGTATTTCTAAAATATATGCTGTTCTTGCATGCTCTGACATCACCTTGTTTTGCCATTTTTTTTACTATACCTTGTCCTGCAAGTGTACTACCAAGGTATAGAAACGTGACAGGCTCTGAAGGCAAGAGAGGGAAAGGACCAGGAGATAAACGTGAATCAAAAACCAGAGCCAAAGTCCTAACTGAAAAGTCAAAAAAGTACTTAATGCCAAACTCTAAACGAAACTTGAAGTCAAAAGGAATTGCATCTATAATTTTGATACCAAAAGCTTATGAGACATCCATGATTGGATTTCATTTGTATCCACATTTTTGAACAACTGCATAAGACTGACCTTTATGCCATTGTGTTGGTGATGTCACACACTACGCACTTCTGGCTGCCCCTGTATAATAACTACATACCAACCATCAAAAAAAACACACACACAAAATAGTGGTGCCCTCAGTGTCCTGTGCAGAAAACAGGTAACTCATTTTTGAGATGATCCAGGAGATGCATGAAAAAGGCAAAACAAAACAAATAAAATATGAACAAAGCGACCAAAACTGAGACGTGAGGCAAGAATCAAAGTCCAAAACCAGGCAAGAAGTCAAAACCAGATAAAACACGCAGATCAATTAGCAAAGAGAGTTTCTTTTGTTTTTTAAGGGTTTATCTACAGACCTGATAAAGCTTCATGCGTATGCTTTTATGCCAAAGAACTTCAGGTCACAACCTCAGAGACCACGCCTTTAGAAACCCGGGATGCGACCACTAATAATGGTTACGCAAAATGGCGTCTTGTACAGAAAATAGTAGTAGGACCCTAAAATTCAGCCCTGATAATGATACTTTGGAAAGAAAATGGTCTCACGGGAGAACATGCTTAATTATTAGTATCGTTAAAACTACCTTAAAACAAAAAACAAATGTTAGAAATGAATTTCTTGGGCTTCAAAACCCTAATTTACACTTACATTTTTTTTTCTAAAGCCCCAGGAAAATCTCATTAAACATTAAATAAAATCACCATTCATAACAGCGAGGAGTAGAGCACAGAGGCCTCGGCTGCTGCAGCTTTTCAAATAGGTATCACTGTTTTTAAGGCTACATAATGAATGCTTGGCACAAGTACTTCCTCATGTTATTTTAGTTGTGGTCCTCAGCTAATTGTGTAATAGCGGCAGAACGCCTATCTGTGGCACGGGCCTGCTGCTAATTAAAATACCTTGTATTTATAATTGTCAAATGCTTTTCTTTTGGCAATGGCTTTAATGGGACCTCCCTGGTGGGAATTGTGCTTTTATAGAGATGACGCTCACTGGGAAGGAGCAAATCACACTTGTTTGTCAGTAGCGAGGCTGTGTTTACTGCGGTGTACGTTACACTAGGCTAAATCATCTGTGTCCCATTACTGAGGCTGCGGAAGAAATGCGGGTGGAATCTGGGGCTCGCCTTTGTGTATACAGAGTTTGTGAGACTGGAAAATTATTCACCTATTGTTACTGGAAGCAAAGACATTTGTTTGACACCTTGTGAATTAATAATAACAACATTAGGCAGTAGGTTAATAATCACTGGCGCCCCACAGATCAAGCATCCTGGGTCCAAATTTCATGCTAGGACGTTCAACTTGTGCAGTTTGTATGTTTTCTGTGTGTCTTCATGGGTTTTCCTCTCACAGCTTTGACAGCTTGCACATTAAGTTTAATTGTCAATTCCAAACTGGCCCTGTGGGACTGACAGACACGGATTCTAGGGCAGGTTCCTGCTTTGTGTCCTATGCTACCAGAAAATGTTTCAGCTCCCTGCGACAATGAATTAGACTTAGAGTTTAGACTTTATTAACCCAGAGGGTAATTTGTTTGCAGCAAGAAAGTACAAAACATGAAGAATTGTTACAGGGATAAAAGAAAAGAAGCCAAGACGCAACCATTGACAACCAATGTTATCATAAGTACAAAGAAAAATAATTACCTTTAACTGTACACTAAATAATATTTCAGATTTAAGCATCATCACTACTAGTAACAGAATTCAAAGTGCTTATAGCTCTGGAAATTAAAGAATACTGAAATCTATTGCTCTTTATCCTTATGAACCTAAATGTGCAGTCTGATGGCCACAACTTAAATTTAGGAAAAAAAAGAGCAAATCTGACAGAATTGCCGTCTTTGTAACCTGTTTGCGATACAGCTCAGTGACAGAGGGCCGCTGCCAGCCAATCATTTTACTGCTAGTGCTGTTTATATTCTTAATGGTGAGGTTGCCAAACCAACATATCAAAACAAACATAATAATAGAGTCAATAAAAAAACTTACTGTGTAAAATGTCATTATGGTTTTGGTAACATTAAAACAATTGAGTGCCTTAAGTAAGGACAGCTGTTTCATTTTTTTAATAAATGTACAAACCTTCCTGAAAACATGTTTTTACTTTGTCATTTTGGGTTATTGAGTGTAGGCTTAAAGGCAAAAAAGACAAATTTATTTATATGAGTTTAAATTTACAACACAATAAAGTGTGTAGAAAGTGAAGGGGTCTGAATACTCTCTGGATCCACTGTACCAAAAATGTGCAAAGGAACATCTGCCATAGCATAGAGGGGCTAAGACACAATATCTCACCGTTCCTTAAGGTTGGTACTATTGCTGATTATGAAATGGGCATCAGCTAAAAGAGGCTGTACATTTGTATGCTTTAATAAATATCCAGCAGTAGCTTTAGAAATTAGGGTTTGGTTTAATCTAGGGGTTATAGGGGTTAATATGGGTTAATAGGGGCTAAATTCTGTGACCCCTTTTTTAATTACCCCAAGAAAATCTTTCTAGGGCTAATTAGTCAAAGCACTAAATCCCAAAATAATATTTTCAAAAAAGCTAAACTCTAAGTATTTGGAAGGATGAATACATTGTTACGAGCTGAAGGGCTCTAGTGACTACAGTTCTACCGCCGCTCCAGGGATTGGTGCTGTGTCCTAATGCCTTTCTCTCTTCCTCCTTCTGCAGACCGGTTGACTGACGGCTAGAACACATCTGACATTACTTCCGGTGGCTGTCCATTTGGACCCGCCTCTTCCTGCAGGAAGGAATTCTTCTCATTGAAATATCATTGCACACCTTCACTGATGTAGTGATTATCACTTGAAGAATAAACACACATCCATTTTTATCATGACGTCTTGGAGTATTACCTTTTATGCATACTGTCAAAAAATGGTTTTATAAAAGAACTTTTATATTCCATAATGGTGATGGTCCTGAAATAACTGATAATAGGCTCCAAAAGGATTAAAGTGTTAAGTAATGATTTAAATTGGACAGTCCCTGTAGAAGCCTGTGTGACGAGAAAAGTCTCCATGGGGTCAGAGCTTCCTTCATGGAGAAGCAGCCATTCTAAGGACCCTCACTTAGTACTGCCAATAGATTACCATTTTGAGCACAAAGACATATCTGATCATTGGTGTTATTTTAAAGTATCAAGCATCTGTATATGCTTTATAATCTGGATAGTTTGTTTGGATTCCCATTATATTTAGGAGTTCTGTTTAATCTAGGACTATATAAATAATTCAAGTGTTAACACTTTTACAGCGTATTTGTCCAGAAATGGCATTTTCCCAAAAAGAAGACCAGTGTCACAAACCACAAATAGTATCAGCATTTTCAGGCATTTACTCTTTTTGCCAGAAATCCTTTCAGTGTGAGGTCATGATAGTTTCTTTACCACTCTTCACCTCTAAACAATATTGCATGTAATGGCATACTTACACAGTTTGAAGCACTCTTTAACTTTAGAATCACAGCATCCTTCAAGGGCATGGCATCTTCTGTGCACTGAAAGTAAAGAACAGAACACGTGTTAGTAGGCTGTTGTCAGATGGACAGAAGCAGTATGTTCAAGGGGCATAAGCCCCTGTTCCACCATATGCTCACTCATCATTTAGCTGCCGGATGTGTTAGAAAGAGAAGATTGATATGAATGACAGAATCATGGAGGTTTTCTAGTCTATGGTGTCGGTAGCATTTTGACACTTTTTTTGAAATTTTTGGCTTGTCCTGTACTTGTAGGAATGCTTTCAGCTGGTAAGCTCTGCATAAAGTAGAATGTGTAGGTTTTCAAAATGTGTCTGTTTTAGCAGCTTTTCCTTTCATTCTATGGAAAGGTACTTGATTAGCCATTCACTGTTTTTTTGGAGATCATTATGGAGCACTTCATTTTTCACATATTTATTTTGGGTTTTACATTCTTTACTATAGTATTGTTTGGCCTATGCACTATAATACGCAGAGTAATGTAAAGCTTGTACAGCTCACTCAGGTATTATTTTTCATGAAACTGAGCAAGAATAAATATCTCTATTATAAAAGGAAATCCTGGGACGATACTTTCTCGGAGATAATTTCAACTCCCAATAGAGATAATTTCAGGTCCCGCGAGACGAGACTTTTCGCCAAGAGATTTTGACAAGTCCCGCCCTCCTCTCAAACATTTACAACCACGCCCACGGCCCAATCACTTCTGATTCGTGTGAATTCTATTGTCAGACACAGTTCCTGCGTTCTCAGCTCCAAGCGGGGTCGGAAATAAAAGACAAAGAGTAGAAGACAAAGTAGAAAATCGTAACGAGGTTCAAAAACGTTGGCACGATACACATGCAGAGCAGGTTAGAGATTATAAAAAAAACTAAAATTCGAAAGTCTCAAAAAACTGATAGTAAAGATCTCATTAGCTCTAACAAACGGAAATTATTACTCGGTGAAATAATAGAACAGCGAAAAGAGATTGAATATATGGACATAGATGATATGACAGAAGTATGTACATATTGTTTGGCTTTAAACTTTAAGTCGGAGACTTGTAGATCGTCTAATTTGTGTTGCCATCAGGGAAAAGTAGTGTTTCTTCCCAATGAAGAGGCCTATCCGCAAGAATTAAAAGATTTGTTGTTTGGTGAATGTGAAATCCACATATGCAAGCAGCAGAGATGCGAAGTGGCTGGCGCGTAGTGCAGGCCGGGGAGTTGGTGAGTGAAGCGAGCAGGGTGCAAAGCCCCCTAGTATATAACATAAACAACAGATATAGTACAATGATTCTTGAGCTCATACATTTGGGGCAACTGTAAACTTTTGTTTAAATACAATATTTTTTAAACATAATACATTTTATTGAGTAACTTATTTCTTCACTGTAACATAGATATTAAAATTATTGCTATATATTTGGGGAAGGAATGGATATGCACACTGAGCCTTTTCATGTAAAGTATGACAAGGCTTGAGAACACTTTTGCAGGGATCTTGGAGAAGTCCTCCATGCAGATCATTTCAAGACCTACTTGTGAAATGGCCTCAATTCAGACCACATGTGGTTTCAATTGGATTCATATGTTTCAGTCTGAAATTATGACTCATTGTATGTACTGTTTATTTTACGCATTAATATTTGGCCAATTTTCAGGAAGGCCGCCAATAATTTTTGGGTTGTCTGTGTACCTTATAAACAAACCTGTGTGCCTTAGTTTCTATAGTGCCTTTCTATAATGGATCGTGTTTTTTTGTTTTGATTATCATTATTTTACATTTCGCTAATGTCATTATCCAAGACAATTTATAACATTAGGATGCAATACAACGGTTTACAAGTATTTTTATAATTGGAGCACAGACAGGTAAGGTGAGTGAGTGAGTACTTATACAATCAGTAAGTAAGTATTTTTGTTATTTCCCCACCTGCTTACTCCTGAACAGGGTCACAGGGTTAATGGAGCCTATCCTGGCTAGCACAGGGTGCATGGCAGGAACAAAACCCTGGACAAGGTGCCAGTCCATCGCAGGAACGACACATACCAACCACACGCTAGGGCCAATTTAAATTTGTTAATCCAACTGACCTGCATGTGCCAGTTTAATGTTGTTAATCCACCTAACCTACATATCTTTGGACTGTGAGAGGAAACCGGAGCACCCAGAGAAGAAACCAATGCAGACATGGGGGAGAACATGCAAACTACACACAGGGAGGACCTGGGGATGTGAACCCAGGTCTCCTTTCTGCAATGCAGCAGCAATACCACTGCACTATGTGCTGCCCAGTAAGTAAGCAAGTTTTATTTAAATAAGCACATTTTATAATAACTGAGGTTGATCAAAGTGCTGTACAGGCCTATATACAGTAGAAAAAAAATAAAATACTACAACACAAGTAATATATACAAGCATGCCTAAAAGTACAAGTTAAATAATCTTTATTAGCCAAAGGAAACAAGTACGCTTTCAATCTAGATTTAAAAAGCATAACTGATGAGGCTGAACTGATGCCAAGAGGTAATGTGTTCCATAACTTGGGTACTGCACAAGAAAAATCACGATCACCCTTTGTTTTTAGACCTGACTGCGGAACCACTAGCCGGTGCTGATGCGATGATTGCAGTGATCTGTGTGGACATTAAGTAATAATCAAATTGGCAATATATGAGTAAGAAGCAGGAATCATATCAGCTGTCTTGAAGTTTAAAGTCAATTTCCTTGGCTACCACATCATCCTGTCTACAGTGCTTCTTATTTGATGTTTTATTTCTATGAGCTTTATAAGAACATAACAAATCTGAGAAATAAAATGAGACCAGTCAGTCCATCCCAATATCTCATCCAGATCCTTCTTAAAGGCTGTTCAGGTTTCTGCTTCATCTGCATGTCTTAGATGTTTGTTCAAGATTCCCATAACTCTATGTAAAGAACTACTTCCTGGCTTCACTTCTAAACGCACTTCCCTTTAATTTCCACAGGTGTCCTCAAGTGTGTGAATTCTAGTGGATCTACTTTTGAGTATTTTAAAGCTCTGGATTAGGTCCCCACACCATCTCTTTTACTCGAGAATAAACAGTTTTGATTCTTTAAGTCTGTCATGGTAGGGCATGTCCTTAAGTCCCAAAATGTACCGGGCTGCTCTCCTCTGCACAGCTTCAAGTGCTGCTACGTCTTTCTTGTAATGTGGTGACAGAACTGCCACATTACTGCAGATGCAGTCTCTCTAGTGCATTATATAGTCTGAGCAGTTTTTGCAGTATAGCCTAGCATTTCATTTGCCTTTTTATTAGCTTAATCGCATTGCTTAGATGATGAAAATGTGTCATAATAAACTTCTAAATCCTTTTCAGAATTGCTTCCTGTATGACAGTGTCTCCCGTCTTGTATTAATAATTGAGGTTCCTTTGCCCCATGTATAGCACTTTCCACTTTTCTATAATAAATTTAATTATCCAAGTGTTCAATCCAGTTCTGAAACCTGCCCTAGTTTTCTTGAATTGTTTTATTGCCTCCTCAGTGTCTGCCATTCCTCTGTTTTTTCTATTGTAGATTTTACTCCAGATCCCTTGGCACATTTGGTCAAAGGCGTTGAGGGGACACTGAGGAGCAGGGGCTGGGACACCAAATCAGATTCCATGCAGATGGTTCCTTTATGGCAATACAATATCGTTTATCTGTCAAGAACAATTGTTTGCCTAGATATGTTTTGTAACTGCTTGTATGAATTGCACAGGGTTATAGTGGGGTATAATGGTGGGTTTTGGACCTGAAAGTGGTGGCCAATAAAACAGAGTTTATTCATTTTAGCAACTTTCCATAGTGGGCAGAACCTTTGGACACATTAGAGATATAGAGAACTGTAGAAGAAGTTACTACTGAGTGAGGCCTGGCACGCCATGTTGTTCACTTCTGTCAGAGTGTAATGGCCAAGTGGTTCTCAGTTTCTATCCCAGATGGGGTGAAAGAAAAATGAATGGTTGGCAGGAAACTGTCCAGCAAGAGCAGCTACAGTAAATGACAGTGTTCTTCTAGCATGGTCCCAGTATTGGTGCCCACAGGGCATGTTGGGAGCTGACTATGGTCCGGAAGGGCAACCCATTCCTTGGGCGCCGCCAGGGAGTGCTGCCAGGGAAAGACCTCCCTGTCTTGTGGGATTTCCGCCTGACCTGGAAGTGCTTCCTTCATCCAATACTATGATACTGGAGTACTCTTGGGTCCTAATTAAAGAAAGCCACTCCACCTAGGAAAGAGAGCCAGAGTTGGGAGGGGCTGGGAAAGGCTGCATCGGAGAGGTGGAGAGATAGTAAGTAGCAAAATTCAATCGTATATTATTGTGTTCACTGGAGAGAAACCTGTAAAAAGGTATTTCCTTGAATTAAACAATACATGTTTTGGACCAGGGACTGTTTTGGTGCACTTGTGTTTGGGGTTTGGGGCTTAGTAGCACCCCCACTGGTCACAATGTAGGAAAAGAATCTTGAGCAACTTAATGGTTTTGTATACTTGAATCATATTGTGAATCAGCTGGACATACAGTAGTTCAGTAATTGGTAGCTGGGCAGAAAACTCAGAACAACATTCTTGAAAACCTTCCATGCGAGTTCCTCCTGCTACACTAGCAGATCATCAAACCATTTGTCATTGATGATGTGTCTGATTGGTGAACTAATACAAATACCTTCCTTAATCTTAAGATCATTTATTTGTGAAAACATCTCTGTCAAGTATCAAAATCCTTCACCTTTCTTGTTCATCACTTTTACAAACTTTTTTGTTACTCCAAGTTTTATATGAAGAGGCAGAAATATTTTTGTTGGGCCAACAAGTGGCTTATGTGTCACAGCTTTCTACTCTGAAACCTGTGGCCATTTTTTAAAATGTAATGAGTCTCTTCAGCATGGCTGTCCCATTTGCAGTATTTGATATGTCTGACCTGCTTTCCTAGAAGCAGTGCCACTACTTGCACCACCACAAATGTTCTGTTGAGATTTGTTGTACTGTCTATGTATGCTTACAGTATGAAAGGTAATAAGAAAAATTGGCAATTGCAATAAAATGATGCATTTTTGTGAGAAGGTCATCAGCAAGACAGAAACAATAAGATATACCCAAAACTATTTAGGAAACAAATTTGTTGTTGTGTAGTGTTTTCAGTAAAACAAATATACACATAACACATACTTAATTTTTCACCCAGATTTCAAACATCCATTGGTGCATTTTGATTGATTGAAGAAAAAGACAAAAACATTTCAGAGACTATAAAGCAGGGATGTCAAACACCAGTCCTGGTGGTCCGCAGTAGCTGCAGGTTTTCATTCTAACCCTTTTCTTAATCAGTGACCTGTTTTTGCTCCTAATTAACTTCTTTTGAATTCATTTTATTTGACTTGCTTTTGAAGACTCAGACCCCTGAATTGTTTCTTTTCCTTTAATTAGCAGCCGAACAATAATGAGATACAAAACGAGCCAAAACATGACCAGCAAACTTTGTCCATCATACATCTGAAAATAAAGAAAGATGAAGGTCTCAGGAATGTTGATCTGCTTAGGCCCCCAAAACATTTTAACAGAGCTCTTAGAAAAGAGAAAATCAACAATTTTGGAAATGTCTGCTATGGCACAATGAGAGTAGCAACAAGCCATGGATTTAAAGAACGGGTTTAATTAACAGCAAGAATTGGTACATAATTAAGCAATTGGTTGGAGTGAAATTGGTTGGGGTTTGAGGCCCTGACTTAGCTGATCTTCTGTTTGCTCACTCACTTCAAGTTTCATTTCTATTTGGGTGCCATTTAAGGAAAGAAATGAAGCAATTTGGAGGAACGATGAAGAAATCTAGGGTAACATCTTAAAAAAACAAGTCAATTAAAATTAATTCAAAAGAAGTTAATTAGCAGCAAAAACAGATCACTAATTAAGAAAAGGGTTAGAATGAAAACCTGCAGCCACTGGGGCCCCCCAGGGCTGGAGTTGGGGACCCCTGCCATAAAGGATCAGCACATCCAGTGCATGAACTTGTAAATTATGACAGTCAAAAACATTATTTGAAACCAGCTTCTTATAAGGATTTGCCTGAAACCTTCTTATATCAAAAGTACTGAATTTGAAGTATTCAGATTTAAAAGAAACACTGGCCCTGATAAGAGAATATTGAGATAAAGTGACTCTATGGATTTTCTTTATAACAGAGGAAAAAAAATAATTCTTGTTACCGTAATGAAGTCCTCTTCTCCCAGTTTACTTTGTTCAGGGCTGCTTGTTTCTGCACTTGTCATTATTGTTTTACTTGTGCTAACTGTTGATGACTCAGTGGGTGTGCTGCTCATGATGATTGTGGTCATTCCAGTGGTGACTTTATTGGATAAACTTGTGGTAGGTTCTTCTGTTTCCTTTGTAGTACCTGATGAGCTGGTTGTTTTTTCATGCGTTTCTGACAGAGAATAAGATGGATATCTGATTATACTGTGCCTAGAATTACAGTACAGTAGTTAATTAATATTTGGAATATTGCAATATATATCCTTATTATAAACAAGATTCAGAAGACAATTCTGAGTGAAGAATAAAATAATAAAAACAATAATACAAACTGTAAAGCATTAACGTAGAGTTTGTATATGTAGTGTGATGAACTGGAAATCATTTCAAAGAGGGCAAATCAAGTAGTGCAGCATAAAACAATAATAACTAAAGAAAAGGCAGAATGAGTAAATGGTATCAAGAGCTTTCAGGCCTACATGGGGTAGGCAGCTGACCTGCTGTAAACTTGACACACAAAGCATCGCATTTTGAAGATTTGCACTGTGGTGAACTGGCAGTGATGTTCTGCAAACCTGCAGCATCTGACTCAGAGGTGATTGCTTGGCATTGTGAGCCAAATCGATTGCTTATTTAGTCGGTCATGTAGAGATCGTTTCTGAATACGGCGAGTGGAGCTCATTCATACTGTTGTCAGCTGATTTCTCTCTGTGCCAGCCACCACCTTTGTCTACAGCGTCGCCACTACACTCAACCTGTTCACAGCACAAATCCTAGACTTGTTGCCAAGTGAATTGCCGTAGACTCACACCATGAAGCATCTCAGCTCAAAGATTTCACTGTGGTGATCTGCTGGTTATGAGTCGTGAGGCTGTAGCTTCTGGCTCAGAAGTGACCGCCTTGCAGCGTGAGCTAATAGGAAAAGTAAGTTGTGCAGAGACCCATTCCTGAACACTGTGCAATGTCAGTCTCCAAAGTAGTCTGCTACAGTAGGAGCTAATAGGAAAACTCCTATTCTCAGCAATACAGACACCACTTCTGAACACTTCCTGGTGACATTAGCTGAACTTTATCTTTTTCTCTCTCAGGTCTTTTCTGCACAACACCGCTGCTATAGAAGTATATACTGTTTGTACTAGCCATGTTACCTGCTGAACAAGGGTAATCAAATACATTTTAAAATAACAAGTTTGATTTTTCTTTAGCTGTAGGGATGGACTCTGTATACATGAGAGCTGACAACCAATAAGGAACGATAATGCAAATAACGCAGCAATGAGGAATAAGGATAATGCGTGTTTTGGACCTCACAGAAGAGAAGCTTGTCTGTCTGATGCCTAATGTTTTATTTTCTATGACAGAATGGATAAACTAAAAAAGGACAGAGATTGTGTCTGAAATCTCCATGCCTGTTAACCGTTCATACAACACCTACTCTATCTGGCAGCACTTTATTGGCTATAAGAAAACGGGGCAAACACAATTGTGCTGGAACATCATTCCGCACACAGTTGCTAAATTTGACTTGTCAAGTGATTTTTCAGTTGGATAAACTGACATGGGCCAGCAATGAGATTTGTGAACTAAAGTTGGCAAATGTGCCATACCTTCTGACTTGAAGTTGCGTATTCTGACAGGCTACCATCTACACTACTCTACAACCGCCAAAGACTGGCACTAAGATCAACTTTCCAATTGTCATATGCAAAACATCATATATATACAGTGTGTATATACACACACACATACATACATACATACATACATCTCTATATGTATAAAATCCAACGTCTGTCTGTCCGCTTTTCATGAGATAACTACTTCACGGATTTAGATCGGGTTTTTTTTACTATAATTTGCTTGATCATTCTGGTTGATTTTGCAACTTGTCTCATCACGCTAAGAATCATAGTTTGCTTGCAGGAGCGATATATTCGTGCTAATCCGAGACAGAGGCTGCAGGCCAAGGGGAAGGGGACGAATGACATCAGGAATAGGGAGCCGGGCAGGGCCCTCCTTGTTGTCCTGTTTCACTACTACAGAAAAGTTTGGGCTCCCTTGCTTAAAATGTCTGTTACTGTGAATAGTAAAGTGAGCAGAAGATGAAACTGATCACCAAAAGGCATAAAGTTAAAGATAATACTTTTTTTTCTGCATTTTATGCATGATTACTGTATTGTTTTTATTTTTCACAATTGTACAATGAAAAAAGGAAAGGAGCACTATGCAAAATTTTGGGCCCCCTAAGATACTGTATCTGAGGTCTAGTTAACTTTTCCCAAGGTCTCAGACCTTTATTAACTCTTTACGGCTATGGCCTGTTTACAGTCATTGTTAGAAAATCCCAGGTGATTCAAATTTCAAAGCTGTTTAAATTCTCTGACTCCTCAAACCTTGTCTCAACAATCATCAGCTATCGGCTCCACAAAGCAGCTGCCTAGCACTCCCTGAAAAATAAAATAATTGGTACTCACAAAGCAGGAGAAGGCTACAAGGAGATAGCAAAGCGTTTTCATTTAGCTGTTCCCTCTGTTTGTAATGTTATTAAGGTTGTTTCAAAGGATGGATGGATGCAACAGGTGTGATATTACCATCAGGGCTATGGAGTTGGCGTCAGTAAAAATGTACCAACTCTGACTCTATGACTAAATGTAAATTCTAATATAATGTATAATATAATTCATATTTCCAGTTTCATGTATGCTGATTCTTCTTCTTCCTCTTCATCTTTTCCGACTTCTGTTAATGTGCTTGATCAGCCTTTTCCCAACTGCTCGGTCCTGCACTTCCTCGCCAGTCAAACCCTTTTCATTCAGATGGTCTTTTACTTCATCCATCCAACTCTGCTTTGGCCTCCCTCATTTTATTTTCCCCTGTACAGTACTTCCATTCCCATCACTCTTTTGCCCACATATTCATTGTCTCTCCTCATCACATGTCCATACTACTTCAACCTCATCATTAAACCTCATATATTTTGTCTTCTTCCTATGTATCTTCAAACTCTCTGTCTTCCAAAGCCCTTCTCCATTCTTCAAACCTTCTCTCCACTTCATCTTTTCTGGTGATACTCAACACAAGGTTATCAGCAAAAGCATGATTACATATGCTGATTCAATTCAACTATTTGTTCTTCCAGTCATGTCAGTCATTATCCAACCTGACTTTGGATAAAAATATAGCTTCTGTTTTTAAATTTTGTAAGTTTATTCTTATGCTTAATGTTCCTTAGTATTTGTAAGCCACAACAGCATTGCTACAGCTTTAAAACCCAAACTTTAGCAGGTTAGGGTAATAACAAGTAGCCTAATGAGTCACGCTATCAGTAATGAATTGTTTTGTATCTTGTATGTTGTGTGCTTTCAATCAACATACTGTAGTAAATATAATAGTCTAATTATAAACAGAGGAGTCAGAGTCAGTGGTACCTGAAATTCAGGAGTTGGAATCGGAGTTATTGGTACCATAAATGTAGAAGCTAGAGTCAGAGCTGACACCAAAGGTTTTGTGCACCGAGTCCACAGCCCTGATCACCACCCTTTTTTGTGCATAAGGGACTTCTTTATTCATAAGTAGCTAATCTCAAGTCCTGCTCTGTGACCAAGCTTTTTCTTGATTTGTAGCATCACATCCACATTTTATTCACAATGGAGCCACATTATACAGGGTGGTCCAGATCTAATTGTGCAGATCCAGATTGTCTGGATGACTTTGATTTATGTGGGGACGATTCCAGTTCGGCTCGAAGACGATTCTTCATGTCGTCAGTTTGCACACTTCTCGATGGTCTGGGATTTTTCGGGTGATTTTCTATGTAGTAAACTTAATAAGTTATAGCGTAATGAAAATTGCATGATAAGATCTGGACCACCCTATATATTAGATATCAATTCACAAAAAAGAAATAAATAACAGATGTGTCAGAATGTTTTGCACTAATCAGGTGGTCATTTAGCTGAAACTTTGCTTTACTATTTAAAAACATTCCAAAGAACTGGATTTGAAGCAGTTAATTAAGACTCCTAGGCATCACTAAGTGAAACCTCACAGTGCATATGTGGGCACTGTAGTCCTTTTAAATGAGTGCTCGGTTGCAAGAAGGGCCATCAAGAGTATGGCCTCCCTGCTGGCATTTTGACAGCAGTGTCTGCTGATTGTGCCTTGAAAGCTGCAGCTTGATTGTTGCATTATTAGGACACATCCACAGCCAATGTGTATATGGTTATGTGTTAAGGGAGAATACAGTACATTCCACCTAATTTACCACTGGGTCTGCACTCCTTGTATTCTTTTCCAAAACCTTTCAAGAGGCCACATTTAAAATGATGGATTGTAGTATCATACAAGAGGAGTGGTGAACAGTATAAAGGTCTTAATCTAAAATGACAAAAAAAGATATTCACCTGTGGGCCCAGTTTTGCTAACCATGCTTTCTGATTTAGCCGGAACTGTTGTTGTTTCTGTGGTAGATGCTGGACTGTCTTCCTTCAGGGGTGTGATGACTAGCCCGCTAGATGGGCTACTTGAATTTTCTGGAGAAACTGGAGGGCTAACAGTGGTTTGGATGACTTCTGAAGAAAACACATGATCTGTTAAGAGAGCCAAATACTGTTGTTAATACCACTAAAACTCTCACAGAATGCAAAGATGGAACACAGCAACCTGCATGTATTTAGTGATCAAACTGTTAAAATAACCATTGAAAATTTTTGGTAATAATGTTTATAATACTGTGGGAATAATAATAATAATAATAATAATAATAATAATAATATACATAGTAACATAAGCAGGCATTTACAGAAGCATTTAAGGGTAATGGAGAATAAAACAAATACGGATTCAGTAAAAAAAAAAGTGTATGTTGAGAAAAAAGTTGACATCTTGCTGTTTATGTTGAGATTAAAGTTGACATTTATACTTTAAACCCTTGTTTTTTATCTCTCTGGTTTAACTTCATCTTAAAATCAGTGTTTGATTTAGTAGATTTTCTCAAATCCCATCATAACTAATGTAGCACATTAAATGCTTCATATTAAGTATTCCCCGAGCCAGTTGTTAATCGCTACGTGCTTCTTAAACTGACTTCCTCCTGCACTGAGAGGAGCGATTGCCACACAGAATACATTCACTTCATGATGTTACTGCTCCCTGAACATTTAGAATGCTAAAATAAATACTTGATTTCATTGTCATGTTGAAATGCTCGATCTGGTTGGCCATCAACATTGCGCACACTAGCCCAAATCAACCTTGCGAATGCTTTCATCAGAGAAGACTGACAGAATACATGCAATTTTGGATATCAGCCATGGATCTGCACATGCTATCGTGACTTGGGGTACTGTAAAGTTTGTGCAAGATCGGTACCAATAGAACTTGCTGATCTGCACAAGCCAGTATCCTGCAGCGAATTATAACAGGTTGCACTCCTTCTGCCCAACGAAATCTGACTGTGGTGCGTTGTTCAACAATGGTGCAATCCCTCAGCAGAGTGTCAATGTTCATTTGACCTTGGCTTCAGCTACACTGATGGCAGAGCTCTGCACTGTGTGTGTTTGAACTACCCATAAGCCATCGTGAACATGTTATATTGCATCAGCTTCTACCTGTTGCAGTAACCGCATAATTTTCAAATTGCTTTTACTAATTACCCTCATATTTTATAATTTTCTTGTCTTTCTTTTGTGCTTACTGCATTAAGTCCCGTGCAGCCGTCCAATTTGGACAACCGCCAATGCCTCTTAAACATCTTAGATTCACAGGTGACGATTTGAGTAGTGGACACTTTGATGTTTATGAATGTTTAAACTCTCAAATGCTGGATGTGAAGTTATCGATGAAACCGGTTGTATGCTTACAACGCTTGACAGATGCCGAATGTCACTTCAACACAAGTCCTGCAAATACTAACGTGATTGAAACAAACTATGAAACTCAAACCGATTGTGACAGCAGCAATCCAAGCTGTGAGATTTGAAACAAGATTACTGTTCACATGGCCAACTGTACGTTGCATGCTCAAGAGTAAGCTCAGCGCACAGCTTGGTCATATTACAACCAGAGGGCCGAAATGACAACGTGGTATACAAAGAGATCCTTAACAAATAATTATTGGTATATTTTCCCTCTGTTTAAAAAGGTTTAATTTTCTTCTTAATAAAAATTTTAAGGCAGTACTTCGCTGCTGCGAAGCGCGGGTATTTTGCTAGTAGAGAATATTCACAAACTCAGTATTTTCATGCTTTTCATCTTTTTGCAATGGGGGGACTGACCTCTGTCAAAACTGGTCTCTTGACTTCAGTAAACTAAAGCAGCCCTCCAACATCCAGTGCACAAACTAAATACTCCAAAGTAAAATTACACTGTTCTGCTTCCCCATTAATACTTCAGCAATTTGTTTTTATGTTAATAAGTAATCATGAGCTTTCTTTTTACTTCAAAGTAATCAAAGCATACCAACATACTTGGAGGGTGACCCCACTATTTTTTATCAGTCTGCTTTCTGAGTAGTTTTGTTTTTCAGCTCCTGTTTCTGCAACGAGAGAGCACATTTCTAATTTAAATAGACGTGTAAATGAAAGCTGTCATGTACCTGGGAATTTGGGAGATACCGTTGAGTGCATAGCTTGGGTGAAAGTGGCAGGATAGTGTCTGTGAGGGCATCCCTTTCACGTCATAGTGTGACCTCCATCTTGGTCAAAGGTGTTGCTGCAGAGCCTGTCAACTTCTGCTGCCATTCTTCCCACTACGCTGTGAAATTCTTTTCTTTTTCTGTCCCGCAGCCAAACCATATGTGATCTGAAACACCCTCTGCTTCTGCGGCCTCTATGATTTTGTGGCATTCATCTGTTAAATGCTCCTAAATTTTGAGACCTGCCAGCCGACCCTTGGTAAGTGTATGAGATATTTGTCAAAGTCTTTGAAGATGGTCTAACAGTCATGTCCCACAGTAAACTGTTAGAGTTAAGCGTCTTGAAACTAATTACAGGATACCTCAATAATTTGATTTTAGTGACGTGTGG
This sequence comes from Polypterus bichir lapradei, assembly GCA_026402145.1. Classification (NCBI taxonomy): domain Eukaryota; kingdom Metazoa; phylum Chordata; class Cladistia; order Polypteriformes; family Polypteridae; genus Polypterus; species Polypterus bichir. The sequence continues at coordinate 32,680,096 of JANRMT010027041.1, forward strand.
CAGGGGTTGGGAATGAGGTCAGGAATGTTAGTGCGGTCTGTCTTTGAGTTATAACAATGCACACCACAGCCTGACCAAACTCCCACTTATAAAAACGTGCTCACCCGCTGAGGTCATTTGGTCTGTAAAAGTAAAACAACATGATTTTGGGTAAATGTCTTACTTGTGTAATGAAGGGAGGTCAAGCGCCAGAAATGACCTTATGCCCTACAGGAAATCCCTGTTGCTAAAATAATGCAGCACTTTATTTTAAGCGGAACCTAAATGTCGTGTTGATTCAACAGGGCTGGATTGATAAAGCAAAGAACTGTTATCAGATGGACTGCAACTTTCAAGTTCTCAGTGTGCCTTAGTGGTTTGCTCTGATTTGTGTTCGTTTTAAGCACTCATCATGCACATTTTTACTATTTTACTCAGTGCTCAGGTTTCTTCTCAAAGTTAACTTAGTTTAGCTTCCCAAGAGATCAGCCCTGTGTCGTCTGTGGGTAACGCTTTATGGCTTAGATTAATTTTAACAAGGTAGGTTGCTGTAGAAGTTCTTCAGAGAACCGAAAAGTGTGTGCATCTTCATCCACAGAGATAGCCTCATCTGGAAGAAGGTAGTGATAGCAAACTAGACATGATTGACTCATCTTTCCACTGGACACAGAGCCTACATCTGTTATATCGACTTCCATAGTGGTCACTTATGGACTGGCAGATATGCAGCTATCTTCTTAAGCAGCCATTTAAGTACAGTGCTGTGGGATCATAAGTTTCACCATTCTGGGTCTACCAGTGCCCTCCCAGCATTTCAGCTTAATGACATGAGTAGCGACATTTTCTTTACAGCCATGCCATGGTGACACAGATTAGGCAACTGTCCATATTTCCTATACCACTGGCTTTCCTATAGTGTTAATGCTAAACACAGGCGAAGGATCTTTCACCACTATGGGCAAAGTAAACAAGCACAGACAGGGTCATGTTACGGTGTTCCAAACATCTAGAATGACCCGTTGCTCCTACCTTAACTATAAAATGAAGTTTGCATAGAAGCCAAGAGAGCTTTTCCTTATCAAAATGAGACTTATGAAAATAGTATCATTTTTTGTCAGTGGGGTGTCAGCTAAGTTTTACCCCCAAACTATTGATGATACAAACCTCAACTAATGAGACATTCTCCCATTAATGCTAAAAGGGAATGTGCCCTATCAATCTCTCTCTCTCTCTCTCCAGTATTTATATGTTAAAGAAGTCACTGGAGGGATTGTTAGGACACATTTTCTCTTTAGCATTAACAGGTAAAGAAATGCTGATGAATCGTTCATATTCCATCCATCCAGTTTGTCCAGTGCCTTGTCACAAAGCTGCCTACTAAATATCACTAGCACAAATTATTATGTAGTCACCATACTATAACATCTCTTCTTATCTGTTATATGGTGCCTGTCATATTTACAGCTTGTCAGAGCAATTAAGATTATAGTGAATTTGTTTCTGCTTGATCCTATCATAGTTTAGTTCTCTGCTATATGTGCTTTATTCATTCTGTTGTCATGCAATAAAATGGAGGCAGGAGAGAAACAAGGTGCAAACAAACTGAAAGAAACATCTTTACAAATGATTCAACCTCCCTTTCAAGGCAGCTTAGTATTAGTCTCACATCAACTTTACAGTGAGTCAAAATACCAGTCGAGGCCCCAGTCTGAATGAAGTGAGTTGATTTTAGAGTAATTCAACGGCATCATCTAATTAAAAAAAAATTACCCAGGAACTCAAAGTAGTAGTATAGGTATTACTAAAATTAATTGTTAAGATTTAATTATTAAAATAAACTATGGCATCTTCCACAACTTATTGTTGTGGTATGATGACTACTGGCTTATGGAATAAGTTAACAAGTAGTGTGGTAGACAGTAGGACTTTTTGGAAGGATTACGCGGATAGGACTGGAGAGCTTTGTTGGACTAAACGACCTGTTTTTATCCAGATTGTTCTGAAGTTCTAAAAAAACTGTAATGACTGTTAAATTATCTGTCTTTGTACATATATGCAGCATTCAAACTGTACAAAACACAATTTAGATGAATTCAAGTAAGCAACACAACAAGTACCATGAAAAACAACCCCTCTTTGTCTGTTTTGTTTTCTTCCATGAAGGATGAGCAATCAAGGAATGTGATGCTGTAATGAGCAGGAACCAATCGGAGAAGGATTATATAATAAGCACAAGCATATCAGAGTGCAGTTAGAGTCTGCCTTTTGAAAAGTCTATGTTTCCACTTGTCCACCTTACGATGTTGATCAGGCTATTCAGAGGTATACAACTCTGGAGAGAATTTTCAAATGTTTCCATTTTTGGAGGTTAAAACCGCCGGGGGATTGTGGACAAAAGGCGGAAATGAAGACTAATGCCTGCATTTTTACATTAAAACGTATTGGTGTCTATGTATTGATTGGTTGAAGATTAGAGACTATGGGGAATAAAATTCCATCTTTATTACATAGTAATGTCAAAACGTTTAAATTTAAATAACAGGAAAATAAGTCAGAAAACAGGCAACAGTTTCCTACATCACCTGGGAGGAATGGGTATCTGGAAATCCATAAACAGTAGGTTGAAACTTTTGGATTGGATAGCCATATGGAAATAAAGTAGTTCTGTCAATTCTGGTGATAAGTGACAGATGCTTTTCAGTCCACATCAATCTTATGTATTTCCTGCCAGTATGTCTTGGAGTAGCTCAGTACATTGGCCATTCAGACTAAAGAGAGATATCTGGGCTGTTGTCCACTATTTGTTTGGGCATAACCTCCAACACCTGCATCTAACCTTTCTCCTCTGACTCTCATTTCTACTCATGGGTGCTTCTATTAGATGCCTCATTTTATTTGTTTACTCTCTTGTAGTGCTAATTTTCACCCTTACACTGTTGTAAGGAGAGAAGACTGTCGTTTTCCCGACTGTCTAGCAAGGAGGAAACAACCCACCCCTGGGAATCAAAAACCCGGAGGTTAGTTAAACCTTCCTTTCACTCTGTATACATCCCACCTCCTCATCCTCTTTCCTCTATTTTAAGGAGTCATTGTGAAGAGGAAACTACCAGGCACGCATAACCTGAGAGTAGCACACCCACAGTCATGAGCGTGAGAGCTGTTAAGGTGGTTGGCACCCCCTGCCATAACAACACAAAGGATGCTGATTAATGTTGTTTTCCTGTTACCTTTTTTTCAATCTTTGGGAAATGTTTGGCTTGCCTTTTGCAATCTTCCGAAGTATTGTTTCTTTTACGATGACTAGTTCCACAGTGATGTGTTTGAGAGACATTTTTGTAGACTTTCAGTTGTGAAATTCTCTTAAATCCTTGTTTTTGCAGTATGCGAGTGTCAGGATCAATACATGCCTCATCCAGAATAGGCAAACAGAACATTCCAGAAGGACTGGGCATTTCATAGTAATCCTGCCGTGAATGTGTATTACACATTTTTAGCCCTGGTGCCTCCTACTTTTCTATTTCAGCTCAATTTTTAATCACAGAATCTCTTTTAAAACTTGAACTTGTGCTTCAGTCCAATCTGGTGGGTCACACAGATTTAGAAATGGGCTCTGAGTGGGAGTTTCAATTCTTATTAAAATAATGACATTTTTAGAACCAGGAAAGTGAGTCTTTTGGTGGGCTCTCCCATCACAATAGTTTAATCTTCCCCCACCAGACCTGCACCATTTTGCTTTGTATCCTGTGTACACTTTAATGATATCACTGAATCTTCCTGCATAATAGAGAGGTCTTCGCAGGAAGCACTAAGATTATTTGAAACTATGCTCCATCTGTTGTAGTTTCCATCCCCGCCATTCTTTCTAAAGTATATGTGTAGAAACGTTTTATTTAATGGGGCCTAGTGCACTTCTTTGCCTCGGGCCAATTTTAATTTGAACTAGAGGTTGCTGGCAACCTTGCAGGCTTCCATGATGTTCCCAAGATATTACAACTACACTCATCAAGTATAGCAACTTCTGCTACTGACTGCCAGACAGATTTATGCTTCAAAGTCTTGTTTTTATCATTATTTTACTTTTATGAAGTTGGCAGGGAACTTTTTTAATGAACAAAAGTATTAAAGTTGTCTCGATTATGAGTCCCAGATTACTATAAGTAAGTTATTTTCTGTTGGTAGGGAGGGGAATCAGATTACCAGGAGAAACCACCGCACAGACAGGGAGAACATACAAGCTGCCTGCAAACTTTACGCGGGCCTGGTAAGGTAGGTATGGACACGTCCCTTGAGTAATGGATTGGCACCTTTGTGAGAGTTGTTTCCTGCCTTATTCTTGATGTCATAGATTCACAATAGCCCAATATTTAAATAAGCAGATTTTGAAAAACAGGCATAGATTCATATTTGGCTAGTAAGCCTTGCACCTTTTAATGTGAATAATAATAATACTAATAAGTGTGATTAGTGCTGCTTCCTTATAGGTCCATTGTCCTGTTTTCAAATCCTTAGTCTATACATTCTTACTGTGACTTTGTGGATTTTTCAGGTTTTCCACACACATCCCTCAAATTGTGTGGGTTAGCTAGAGATTTTATATTGTCCATGTATGAGTATAAGTATCCATTTGTGCATGAGTGGGCCAAGTGATAGACTGATAATCTGATTTTTGTCTCATGGCTAATGTGTTGCTTCATGCAAAAGTTGTCCAAGCCACCAGTCACATTGGATTTCAAACCCTTTGGGTTAGTAACATGGACTTTTGAGATTTTTTGATGGACATTTTTATATTGTTTGCTGTAGATGCCCCTTTGTACTAGAAAGTTTGTTATCTCCAGAATGTAAGATTAAACGTTTTTCTCAACCATCACTAAAAACAACATGGGATAAGTAACATATAGATAACATATAAAATCCATGTGGATAAGGAATGGATTGAGAATTCAAACTCACGATGCTGGATTTGTGAGGCAGCACTGCTAACCACCATAAGAAATTGCTGCCCTTTCCCAAAAACATATACCTTCATTTTTATATCAGGTTGGCTCTATACTGAAACAAGACTTTTATGTTTTGACATTTTTGACAATTCAATACTGTATTTCAGTCACTTGAGTAATGAGGGCCTGGCTTTCCATCTGTCTTGTTTAAACAGTTGGAGTGAAAGGCGCAGTGAGTTTCAGGACCGCTCTCTTTTTCAGTGACAAGCTGTCCAGTCATGTTTTTTATGGTCCCAGATTGTGTTTCAAAGTGCAATATGTTTTCCTTTGGCATTTTTTTTAAAGCTAATATAGAATTTTAATCAAATATCTTTAATCAATGCATGATCATTTTTAAAATTTAAATGAAGTTGTAACAATGAATTATTAAAAGCATAAGGAAAATGACTGAAGGTAACTAAAGGGTTAAGTAAATGCGGCTTAAAGCTTGGGCATGTGGGGCTTTTGCCTCATCTATAGAAGCCACCAAGGTAGTCACTAAGGTTAAAATGAAGTAGATGTGTAATGAACGCCCCCTTAAAAAGCGAAAGCAAACTAGTGAGAAACCCCTATTATTATGAAGCGGTGATAAGATCAGTGGGAAAACCTGTAGGACACCCCTATTAACAAAGTTGGGTTTAGAATAATGGAAGAATCTACATGTATACAAAGTTACTGGCGGCTGTAGTCGATTGGCTAAGATGTTACAAATTCTTCATATTAAGAGTCAAATGACATGATGTATTAGACAAGGTAATGGTAATAGAAAAGGATAAAAGGTAATGAATTGTATTAGTGATTTCTCACTCCATGAACTGAAACATTTGAGTATATCTATGTGCAAATAAAAAACTGTCCTGCATTTTCATCTGGTCTTGTGCATAGCTTCTTTGAAAACAGAGGAAAGTTTCTTCCACTACACGAACTACATTTATATCTATCTGAGTTTTGCATATATGGACATGGACTCATATTGATATCCATAATAATGTTATTTATGTATAATATTCTGGAATACGTTCATAAAGCTTTTTGTAGCCTGTAAAAAAAATAAAATCTGATGACAACTGGCCATTAAGCCCAGCATGCTGTACTTTGTCATCCAGTTCAATTACTGTTTACAAAAGTTAAGCTGAGATTGTAAGGTCCCTAAAGATACTACTGTCAGCTATTTAGTAATTTGTTCCATTTATCCATTGTCCTCTACAGGAACAAATGCTTCATAATCTTTGTGGGAAATTTTCTTGGTTCCAGTATCCACTCCTAGCCCAGTGTTCTTGTTGAAAAATTGATTTTAAAGAAACAGCTGGCAGTTGCCCTGTCAACTTCCTGCATAATTTGAAGCACTAATGTCGTGTACCTTTTTTAATTCTCATTTGTGTGAGATGAATATGCTTAACTTCTTAAATCTTTTTTCATACCTCACTCTCCACAGTCATATAATAGGTCTACTTGCCGTGCTGTGTCTTGATCTAATGTTTGTATGCCCTTCTGTTAATAATGAAATCAAAACAACTCTAAGAATTCCAGGAGTGTAATCTTTTAAAACTCCACAAACTCAGGGCCATCTTAACATATAGGCACTGGCCGGGGGACCACAATGTTTCTGATGCCTATGATACCCCAGTGCACTAAGTTGCCTTGCGGCCCATGATGCTGTTAAGAAGACCCTGACACACTGTGGTAACTGTGTAAACCAACAACCTACACTCCTAAAAATAAAAGGTGCCAGAATGGTTCTTCAGAGCAATGCCATAGGGAAACCACTTTTAATTCCAGAAAGTCCCATCCACATTAAGGTTATTTAGACCTGTAACAGGCTCCATACAGTACATAACCATGAATAGATGGTAATAGATTTGTGATGGCTCATAATTTTAAAGGACTCTTGCTTCATGGGTCCAGAAACACAGGGCTAAGTCCAGGTTTTCTTAAGCTGTTAGTGTCCTGTAGACCTACCATACATTAAAGATTTTGGTTTTTTCCTACATATTAGATAGTTTTTCAAAGCACAAAGAACCAACTTCTTATTCAAAGAACACTTCCCAGGATGAAATGGTGCTTTGACAAGCAGTAGTTCTATGAGGTAAAGAACCATATAGAGCCATTAAAGAACCAGCATGTTTAAGAGTATACTGTGTTCATAAAATGCCTGGACGTGGACAGTGATGAGTCTACAAGGACGTCCATGTCCATAACATGTACTTTTTACTTCTAGACCAAATATTTTTACTTAACATAGTGTATGTAAGACTTAAACATAACTTTGTGGCAGGTGACAATTAATATAGGTAAATGTAAGGATTTACACATAAGAAGTAAAAATGTTACATTTGAATGAACAGTGGAAGGTCTGGAACTTAAAAGTACCCTTCATGAGAAGTATCTAGGAGTCCTGGTGAACTTGTCACTGCACCTTCGACACAGTGTTCAGAAGTGATCAAGAAGGCTAACAGAAGGTTAGGTTATAGTATGTAGCACAAAGTGCAGAGTACAAATGTAAGGAGGTTTTTTCTTAAGTTACTGTATATAACACACTAGTGAGGAGTCACCTGGAGTATTGCATATAGTTTTGGTCTCCAGGCTACAAAAAAGACATAGCAGCACTAGAAAATGTCCAGAGAAGAGTGATTAGCCTGATGTAGGGGCTAGAGATATTTAGAGATATCAGCTATAAGGAAAGATTGAAGGAGACTTTTTCAGTATAAACAAACAGGTTAAGAGGAGACATGATTGACATTTTTAATATTCTGAAAATAGTTAGTCCAGTGGATTGAGACTGTTACTTTAAAATGAGTTCATCAAGAACATGGGGACACAGTTGAAAACTTGTTAATAACAAATTTCACACAAACATTAGGAAGTTTATTCTTTACAAAGAGAACCATAAACTCATTTAATAAGTTGCCAAGTAGTGTGGTAGACAGTAGGTCTTTAGGGACCTTCAAAAGTCAACTTGATGCTATTTTAGAAAATCAGGAAGATAGGACTGGCAATCTTTGCTGGGCTGAATGGCCTGTTCTCATCAAAATTTTTGTAATCTTCTAATAACTTGTCATATATCTGTCCAAATCTGCACTTAGATCAGGACTACTTGTAGTGATTTTGCTAACTCTTAATCTAAAAGTTAATGCATTTAGTATTTTCTGTACATTTACTTGATTGGTTAGTTACACTTTGTGTTTCATTGGTGTCAGTTTCAAAAAGTAGCCTCCCCAGACAGGCCTATGAGGAACCCCACTTTTGACTTTAACTAATTTGGCAAATGCTATATTAACTCTGGAGAAAATAATCTCTGGTTCTGGAAAATTATTTGTGGTAGTGTTTTCTCGCAGTAGTAGCAGTCTGCTTTCTCTAGTCTACAAACTATTTACTGTTTTGTTAATATTTTTTGTAGCTATTGACACTTCGCTCGCCTTTTTATCGATGAAGTTCATGAATTATAAATCTTTGCTATTTTTATCCAGCCATCCATTTAATAAACGTGCTTATCCAGCCAAAGCCTATCCAAGCGTCATTGCTCAAAGCATGAATAAAACGTAGATGGGATGCTAATCTATGACACTGCCTATTCACCCACACACCCACACTCAATCACTCCAGCAAAGGGAATGATATTGTAACTCATTTAAGCAGCAATCTGTGAATATCAGCCCTCTCCTGAATACAAAGCTACGAGTTCACGCTGATCTGGCCAACTGTGGATTGGAAAAATGAGCTTTAGCTTGTTGTAAATCAAGGGATCACAATCAATTTTCTTCAATGCAAGGTGGTGGTCTCAATAGCTAATTCACTTCTTAGCTCCCTATGCGTGACAAAGAACCGCCGGTCAAACATCAGTTTAATACAGTTGTGACACACCTGCCTCAGGAGAGTTCTCCTTCATGACTCAACCAAACAATTATTTAAAGATCAGGCCAGTCATCAAGCACAAAAATCAAGGACTTGGACTATAAATCATTTCAGAAAATTCTGATTGCTATTCTTCAATGTGATTTGATGATGATATGACTGCACTGCTCTGAGGAAAAGATTTTATCCTTAACTTTGTTTAGTTATTGGTATATGATCGTCACACCAATAAAATGCTTCAATGCAAATGCACAGCATTGGCCATGTTAAAAGGGAAATAAAATACAGTGTGGATATCATATCCATCACTTTTCAGGTTTAATGCGTTTGCCATATGAATGCATACTATGATTATGGCTCTGTGAGATGAATTATACACCTGATTTGTCATTTAGTTGGTTTGGCTGATTTTCCCCACTTTATCATGGGTGTCGTCATTTCCCATTTCCAACCAAATGTTGTGTACGCATGGGTCAGAGTTACCATAAAAATACGCATGTTTCTCCCATTGAGTATTCTTTTATAAATCCCGACGTTTGTATGAACTGTTGCACAAGCATATTTTTTGTCTTTTTTTGTGTGTATCTGACTCCAGCTCCTCTTATATGTGATTTTTTATGCATTTCAAAATAATCACATTATGTGACTGGCTGGAATTATCTTTTATACTGATAAACACCATGGGCAAGAAAACAAGAATCTTACCAAAGAAAACAATTCAAAGTAAATACTGTATGCATGTGGCACTTCCTCCAGTGTGCTAATTAAAAAGTGTGGTGCATTCAAGCTGAAAAGCTTTTACAGGTCAGTAAGTTTGCCTTTTCTTTCATTTGCAGTTTTAGGTGCTAACAGCAGTGTGTCCTTTCTATTCTCCTCCAAATGTATTCCTTTACCAAGTTTTCAATTAATGAGAACTCTGCGGTACATCTCGTTACTTCTTCCCATGACGCTAATTGAAGATTTCAAAATACTTTGCTGTACCACTAAAAACGCCATCCTTTTCTCTTTGCAATCACAATTTAAAAAAATAACATTATACGGTCCATCATAAAATGAGCATCATTTTTAAATACTGTAATGAAAACTCCATTTTACTCATCCACTGCACTTGGGTTTAAAAAGAGATTTCATTTGCAGTAGCTGATTTTTTATCTTACCTTTAGCATTCTCTAGCTCAGCAGTTTGTGGATATTTTTAAGCATAACTACAATTTAGACAAAGAAATTGAGGCTCTCAGAAGAGACGTTTTGTTAAAATTGTGTACCATTACTGGTGTCTGTCTGTCACACCCATAGACAGTATAGAAACACTCTGGGCAGTAATGGGAGGTTTACTAGTTTAAATTTATCTTAGGCCATAAATGTGGTGGCCTTTATTGAAGGTAAGGTTTTTAAGGACTATGTGAACATGTCTGAAGACACAGATAAGATTTTATAGTCGACACACCTTGGGCGGAGTGGTGGCTCTGAGGCTAGGGATCTGCACTGGCAATTGGAAGGTTGCTGGTTCAAATCCCATAAAATGCCAAAAGGGTCTCTGCTCTGTTGGGCCCTTGAGCAAGGCCCTTCACCTGCAATTGCTCCGTCCTGGGTATGACGTTAATCTGCATCCAGCCTTGCATGTAGGCCCTCCAGCATGCAGGGAAAATTTGGGGGTTGGTGGCAGAATTGGCACTCCAGCCACCATAAAAAAAACCTCACACTGTTCCACTCCATCTGAACTAGTGTGGTGCTGAGGTGTCACCCGTTGCATGGCTGCACTTGGGTCCTAATCTGGATCCTGAGTTGGTTTGTCATGTGGTGGCTGCGGCAATGCACTGTATCAGTGTGTGCTCCTAACCTCTACCTCTACACCTCAGGCTGCCGTGTGCAGCATATATCTCAAGGGAGCTGCTTAGACTTTTTGTGCAAACACATGTGTGAACTCAACAAGTGCCTCATATGTGGTATTCACACCTATTCGAAGCTTTAGACATATTTGGAACAGTGTTGTGAGGTGCACTTTTGCAGACAAATGTGACAGCAGGTTTTAAAAACAGTATTTAATTAACAGTATTTAATGGCTGGGCCATGCCCCCCATCACATGCTGTGCAAGCAGGAAAATTAAGAAAGGGAACTTCACATGGTGGTGGTGCTCAAGCATTTGTATATTAACTGTTGAAATTACCATCATCTGAAGGCCCCCTCGTGTTTTAGTGCACTTTCAAATTCACTGCCAGTAGTTTATTTGTAGTTTACAACACTTTTTGTTTTTCAGATTCATCGATGCAGTGCTACATTTTGTTTTGATTTCAAGTGTTTTGACTATTTCTATGTTTTTAGGATGTTGTCTTTTTACATTTCGTTACTATCTGCTCATTTCACACAATTTTTCCTTGTTTTGTATCTCTTTCATCATCATGGCTTGTTTTATTGCCAGCACATCCTGTGCTGCACTCTAACTTAGGTTTGTGTCACCTGCCATGTTTTGTTGGATGGCACGCTGTGCTACTGTCTTGCAGTTCAGGATTTATTTCTAGATAGCCAGTGCTATACTCACTCCCATAATCTATGGGCACTTCTAGTTGATGTCAGCCTAACATGCCTAAAGCAATGTGACAGTAAGATTTACTGTACGTTTAGAGATGAAACTCCCTCAACAATGTGTACAAATACACCTTGGGTGGCACCAGATATTACTTGTTTGCAGTGCTTGAAGTGGGCCAGTATCCCTGTTCTGCACTGTCAGTTAATTTATGAGTACTGATGAATACTGGCATTTCTCGCAACACTCATCCCACTACTAATCCACATGTAGATCTCCTATGGAACAACTCAATACAACCCCCAAACCTATGTCTCTGGAACAATTGTAATATTGGCATTGCGTCTAGAGTAATACGTATGTTGGAGGAAGACAAAACAACACGGGTGCCACTAGTTCTTCTTTTCCATTTCAGCCACTGTTTGCTGGGGAGTGTCATTTGAAGATGACATTGAGATGGTTTATACAGTGCATTAGGAGATAGTTTTTAATGTGCAGAATCTCAATGAATGAATGACTCCGTTTTTATTTTATATAGCACCATTAATAGGATGCACTCTACAGTACCATCAAGAATACATTTTCAATACAAAGTTGCATAAATGGGCCCTATGACAGACTGATTTTTGCCTTACATCCAAAGCTTCTAAGATAGGCTTCAGCTTCCTGTGATCGTAAACTTGGACTTGGCAGGTTCAGTTAGTGAATGGATAGATATATCTACATATCTACAGCAGCTGTGTGAAGGTTATATTTTAAAATGACACTGATAGAGTGGTGCAGACTTTTCAGCTTCTTGAATCATCACAAATTGTACTGCCAGGGATTTGGGCAATTTTAGTCTTTTAAACAGTCAGGTGCATGACCCTAAGTCTAACGCCAGAAGCAAGTTCATAGGATGGAGGTCAGAATCTCTGTGATATAAATGCTATCCAAAAATCATCAATAAAAGTTCTTCTATAACTATAACCACATACACAAATTTCTTTGAACTACTGTGCCCCAAGCAACTGCATCCTAGTAATAGGGCCAGTATAATGTAGTGTAATGATTTCTACATTGTATCACAAACCAATATAGCAGATGTTGATATATTAGTAAGCAGAGTGCGTGGTCTATGCACAAACTGGTGGCCTCTTTTATTGCACAGAAATAGTAAACCACCATAAATATAACCTTTTTTTATTGATATAACAGCTTTGGGGCACATTTATGTTGTTTTGCATGTAACTGTCTGGACTAGTAATTATAAATACAGTTGTTGAATGTAGTATTTACTGTATATTGGATGATGTTAGGCTGACCAAGTCAACATCTGTATGCAGTCTTTATGTTTTCCCATGTCAGCGTTTACTTTACATTTGGTTATGTTGGTTTTCCTCCCAACAACATATGTTCATTTAATAAATGAATGGTGAATTGATTATCCTCCCAACATGTGAAGTATAGCATTGCACTAAAGATACTGAGGTGAAATTCCTATCACCGACGTCCAATTGAAACTAGATTGTATTTTCTTTTCTTCCCTCTGCTTAGCCCTGTCCAGCCCTTTTGTACACCTGCTTCAGTATTTTGTGGTTGTTTGGTTGTCGTGGCTAATGAGACCACTGATTACCTGGTCGAATTTAACTCCAAAGGCTGAAATGTTTCCACCTCACTATCAATATGCAGTTGAGCTAAAACTGAGATTTCTTTCTCTTCCCAATAAAGATGTTTGTTGGAATCACAGGAATTATACACTATGGTTAAACACAGCAATACCATTACTACAGGAATGGTTAGACTAGACAAACGCGTTTGGATGACTATTCAACCAAAAGGCTTGGACAAGAGTCTGAAGGATTTAAACTGGCTCCTAGTGTGGGTTTGAGACTCGGTCCAAAATAGACTTTATAGACATGGTGTAACAACAATAGATAGCTGCCCGAGAGATGGATGTTATACCTCTGAAACAGTAAAACCTGCTCTTTGGGAATGTCCTTTTGCTACCTAAGTCTGGACTACATTTTTCTGCCAAATTTTCTTGTTCCTACTCTGCTCACTTATGAGCTTGTGCTGTATGGATCTGGGATTAAGAATTTCACAGGCCACTCTAGATTTGCTTACTGGTTACTGATCAGTCAGTGAAGCATATGGGAATCTCAGCGGGTTCTGATTAACTTTAATGCTGATTACAGTGTCCGCAGGGTCACAGGATGGGTCCACAAAGAGATCAATCTTCGATTTCAAAGAGATGCAAGAAGAAGATGTTCCATGGCAAAGAAACATGGAAGGACTTTGTACTTTAAGACTTTTTACTTGACATATTCATAATTTTCTTTATTTTTTTCTGCTTCTGTACTTACAGTGTAATTTTTGGGTTTTGATTTTGTACTTTACTCCTTATTTGTTGCTCATGTCCTGTGCAACCTTCTAATAAAAATCCTTCCCAAAAAAATTTGAAGTATAGTATTGAGCTACGCTTAAGGAGGACCCACCCCTCCAAAATTCCCATCTATTGTTCGCTCAGAATGTCAAAGATGGACCCTGCCCTGGTACCAAGGATTCAAGTTATAACGTAAACCATGAAAGTGAGAGGAATTTAAATTTGTGCTCTTTTCTGCCAACTCGTATGTAGTGTGTATATGAGTGTGAGTGCATCACCCCATGATGGACTGGCTCCCTATCCAAGATGGTTTCTGTCTTTAGCTATTGATACTGAAATAAACTCCAGATCCTGCAACTCTAAACCAGGATTAATCTGATTCAATAAATAGAAGGATAAATGGATAGGCGTGCCTGGGACAGCTGTGTGCAACTTACTCGTACATTTGAAGATGACATTACTAAACAGTGTAGATGTGCACTGGACAGCAGTGAGTGACTTACAGTTGGATAAGGTCGATTACAGAGAGTAGAAATGACTGGGGCAGCAGTACAAAGCTTGTATTTGGAGATTGAATTTCATAGTGAAGACTAACCCAGGCCGAAATGTGAGCCTTAAGAATTGTGGAGGACATTAATACACTGTTAAGATAAACACAGAGCAACATTATGGTTCTCATGTTTGGAGAGATTAATTTGATAGTTGCTGTGTGCATTGGCCAATGGTTGTGAATCTTTAGAAATCTTTTATAAACAGATAGCAGTACAAAGCTGGTGCTCAGAGGTAGAATTTCATAGAGAAGACACACCCAGGACAGCAGTGTGAAGGCTTGCATTTTGTGATGCCATTAATAGACAGTGCGGTCATGCGTTGAGATTCAATGTGAGGCTTCCATTTGGAGAGGGATTTCATCATAAAGGCCTAACTTGGACAGCAGTGTGAGGCTCATGTTGGTAGCTGGGTTGTACAGTACCATTGATGTGGACGTGTCTGCTAGACTTTTTGAAAATTCAGATTTCTTACCCATACTTTTCAAAAGAAATTATTAATATTTGAAGCACCTCTCATATATTTTTTGAAAAGTCTATAATTTATCCTCACATGTAAAGTGCAGCATTAAGATGCAACATATACAGCATGTCACCTCTGTTAACAAGCCAAGCAATGCTGCCCAAGAGTAAACACATGCGGGCCTGCCAGTTCCTAGACTCCTGATGGCACTCTCTCAATTACAAATCTTCATCTTTTCACTGATGTATCTTTAAATGTATACAGCTTGTCACCTCTGTTAGTAAGCCACACAATGCTGACCAATTTTCCTGAAAGACATTAAGGTTCCAAAACTGAAGTGCTCATTCTTTTTGCTCAAACAAAGGCAACAAAGACATTGCACATCTAATAAAGAGGAACCACATTCCCACCCAAGTGTTTATACTGTGCAATATCTCACACACGTCAACTCTATTACATGTCTTATACTCTTTATGAGGTGTCTGTTGCAGTAATAGTTTAAAGCATAAAACAGGTAGTCTTCATAATAAGTCTATCACTGCAGTAGTGTTTATGTTACCAGATAAGCAGCAGTCTCAAAATAAGTTTCCTCTCAGTGTTCCATACATGCCCTGAATGTATTAATTTAATCGCTAAAGGTAAAGAAGAGCTACCCCTTTAACATTCCCATATGTTGTTCACTCAGAATGTCAAAGGTGGCTCTGGTACCTGATACAAGTTGTAATCAAAAACATGAACGTGAAAGAAAGATGTGTGCTTCTAAACTCATGTCCAGAATTGTAATTGAGAGCTGACCCACCCTCTCAGCAAGTGCACGCAAGAAGGACTGAGTGAACTCCTCCACCCACGTCAAGCGAACGTTATGCTAATGCTTTGTAGATGTTATTTATTCTTCAGTGACGTATTAATGAGACAGCAGTGTGAGGCTTGTGCTTGAAGAGGATATTTTATTTGGCAGTTAAATTAGTAGACATTGCTTATGTTGTCACGTATGTGCGTTTGGGGTTCCCCTTAAAAGCTTGACTGAGGTAAGCATTACCACTCCAGGGTGACAGGTGACACTGTCGCTAATGGTATCCTCAACTTTTCCACATTTCACCCAATTGTTATGTCTGCAGCAAGCCCTGCTCACTGTGCCCTATAAAGCAGCGCCCCAGGAAGGTGGCATCTGATTAGCAGACAAGACTAAAGTCCCTTAAAGGATTACTTCTGTATTTTTCAAGTTGAAGCTGTTTCTATACAAACATGCTATATATTCATTTGCCATGAAAAATTATGTTCTAAGTTAATCACATTCTAGAGGAGTCAAATGAGGTGGCTCGGGCATCTGATCAGGATGCCTCCTGGACGCCTCCCTTGCGAGGTGTTCCAGGCACGTCCAACCGGGAGGAGGCCCTGGGGAAGACCCAGGACACGCTGGAGGGACTATGTCTCCCAGCTGGCCTGGGAACGCCTCAGGATTCCCCCGGAAGAGCTAGAAGTGGCTAGGGAGAGGGAAGTCTGGGCATCTCTGCTCAAGCTGCTGCCCCTGCGACCCGACCTCGGATAAGAGGAAGAGGATGGATGGATGGATGGATCTTGCCCACAATGCAGTCTATGGGGCATGGAGGAAAAACAATTATCAAGTGTTGATCCACATCTTGCGGTTACACAATACATTGTAAAATACATGTAAGTTTTGAACAAAAAAACACGAATATAATGAAATTCAGCCATTTTTAAAGAACTCCAGCCGTGTGAGATAGCTCAGCACTCAGTCTTCCTGCACAATGACCTTTCACGCCCCTGGGTGTGGTTTCCTCCTGACAGACCAAATCACAGTAAACCTTTTGTTCGACATGGTCGGTTTTCTTTTGATTTAGTTCTGCGTTTATGTGGGAGTTCACACAAGCGAATAGAAAACGTATCTGTACCAAGAGAAAAACACTCTCATGAATACAGTATGTAATAAAATGAGTATTTCCAAATGTCACAAACATGCAATGGAATCATGGAAGCTGCAGAGCAATCAATCCTTGACAACTGTCTTTGTTTGAAAAATGGATGCTTTTGGTAGGTTTTTAAGCTTTTCCTCCATGCCATACCCTCCATTGTAAAGTGCCAGTGCAGGCAAGATATTTTTTAAAATTTATAGAAAACACTTAACTTTTGAACACAATTTTGAATGGCAAATGCATATATACCATGTTTGTGAGGAAATAACTTTGACTGGAAAAATACCAAACTTTTCCTTTCAGAGCTACAAAGCCAAGAGAGACGAAAGAACCGAAAATGCTATGGGCTAATTTTTAATGTTTTTTTATTGTGCCTTTTTGCTTATTGTGCCATTTTGCTTTTCTTTCTTTAAGTTTTCATTGTAATTAAACAGGATTACCATGTTGGAACCCCAAAATTTCTTTCTGCTCATGACTGCTTCATTGCTGTTTGAAGTGGGAAATCTTAATTTCTGAGTTCCAAGTAGGAAGTTTCAACTGGAATGGCCCCACAAGTTGGGTTTCCTACTCAGAAAAGTTGGAACAGCCTTGCCAACCCTGACCTCAAAATCCAAAATGGCTGCACTGCACATACAACAGTTAGTGACAGGTGTGGTATTATACTGTGTATTAGCACTTCTGTCTATTTATGCCTCATAAAATCGTACATACACTACTGTGATGTTTGGATACGCAATATATCACATCATGTGTTGTTATCATCTTCTGTTTACTCCGATGGAGCAAGCACAACTAAGGATATCCTGGCCATGCCTATATTGGTTATCCAAGTATTTTGCTGGAATGTGATCAATTTAGGTGTGATGTCATTCCTTGCTCCAGCATCTAACATCCTAGGTACATGGAATGTAGCATTGCATTTATGCTATTTATTTGAAAATGACCACAGTCGTTGAGGATCAATGTTAATGAACTGAGGGTGGCACGCTGGTGCAGCTGGTAATACTGGTGCTTCCCAGCTCCAGAAGATTGAGTTAGAACCTCATACTGGTCATCTCTTTGTGGAGTTTGGCTGTTCTTCATGTGTGGAGATAAGGGTTTTTTCTTGGCACTCCCCCATTACACATTGTGCTTGGAAAGGTAATATGTAACTCTAATTTGACTCCATGTACTGTAAGTGAGTGTGGGTTTGTGTTTTAATGTGGCATTCCATCCAGGGTTGTTTCCTGCCTTCTGTCAAAGGCTGCCATGATGGATGAATTAACAGGGTCTGCATTCATGGAATACCACCACAGCATTTGATTAACTCTGGTTTTGTTCAAGTTTTCAGTAGTTTGTAACAAACACTACTGCAGTGAGAATCTTATTATGGAGACACACTGTTTTACGCTTTAGACCATTATAGTATTGTAACAGACACCTCGGAAAGAGTATGAGACATGTAATAGAGTTCACATGTGTTAGACATTACACAGTATAAACACCTTGGGTGGGAATGCGGCTCTGTTTATTAGTGGTGCTATGTCTTTGTTGCTTTTGTTTGAGCAACAAGAGAGAGTACCTCAGTTTTGGACCCTAAATGTCTTTCAATACCCTTGATCAGCACTTTGTGGCTTATTAACAGAGGCAACATGCTGTGTATGTTATAAAGATACATTAGTGAAAGATGAAGGTATGAAGCCTATATCCACTGAGAGAGTGCCATCAGGAGACTAGGAACTGGTAGGCCCACGTGTGTTTACCTTCAATACTGCCTTTATCTGTCTATTGGGCAAGTCAAAAATAAAGTGCTTGGGCTTTGGTATGTCGCTCTGTAAACAGACTGCACAAGCCCGCAATCTTGTTTCCATTTTGATCTCCTGTTAGTCCTGAAAGCACTGCCTTAAGGAAATGCGCTTAGATAATTGTTAGTGGGGTTTAATGTTTGAGGCGTAGGACATGACCTAATGCAGAAGGCTATGGCTGCCAAGGAGCACATGTTTCTCAACACTGGGATTCGAGCTGCACGGTTCTCTCACGGGAGAGAGTAGCTTACATCATTTCTGGATGGCTTCACTGTTCATTGGACAAGACAGCAGGGCCCACCCTAATGAACCATTCCCCCATGTTCAGGGCTTTCCAGATGTTGGAAATGTGCAGCCTCCCTTTATAAAGATCTTCTCACAAGATATGATGCATTTAAAATAAAGCTAGCAAGCTCTTGCCTTCCTTTAATCTTGAGCACTTCTGAAAATGTGCACATAAAGGAAAATCTACTAGAGTGCTGGCGTCCAACTAGCGAGCTTTGCCAAGGTTTACACATCATTGTGGTCCATGGAATTAGCCAGAGACCTCTCTGGTTGACATGGTGAGAAAACAGTTACAACTAAATATTTCCTCCAGGCAGAGGAATGTTGACGTCTGCTTTTGTTTTGTGTCCTCCGATATCAGCCTGTGCAGGGAAACATAGTCGGGAACCTCCTAGTGATTTTATATTGCATTTTACATTTAATGCTTTGACATAAAACAACTAAAACTTCAGAATGGTACAGCTGTTTTCAAATTTCTGCAATTGGAGTGCCATCAAAATTGACTTTCATGGTCACATATTGGCACAAAGGTTTAAATCAACAACCTTCTGCTATGGTACTTTAGCCATTAGGTCACACTGCCTGCTGTGCAATTGCATTCATTTACATATTTACATTGAATTGTAGTATAGCAGAAGGAGTTAGGGCAGTTAGTGCTGCCACCTCACAACTCCAGGCGTTCGAGTTGAATACTTGCCTGGGCATGGTTTGTGTAGCATGTTTGTATGCTTTCTTCTCCAGGTACTTTGGCTTTCCTCACACAACCTAAAGATATGCAGGTTAGGATTAATTGGCAGCTTTAAATGAACCCTTTGTGAATCAGTGAGTGAGGGAATATGAATTTAGGATTGGCTTGTGCTGATTAATGATAAGCATTTCAATTCACTTTGTTAATTCAGTTCTTTTGAACTACCTGATTGAATGATTTGATTTATCAATAATAAAAAATGAAACCTTTTGGGTTTTGAGTGAATTGCAAAATAATTATTATTTATTTAACTACAATGTATTATTTATATATAATCTATTTAACTTGTGTATAATTCATATTGTGTAATATTGACATCTTAGAAAGTACAAAACATGACAATATAAGGTCATGTCATGCCATTTTCATAGGGTAGAAGGCAGGAAACCAACCCAATAGAGGCTGCCAGTCCATCGCAGGGCAAACACACACATACACATACACCCATTCACCAAACGCACACTAGGACCAATTTAGCATTGTCAGTTCACCTAATCGGCATGTCTTTGACTAGTGGAAGGAAACTAGAGGACCCGAAAGAAACCCACCCAGACACCGGGAAGACAATGAAAATACAGTATAGTGAAAATATATAATTAAAGTAATACTTTATGATCGAGAATCATACAGTAAATGAGCAAGAATTGTACTACTCGTTCTTGGGTAATGATTAAAAATGCAAATCAAATGAATGGGAATCATGTGACTTGATGCCAGATGAAATGAAAGAGAATTACATGACACGTACGTGACATCAAATGAATGAAAATCGTGTTACTCATTCTTGAGTAATGATTCAGTTTGTAAATCAAATGAATGAGAATCATGTGACTCGATGGCAAATCAGTTGAGCAAGAATTATGTGACTCATACGCAAATCAAATGAATGCAAATCGTGTTTCTCATTCCCTGTTAATTATTCAGTTCAGGAACCGCGTAAATGAGAATCACATGAATCAGTTACGTGAGAATCATGTGACTCATTCCCAGGTAGTGATTCAGGACCAAATTAATGAGAATCGTGTGACTTGTTGGCAAACTAAATAAACAAGTGTGACTTGTTTTCGAATGAAAATCGTGTTACTCAACACGATTAACTCTACGCATTCAATGAGCCAAAAAAAGTGAATGTTGAAGTAAAGTTGACAGCAAAATAGTTGTGAAAATATTATGAGATTCAGTTTTGTGTCACTATTTTTTTGAATGTCCAAAGGGAAATACACATTTTAGTTTAATATTATGTTTATGCATTCTGTTTAAAACAATTCCAATAATCAATTATACCAAACAACAAAACATTCTAAAATAAATTTGATTTTTACTATATTGTATTTGTATGGTGAATGAGAAAATGATCAATGATGGAGTTGTCATTCACTGACAATGTTCTGAATCCTACAGCAAGTGAAGTGAACGAGAATCATGAATCAGATGGGTAGTATTTGCATATGCGCTTTAAACATTTAAACTAAAAAGGCTGTTGGCATCACACGTGCATTAAACATTAACACAAATGGGGCTGATGGCATTATGCATGTGCCTTAGTACTCTCAATGAGGTCTACTGAATCGATTCATTCGTCCTTACAAATTAATTGCCATGATTCACTGAAAAGAGTCATTCAAAAAGAATGAATCGTTTGTGAATCGTCCTTCACTAGTGCTGATATTGCCAGGACAGGCTGTGGCTACATTACTGAAATTGATTGATCAGCTTCAATTGTAGATGAATAGTTGATATAGTACAGAGGTTTGCTCATAGGCTTTATTTTTGGCCAAGATCTCTGACTTTTCTGTCATTTCCATGACTGTGGGCTGCAGTCACTTTAAATAATTACTGTAAATTTAACATATAGGAGTGTGACAACAGTGGTAAGTCCAGCTAAGCCAAACTGTAGGACACTATACAGAGTACATTTATCTTCTGGCAGTAGTGAAACCAGCTGTCCAGGGTCACTACTGTAAAAAGCATAAGGCACAGCCAAACAACAGATAAATGGATGGATTGCTTGAAACAATGAGAGGGCTGGCTGCTATTTTGGTGATCTTTTACACTTTGAACTGAACTGGTCTGATAACAGCACAATATATTGCTTCCTAAAAGTACCTTTATCATGGGGTTGTAGCATAACACAGTAGATGGCCCAAAATCCAGACTCCATTTTTTCAGTCAGACACAATCATTTAGTCATTACAGCTGTGTTATGTATATGTATAATTTATATTTTAATTAACAGTAGAACAGAAGGTACTACTATTAGACCTTGGATTAACTCGTAGCTGAGGTACTCAGCTGAATTGTGAATTTGCACATGTGGGTTTTCTCCAGGGATTCTGACTTCCTTCTACAGTTAGACACACAGTTCCTTTAATTATTACTCTGCTCATTTTACAAACCTGAATGTTCTAATAAGAAAATCTAAATTGGTCTTTTATTGAACATCTTAAAAATTTCTGAATGGTTGTTTTTTTAAAATACAGTTTGCTTTCTGACTGTAAAAAAACGATTACCGTACACTTTGCTGGGGTTGCATCCAGGTCTGGTTTTTGTACCTTTCACCATCTGTTAACATTGGTAGGCTCTTTCTCCCTGTGACTCAGAATTGGACAGAGCCACACACATTTCTTTTCACTCCTGAAGTGAAGATTTGAAATGAGCAGCCTGCCTCGGCTAGTATTGCTTTTGTCTCAATGTGTTTGACAGACTGCTACCCAGATCACATAGCAGGATTAGTTGTGTTCATTAAAACGAGGGAAAAAAAAAACAAAAGCTTGCATCGCCTGTGATGGCTAAGTTTCTGTTTGTTTTTTTTATTTTGCGGTGGAAGTGTGGCTCTGTGGGGGGTCTCTGTCTTCAGCTCATGTTACCTCATGTGCCTATACTTTGGTGGCAGACTTAATTGTCTGAGATTTAGCCTGTTCCTGCTGGCCATTTTTCAGTGCTAAACTTTTTGACCCAGCTTCTTCTTGCTTGGAGTGGGGAGGTGTGACAGTTTTGTTACGACTTAGCTACCAGTTCTCATTTCACACAAGTGGAAGAATCTGCTACATCAGTGGTTACTTCTCTGGTTCCTGGCTTGAAATCCTAGAACTGTTAGCAGCCAAGATTTCACGTGCTCTCAATTGGACTACTATTATATATATATATATATATATATATATATATACAGACTCAGGTCAGATGTGAGATGAAATATGTGCCTGCATAATCCTAACAAAGTCGAGAGTGTTGGGCTCCTCAGCTTGCCACAATTCCCTTCTCAGCTGCCCCCACTGAAGCACAGTCCGATCTCTTCACTGTCCTCTATGCTTTTGTTAGGTCAATCAGTGAAGGAATGCAGCTTTCACAGGTCTGTGTGTCACATTACAAAGAGAGATGTGAGTTTACTGGATGCCACAGACTATTTTAGTAGTAATGTGAGGATTTGCTGGCACCTAAATTAGCCTTTGGGGAGGGGAGCCTTTAAATACAGTATAGTATCTGTAAACATGGAAGCCTGTTCTTCCAGGAGACACGCTGGTGTTTCTGTCCAAAGATCTTTCTCTGTAATCGCCTTCCCTTTTTGTAGTCTAATAGAATACACAGAACCATAGCACCTTCCATCGGTATTGGCCCTGGACTCTTGCGTTAATCTGTACACAAACACGAAGATATCCAGTCCAAGCTGTGCTCTCCCACACAAAGGACAAATTCTGAGCCTCAACATCATAGTGTACTGCTTAATAGCTCATTAGAAGCAATGCTTGCATGCACGCACGTCTCACTTTTCACCACTTTTTTTGTTCTGGATACACATGCCTTACAGGATTTCCAAATACCAACTGACCTTCCAGGCAAAAATGTCATGTTTCTAGCTTATATCTGTAGTGAGAAGTCAAGCAAAATGACACCTGTTATTGGCTAACTAAAAAGATTACAATATGCAAGCTTTCGAGGCAACTCAGGCTCCTTCTTCAGGCAAGATGTAGCTTATATCTGAAAGACATACAAACTATACCTTCTATCATGTACCAATGCTGGGCTATGTGTCCAAACTTAATGGCTCATCCAAAGGACATGCATTGTGATACCTTCGTCAAAAAAGTATGTAGCTTGTCTCATGTCCAAAAGTGCTCTTTTTTCGCAGATTCAGACTGAACAAGTGAGGCTTCCATGTGTTTTTCCATAGTGACATATTTTCCATTGCATGTTTCTTGGGTAGCGAACACCAGTCTACCTCACCTCTCTGTGGTGGCACTATCTGTATTATCTTTTTTGGGTACTCTGATATTTATTCAGATGCCACAAATGAAAATCATTTGGATTAATTTTCAATTCTAAATGGCCCAACGTGAATGAGGTATGGACTGAAGTCCCATATGTTATAGAAAGTTTTCTGCCTTGCATTTGATGCTCCAGGGATAAGAAGGCATTACAAGCAGCAGGTTCATAGTGTAAAGATTGATACATTCAGAGTGTACACATTGACAAACATAGGCAAGATAAAATGTGAAGTAAAAATACAATCTTCATAAAATATGCACACATATATCTGTCTGTCCATCTGTCTGTTGTGAAGGACAGCCAGGGACCTTACCTGGCTGGGATGCCTGTACATTGGAAGGACAAGGGGAGAGAGTGTGCTCGGAGCATTATCTCCCCTGGATTGCTAGATGACATCCCCACGTGGCTTGTGACAGCCCTATGGTTTTTCCACAGGGCATCATGGGAATTGGAGTTCTTTCACTCAGCCCAGTTGGGTGTTGTGGGTGCTGCCATGGGGTAGTGTAGGGACTGGGGAGCCTACTTTGTGGGTCTCCAGCCTTACCCGGAAGTGCTCCTGGGCCAAGCCTTTGGGACACCGAAGCTTGCTGGAGGAGGAGTGGAGGCAGAAGGAGAGAAAGAGAAAGAGAAGAAGAGAAAAGTATTGCTGTGTGATGTATTGGTGCTTTATACTGTGCTTATTGTGTGGAAAAATGATCGGGAACAGTTTCCCATGGCAAAGTAATATGTGTTGTGTCCGCGTCTGTCTGTGTTTTGGAGCTGGTACGTCCCCTGCAGGCCACTCTATCTATCTATCTATCTATCTATCTATCTATCTATCTATCTATCTATCTATCTATC
>JANRMT010027041.1:32710500-32733857 GCA_026402145.1 Polypterus bichir lapradei
GTGTGTGTATATATATATATATATATATATATATATATATAGTACATATATGTACTGTATATATGTACTGTGTTTATGTATATATATATAAACAGTAGGTGGATTTTGAAAATATGTGTAAAAATGACTTCAAATAGTAATCAGGTAATGAATAAATGTGTTTAGTTCCTCCAAGTAATTTGGCTTCCTCCCACAGTCCATCGTCATGCTGCCCTTGCAAGTGACATTACTGTGTGTCTTTCTTGGGGCTCTTTGAAGACCTGATACTCTGACTAGGCTTGGACAGGCTCCAGCTCCCCACGAGACTCTAACCAGAACTAAATAAATGGATGGCTATGTAAACTTGGCTTCAGTTAACCTGCAGTCATCCTAAGAACAATGGTGTCAGGCTGTGGAAAAAGAAGTAACATAATATTTTTGTGCACTGTGTGGTTAGCGCATGTAATCACCTGTCAGGGCCATCAGAGGAGCATACACATTTGCTTTTTTAAGCAAGCCACCTCTAGAAGAATGGCACTTGATTGCATTTCAGTGATCCATTAAACTGAATTCAGTACATTTCACCTAATTCTATGCAGCACACATTTACTTACAAGTGTTTAATACACAGATAAAAATTACTAACAGACAAAGCACATAAAATTAAAACACAAAAAACACTGTTCATTATCCAACCTGCTATATCCTAACTACAGGGTCACGGGGGTCTGTTGGAACCAATCCCAGCCAATACAGGGCGCAAGGCAGGAAACAAACCCTGGGCAGGGCGCCAGTCCACTGCAGGGCACACACACACAAAAAGCACACATTAGGGACAATTAAGAATTGGCAATGCACCTAACCTACATGTCTTTGGACAGTGGGAGGAAACTGGAGTACCCTGAGGAAACCCATGCAGACACGGGGAGAACATGCAAACTCCACACAGGGAGGACACGGGAAGCGAACCCGGGTCTCCTAACTGCGAGGCAGCAGCGCTACCCACTGCGCCACCATGCCGCCCACTGTTCATTATATGTAGGAAAAAAACCACATAACATTTACAAGACTAAAGAATTTAAATAAATAGTGTGCACGCACACATATATAAACTTGTAAATAGTAACAATATATGGCAATGTGTGAATACACCAAGGAGGTGAGAAACACAAACTTCCAGTCTAAACCACAACCTTGTGCATCTACATGTATATTTATATTCAAACATCAGCCCTCTTCCGTTTTTTAGTGGCTCTAAATTGCACCTGTATGGATGTTTGTGGGTGTACACATGACGGCACACATCAGTGAACGAGTGCTGGTTTCTGGCCTGTGCCCAGCACTGTCAGAGTAGGTTTACAACAACCATACACTTTTATTAAGCAGGTTCAGAAAATCAGTGAATGGCTTCTTTGACTAACTCTGCATAGTTCCTAACACCCTGAACTGTCACTAGGCACATCCCATACGGAGTACTCCCACATCAATGGTCAGAAAGAGGTATTGACCTTCTAAAATACTTAAGAAGTTGCTTTGTGTTAAATATTTGCGTTTATCTGCTTTCTTGATGTGTAGTGGAGAGTGTCTGATTTGATTTAAATAAAATATAATGCAGTTTGTATTTCCTATTTGTAATAGAACCCCTAAAGGAATACTTCACCCAAAAATATTTTTTGTATGTTACTTACAATATATACTTTGTAGTGGTGGCAGAGGAAAAAAATGTTGACTTATGTTTTCATGCACATTTGACAGAAAAAAAAGTGACATAATTGAGGTCAATAGTGACCAGTGTTGTACAACAGTAAACAATGTGAAAAAAGAAAAAAAATTCTTACGTTATTCTTGTCACATAATATACATGTCCTTTACCCAGCTGTATGGTCAAAACATGTACAAACACTCTCAGGAGGCTTTAAGTTTGTGTTTATGATGTGCACGGATCATTCCATAAGTAACTATTTCATATTTTAGTAATAAATCATACAACTGGATAACTGACATGCAGATTATGTGACACGAGTAACGTGACATTTTGTTTTTTCTTTTTCTCCATTTTTACTTCATTTGCTCTTGTATAGCATTGGTCAATATTGACTTCAGTTATATAATTTTTTTCTCTCCATTCTGCATGAAAACATGAAATTAAAAACAATTCTCAGTCACCACTTCAAACTACATTGGGTAAGTAACATATAAAAGAAATATTTTTGGATAGAGTATTCCTTTACAATCACTACAAAGAATTCACACTTTCTGCCAAATGGGCACCTCAAACCACTGTAAATAACCTCAGGGGACTATGAGATGTGTGAATCAGTCACTCTTCAGTGCCTAGCGTGTTCCTAAGTTGGCACTGGCAGCATGGTCCCCAGGTGGTTAAGACCTTGAAGTACAAACCTCAAGGCTGCTAATTCAGGCCAAAGCGCTAGACTCACTCGGTGACCATTACCAAGATGCTTGGCCTGAGTGTCTACCAAATCTGGAAATTTAGACAGAATTGTCACATGCTCACTTTGGATAAAAGTTTCAGATATGTGAAGACATGCAATGAATGTAAAAAGTACTCTGGGATGCGACCAGAATAGTTCCTCCATGAAGTCTATTTCAGTACACTTGGGGTGTGGCATGTTTGAGCACATTTAAACTTTCTAAAAAGAGAAAGAAAAAAAAAGTGCCCTGTAATTATTAGGTGCGGAGGGAGGTGTAGGGGTTGAAGGAGGAGATTTCTTGGCTGAATATCATCACATCAGTGCAACAAATGAGAAGCACTCAGGAGTAGGGAGGCCTCTCGTATTAGCTGGTCTTTACAAAACACAATGCTTAGCAGACTTTGGTGAGGCTGAAAGGAAACCACTTTTTTTCTTCTTTCAAGGGGTCTTTTCTCAACAGATCCTTTTTATTTTCAAATGTACAATGCAGAATCCGGACTATTCTTCTAAATCCTAACATTGCCATCCTGTCTGCAGCTTTTTGTTTTTCGAAAATCCTGCCTGTTCTATTAAATCACAACATTCTCATCCTGTCTGCACCCCTTTGTTTTTTTTAAATTGTGCATACATTGCCTGTGTTAGCCCAGAATCTTCTTACATACAGCCTTGTTGCTTTGCTGTACACAAATACTAATTCCGTTTTGTGGCACTGAAGTTTCTTTGTCACCTTCATGCCATATCAATGCTTACATTCGGGTGAACCTCTACCTTTTGTCTCTTGCATTTTGAATCAGATTCAGCATGCTGCCCTTGCTGTTTGTGTCTTTAATGTACTGTAGGTGTTATAAAGTCCGCTGCTCTATTTTCTGTAATGAAAAATACTGCTAATTTTGAAAGGCGCTATATTAAATACAACCAACCAACCACCAACCATTTTCCAATCTGCTGAATCCAAACACAGGGTTACGGGGGTCTGCTGGAGCCAATCCCAGCCAACACAGGGCACAAGGCAGGAACCAATTCCGGGCAGGGTGCCAACCCACCGCAGATATTAAATACAGATTAATATTTACTTACTAGCTGAAAATCAAAGTTCTACTGAACAATTTTTAGATTTCTTCACTGTGAAGGGAAAGCCATTTGGGAGTCACTGCTGTCATTAAAATCCAGACTTAAAGTTTACAGTTTTAATGCCATATCCACCAGCAGGATGCAATATGTCCATGTATTTTAGTCTGCTGAGTCTAAAAATACCTGACATCTTGTAGTAAATGATAGATAATGGCTGACGTTATTCGCAGTTCTCTGCGCTGACCTGAGTCGTCATCTGTTCTACAACCTGCAGTACAATTCTGCATGCCATCTGATCCACAATAAAGTGACCCGTGGCCAACTCAGTCAGCAGTAAATACGACTTACAATAAGAAATTATGATTTATTTTTAAGAAAATGATATACTATCCCCAAGCAGTGTGCAGGTTTGGTGATACTGTTTTCATTTTTCTACTTGTGGAGTATTGGTAGTTTAAGTTACTTACTAGGTGTCACAAAGAGAGAGTCGGAAATAAGGACTGAGCCTTCAACCCTGTTCTTTGAGGTCTAACATTTTAGGCGGCAGAACAATCTACAAACAAATCCTTATTTTATAGTTTATTGCCGTTCTTTGATAAAATGTGCATTTTTCCTTCCGGATTGGCTCATTTGTAATCCTAGAGCACAGCTCCGTTAAGTGATTTGCTCTGGGTTACGTGCTCGGTCTTAACCTCAAATGCTCTGTTTTCATTTATATAGTATCTTTCTGCAGTAACACATTTCTGAAGAGCTTTAAACTACAGGTACAGTGCAGTTGTTTCAGTATTTTTCCATTGGATGATATGGCAGGTAGGCAAGTCACTTGCTCAAAGTTGCAGGGCTGGTGAGTGAAGAGGACTAAACCAGCAGTTTTGTGATTTGATCTGCAGAGATGTAGCAAAAACAATATGATTCTATTGGCATATTTAAATTTTCAGTTCTATGTATTTACGTACATTAACATGATTTGTTTTGTTCAATGGTTCTTAACTTTGCTCGAATGTCAGCTCTTTTGTATACATACTCAGAGATTGATGAAAAGGAGACACTGTTTATATCAAGGAATGCATTTCTTTATCAATTGCTGTGACGTAAAGCATTGCAGACCTGCAACAGGCCAAGGAAGCGGATATGTTTTCAGAATGACACCATATCTCTTATCTATGCTTTTGTCTGAATCCAACCCCCACATTAAAAGTATCCTTCAACAAACAGAGCAATTGTTTACTTCTTTCCATATTTGCAGCCCTGGCATGTTAAATAAATTAGCGTGGGAAGACTGTTTAAAAGGCGGTGTATGAAATAACAATCCTTTAACTAAAATGATCTAAAATGCAAAAAGACTATCAAAAAATCACAAAATCACAATCATCTCAACACAATTCAGCCAGGAGGACTAAATGCAAAAGGGTTGTGTTTTTCTGTACTTTAGGTGTGGTGGAAAAAACAAATCAATTGTCTAGCGTGGGGAGCCGAGATGTGGGAGGGATACATCAGTGCAGTGCAGTCCATCTGCTTGGAGATAATAATACTTCAGAGGGCTAATGAAGCAGGACCTCATCTGGGGGATGGAGTAATGGGAAATAAAGTGAGCCTGGGACTGAACTGGCAGCCTCCTGACCTCGGGACGCATGAGTCTGCTGTTCTGTTCATCAGCCACACCTAGAGACTCCTGCAAAACTTCCAGAAGCGAGCTCCGCAGACAATGCTAATTACTGAACAATGCTAGATAACTATTTTAACAAATCCATTTTATAGTTACAGGACTTAATTTGTGTGTTATAGCATCTAAACAGTGAAGAAAAGTTAGTAGATTATGTATATGCATGTGAACATCTAGAAATGTAATCACAGTGTAAACACTGTGTTTTTAAATTTCTGTAATTTGTGATGTATTTTATAATAATATTTATATTTAATATGTAGAGTATGTATATATTATGCAGCATTTTAGTATTAGATTAGATATACTTTTTTAATCCCCAAGCGGAAATTCAGATGCATGCCACAGCATAAAGAAAGAATACACAGATACCAACTCAAAGTCTAAAATAAGACAATAGAATAAAAACATGTAATGCAATATATATTATGCTAAAATAACTGTAGTAACTTGAGTCTGTACTATCATCCTGGCTTGAGCGAAGGAGAAGACATTGGGAGGAAATGTTGAAGTGCCTAAGGGCAGTAGGTAGAAAAGATCCTTACACATTTGATTGCACCATGGGGGAATGTGCCTGTGGCGAAAAGTACTCCAAGAAAGCGCCCTCTGGAGGGGATGGGCGGGATTGTTCACAATATCATGCAATTTTGCCGCCATCCTCTTTTCCACAATAGCCTGCCCAGAGTATATGTGTGCATATATATATATACTGTATATAAAATATAAACAACATAAAATGTACAGTATATAGATATGTTATATATATGTATACACACACACACATTGGCACATACAGTATATTTGCAGAAGCATAATGTACAGTATACTGTATAGTTAACCAATCTGTTCTATGAATGTCTATAGGTGTTCATTATTCACATGAAGCATGTGCAGTATACTGTATGTCTTCACACTATATGTATTTGTACTATAACTACCCTTAAGGTGTATAATATATCTATTCCTCCATTTAATTATTTATTTATTTTTTACTTGTTTCGTATTGGGGCTCTTTCCTTTAGACAGATTAAACTGCATCCAGAAAAACCAGATATAGGTTTTTCTTCACGTTCAATTAGATGATGAATTATTTACTTTATATATGAACCCTCCCTTCCCTTTGTTTTTTTCTCAGTGTTTTAGCCCACTTAGTTTTACACTGAAAATGTGGCTGCTGTAATAAAAGTGTAGGTGAGGTGAGGTCCCTGTCAAGCATTTTTGTGCAGTTTTGTGTATATGCTCATTAAATGATACTAAGTGCAGTTTTAATTAATGTTTCTATTTTGTAGAAGTATATCGATAACCCCTGGTCTGCCTGCTGTGATTTCTAAGTAGGCTTTGGCTAAGTGCCTGCACAGGGATGCAGGCTGCTAATGGAAACAAATGCTGCTTTGTTATGGACAAAAAGGTGAGGTGAGCCCAGTGCAGGAGTGCTGCTGTCTGCCTTGGTATCAGTGAGTTGGATTATCTAATTCTGGTAATTCACACGCCACAGTTTAACTTGGTTTTATATCTGACCGGTACAAGCTCATTGACCATGAATCTTTATTCCTAGCTAGTTATTATAAGAACTTTAATCCTACTGAGGTAGAGGGGTAGAGGAGTTTCTAAGTTTTTTTTTTTTTGCAAGAGGTAATAGTGCTGGGATAGGCTCCAGCTACCTTACATCTCTGCTCAAGATAAAGTGGTTTTAGAAGATGGATGGATGAATGAACTTTTGCAGCTGCTGCTCCTTGCACTTTGGCCACAGCATTCCTATGTTGTTTTAAATGTGCTATATAAATAAATTGACATTGACAACTGTATACAACTGAATGCAAATGTCTAATTTGCCAGCTAGAGTGTATGGAGTTTAAAGTCAAAGAGCAGAACACACCAAAACAGTGCCCATAGCTGCACTAGAATCACATCCCCGTGCAGAACCAACTGAATCACAGCTAGCAGCAGCAGAATCATAGCATAGAATTTGCCGAATCGTTGGTCTGTTCCAACTGTATGACCTGCTTTTCTTTCCTTCTTCTCTGTCATAGAGTTGAGAAAGTTTTCCCACTTCATAAATATCATTTTAACCTCTGCCTTTTGACATATTTTTGTAATTTGTTTACATAAATTACTATGTATTTGCCATATACAGTATGTACCTGTTATACATGCACCTCTGTTGAGAAAATGTATTTGTGCAACATTTGATACATATTATTAAAGCACATTTGCTTTTATGCATGCATTTCACTTTAAGTCCCTTAACTGAGCAAGTCATTTAACTTTCCTGGATTTCAGATGTACAAGTAGCATTATGGAATATAAATTGCAGATTGGATAAAGTAATCTCCGAAATAAATACATGTTCTCAATGTAATAAACGTATCCCGCCCCTGCTGCGTACACAGGGCTCCCTTGTCTGATCTTCAGCCAAATAACTTAAAAGCTTCCCCACCCGATTTAGGCGGCATTCTTTGAGTGTGCTCGTATCAAGGCCATGATGAAAGAGAGAAACTGATCTTCTTCGCAGTGCTTTGGTATCCTTGACCTTAATTTAAAAATGCAGTATATGTGCACTGAAGTGGCGGTAATCCATGCTGCACACCTGACGGGTTCCTGATTCAGCGGCGTGTGTATACAGGATTTGTAATCCTGGGTGAAATGCAGCATTGGAGATGGCTGTGTGTAAGTTCTGCATGGCTCTGGCTTGTCTGCTTGATTGTCTCCTGAACAGAGCTGTTAAAAATTTTATGAAGGCGGGCTTTTGCTTTCCTTTCCGGGCTAATTAAATCTGCCCCATGAGTAACCTCATGCTTCTCTTAGAATAGGCTGGCATTGTGCGCACTGAGATAAGCAAGCTCCCCTTAAAACTTGTTAGAACAATTATTAAAACCCTTTAAAATTCTCAATTAGATTCTCTTTGGACGCCACAGCTTTGGTAGATACTAGAGAAGCATTGCCAGTGAGGTGGGACGGTGTCTTTTTTAATCTCTGCTGAGGCAGCTGAAATGTGGTCCACAGCTCATGTCTCCAAAAGGCACACTCAGGCAAACCTCTGGAATAGTCGATGCACTTTATTCTGAAAGACCAGCAATCCAGGAGAGACAAGAGCTCAGGGTGGGAAAGAGTGCTGTGCTGCACACATGAAACATGCACATGTGTATAACTGAGCACATGTGTGCTTTTTGCTGGTTTAAGGCTTATGTGAAGTGGACTATGCTAACCTGGAAAGTTTTAGAAAAACTTCTGTATTCTGGCACTATTGATAGAGATGAAAAAATAAATAAATAAAACAAATCACATTGACTCTTCGCAGCCTTTAACTCTTTCCATGGTGGTTGGCAAGAACAAAAAAAAAAAAGTTAGAAAGAAAAAAAAAAGGTACTCACCTACTAAAAGTAGAGCTATCGATACCAGAATACATGACCGCTTTCCCCTGATTGCATTCATTCTCCCCTGTGCTTATGGGCTGGAGTTTCTCTTTGTCCTCTGTGACTGTGCTACTTGCCGGCGTCTAGAGCCAGACGTACTGGATGATGGACTCGCTGCCTGTCTGCTCCCAGCGCTCTGTTACAGTTTTATACAGACTCACTCTTACTGGCCAGGCTCCACACCCACTTTGCCCCTCCTCCCCTCCTTGCCGGTTATTCCTTTGGCAGTAGGGGAAGTGGTTTAGAGTTTGCTTGATGAATGTGGTGGGGTGGGGGGGGGCAGTGTGTGTGTGTGTGTGTGTGAGGTGAAGGACGCTCGATGAGGGTCTACACTGCATGGGAATCTAGTGCTCAGAGACTTGTGTGCTTTCATGTGGCTAGAGTGGGGGTTGATTAAATTTGTAAAAAAGAATGGAGATAAAAAAAAAAAATCATATATGAAAAACAAAAACACACAGGGCATTAGTGGCTCATCTCTGAGTTTTCAGCAGGCCTCCAATGCTTGGTTTCCATATGAACCTTTCCTATGCTCCATGCTTTGACACCTGGATGTAGAGTAGCTGTCGGGCAGTATGATCTGAGCCCCTTGATTTGCTTCTTTTCCAAACTGGGTATGTTTGCACAATATTACATTTACATCAGTGTTATTTAGCTGACAACTTTACAAATCATGATCACAATCAAAGATGTGCTCATCACGCCTCCTTTATTCTTTGTACATTGATTTCATTTGTCATTACAGGTGGATATTTTGAAACTTATCAGGATGTGAAGCTTTTAGTATTTACAGAGCAGATACTGTGTCTCCAAGTGGAATTCATGAACATCCATTCAGCTTCTTATAAAGAGGACTTGTTTCGACTATAAAAGCTTTGACTATAATTGTCACGATCTGCCTTTTGTTTTTATTTTTTCCAAATGGTTTCTTAGCCTCTAAAAATACCTGAAACATTGTTTTGGTGGGTTGGAGGTCAACGACAACAACATTTATTTCTATAGTTTATAGGGTGCAGGAATGACAGGTCTGGAAACAGTAAGGAAATTTTGGGGCACCAAACAAAATTTCTACTTTATTTTCTGTGGACAACAAAAAAAAAACAAAACAAAAGAAATAACACTCTTTGGTGTGTGTCCCATATGCGGGAATTCAAGAAACAAAAGTAGCAGGGTATGTGTGTTCACCCTTCGATGGATTGGTGCCTTGTCAAGGGTTGGTTCCTGCTTTGTGCCATATGCTGACTGGGATTGTCTCCAACACCCAAAAAACACACACAGTCCTGTTCAGGACTAAGTAGGTTAGAAAATGAAGTGAACAGTAGTGGGTTGCAGTCACTTCAAAAGAGAGCCAGTAATGATGCTCCTTCTGGGACGCCCAGAGTTTTATGGCAGCCAGACTGGAAGTGGTGGGGTCAAATGCCTTCACTGGACAGCTTCTTGGCACTGCGGGTAAAGAAGGAGATGACAACGTTAGTCTAGATGGGTTAGTACGTACCTCTACTGAGCCTGCGAGCAGAAACATGCAGACATAGAGGCTCAAAGAGGTGAAAAAGGAAAAAAGTGCAAGTACTAACAAAAAAATACATTAAAATTAGTGTATTATTAAATAAATAAACGAAATACCAAAAATAATAAATAGCAATAAATCACACACACTTGTACACGAGTTTGGTAAAACACAGAGATTATCATGTTTTTATATTGAAATTCAGACTTTTTTTCAAGATACTATTAAATTGATGTTAAAATACAGCCAAGACATTACCAGTGTTGTTAAAGGATATCCATCCATCCATCCATTATCCAACCAGCTATATCCTAACTACAGGATCACGGGAGTCTGCTGGAGCCAATCCCAGCCAACACAGGGGGCAAGGCCTGTTAAAGGATATTACTGTTTTAAAACAACTGATTTTTAATTTATTATTCTCATATGCCAGCAAAGCCCCATTTTCAGCAGCCATCTTTTTCGAAGAATGAAGGTTATTCCATATGAGATTGTCAAGAAACTGAAGGCTTTATAAAAAGGTTTCTATTACTGTCTTGAGAGAAGAGGGAAACTGAACATAATTAGGACAGTAAAAAGGGGAGATGCATAACTGCATACGAAGGTTAAGGGCATCAGAGTGTGTTGTTTAAGAACCAAATACCTTACAGGTTCTCAGTTGGCTTCTTCTTTAAATACACACCAAACACAATAGTGTCATTTGCAACAGAGAAAAGACGACTCCTGGATAATAGCCTAAGAGGCAGAGTTTCAAAGGAAAAATCATATCTGAAACTGGCAAATAAAAAAGAAAAAATCAAAATGGGATAAAGAGCACAGTTATTGGACAAAGGGTGAATGGAAAAGGTGCATTATGGTCATTAGTTTGATTTCTGGGTACACATTTTGGTGCTTGGCGTGACATCTGGAAAGAGGAAGGACGAAAAGGAAACCTGGTGGTGGAATGAGGAAATACAGGAGAGTATACAGAGGAAGAGGATGGCAAAGAAGAAGTGGGACAGTCAGAGAGATGCAGAAAGTAGACAAGAGTACAAGGAGTTAAGGCGCAAGGTGAAGAGAGAGGTGGCGAAGGCTAAAGAAAAGGCGTATGATGACTTGTATGACAGGTTGGACACTAAGGAGGGAGAAAAGGACCAGTGGGCTACACAGAGGGGCCGAGCTGGGAAAGATGTGCAGCAGGTTAGGGTGATAAAGGATAAAGATGGAAACGTGCTCACAAGCGTGGAGAGTGTGTTGAGCAGATGGAAAGAGTACTTTGAGAGGCTGATGAATGAAGAGAACGAGAGAGAGAAGAGGTTGGATGATGTGGAGATAGTGAATCAGGAAGTGCAACGGATTAGCAAGGAGGAAGTAAGGACAGCTATGAAGAGGATGAAAAATGGAAAGGCTGTTGGTCCAGATGACATACCTGTGGCAACCCCTAACAGGACCAGCCAAAAGAAGAAGAAGACATTTTGGCACAATTCTTGAAATACTGGTTAATGACTCTGTTGCTACATCCCTTAACTATGATTTTCTGAGGTTGTTTTTTGACTATCGATTGCCCGGTTTTAACCTTGACTAGTCTATATTACCAACTTCTGTCTTCTGATTACCTTCTCATTTTATTCATTTGTTAACATTTCCTTTTTCAATACCCCTGGACTGTTTTTATTTTATTGTTTCGTTTCTGTAGTTTAACATCAGAAATAAGCAACTTTGAAATGGGTCTTGGTAGTTATCATGTTTTCCTTCTGATACTTTATGTTGAGAAAAGTACTCCATTGAAAGTACAGTGTTTTATTATTTAATCATCACTTTGTCTACTATCCCCTGTGTGTTTATATTTTGGTTTACAAGTAACACTCCTGTATGATTCAACCTATCAGTGTGGCTCATTTTTACTGTTGATCACTTGTTTATCTGCACTGTATGGTGCTTGGCATAGTAAAATGACTTTTCTGAGGAAAATGTAGTGTTTCTTTCTATAAGGACGAACAAACCCCAAAGAGCAGACTGAAAAAGCACAAAACTTGTCAGTAAATTTCTTTTTCGTATCAACTTCTACCACCATGGGACCTTTAAGAATTCAATTCTTGAGAGAGTGAGATCATTTTACCATCCGGTAACTCCTCTTCATACCAACACATTTGGAATTTAGTGATATCACAGGGTGTTGAAGTTTACACTAGACAATTTATGGGTTTTTTTTTTTTGATTTATTGGTAATGTATTATATTCATTTGCACACTTTCTCATTTTTATTTAAAAATATTTTCATTAAATATTATTCTTTCTTTCTTTCTTTCTTTCTTTCTTTCTTTCTTTCTTTCTTATGTGATACTAGGCTGGTTGTTATTATCTTGAACTATCGTTATACTTTACTACCTGGAATATATGGAAGAAATTACCAATGGTGTCAATTGTTATTTTCTTTATCTCTGTTTACTTTTAATCTTATACTTTTTTCTTGGAACTGTTTTATGCGGTTCATGATGGCTTCTTCTTCTAGCTCTTTTGATATTCACCTACTTACCGTGCTTTGTTACAGATTAAGTTTTCCAAGTCATGTTGCACCCTGTTATTAGCTAAACTTAAGGATGAGTTTATGCCTCATCGGTGGTCCAGTTCATTTATGACTTACATTTTACTTACTGTAAATATATTAGTGGGACATAAGAAAGCTTTGTTCTTTTCTGTTCTTTGAAAACTTGAATCCCCATTGAAAACCGTACTGAAAAACATGGAAACATTCAGTCTCCACCCAGAAGACCCCCGGGTACATGTGGTCAGCCTGAAGGAGAATTCAACCCAGTCTGGTCTATCTTAAAATGGAAAAAAACCCTGACAAAATGTGTTAGAACGCTCTTTTGATAGAGTGGTAAAGATTGAATGTTTACAAACTGCTTCAGCTCCAAGCCCTGATAAGGCAGCATCTGGTGTACTGATGCAGTGACATGGCAGACATTGCAGGTTAATCTCACTGGCTTGTCCTCTGTTATCTCTCAGCTCTTAATTACAAGGAGAACTAAGACCATGTAATGTCCGGATGTGATATCAGTGTCCTCCTTAGGGGCAAATCAAGTATAATCTAATCTAGTATAAAAAATGGTGGTGTGGCTGGGGTTCTTTTAACCTGTCTAGGATTCTTGTAATTTTCTAGGTTAAATGGCAACAATATATTAGGTAGCAGAGCGGCACAGTGGCGTAGTGGGTAGTGCTGCTGCCTTGCAGTTAGGAGACCCGGGTTCGCTTCCCAGGTCCTCCCTACGTGGAGCTTGCATGTTCTCCCCGTGTCTGCATGGGTGTCCTCCGGGTGCTCCGGTTTCCTCCCACAGTCCAAAGACATGCAGGTTAGGCGATCCTAAATTGTCCCCAGTGTGTGCTTGGTGTGTGGGTGTGTGCGCGCGCCCTGCAGTGGGCTGGTGCCCTGCCTGGGGCTTGTTTCCTGCCTTGCACCCTGTGTTGGCTGGGATTGGCTCCAGCAGATCCCCGTGACCCTGTAGTTAGGATATAGTGGGTTGGATAATGTAGGGATGGATATTAGGAAGCAGCTGGCTGGTGCAGCTTGGTGTTGTCTGAGTCCATCCTCTCTCCTGTTAAACATAACAGTATCAAAAACAAATGTGCTTGGAGGAGCACATCCCATATATTGTTAAATGTTAAGGGGGCTTAACATTTAAGGGGGCTGTTAAGGGAGCTGATAGATAATAGAAGTAAGTGAGCTGAATATGGCACACAGTCAGGTACCACTCAGGAGGGCTCAGTCTTCTATTGCATGTGCAGTAGATTGGATTTTATTAACCGTGCCCCTTTTGTTGTTAAGCTGTTATGTGCCAGTTCTTTAAAGCATAGTTCTTTTTTTAGAATGCCACAAAATTTTCACAGACACATTTTTTTTTTCAGTTATGCCCTCTATACACCAGATGTCTTCAAGGAGGGCTTTACTCAAGATGTACTTTATGCTTCATTTTCTGGTGATCTGTCGACCTGGCTGGGCCTTTTTAAGTGAATGACCTTGATGGAATTGGACAGCTGATTGTGATGTTCCACTAGGAAGGGTTCTTCTCAAGGTTCCTGCTGACCTTTTGGGGTGTTTTATAGTAGGTACAGTCTGTAGTTCGTTCTGAGCAGATATGGAAACTGTTATGGCACACCCAGGATTGCTGACCTAAATGTATGCTTATCCAGAGGAGAGCTGTGGAAAAGCTGGAGTCTATTCCAGCAAGCATCAGGTGTCTCAAAGTTTATTTGTTGTTTATTTATTATTTTGGTTATTTTGTATTTATTTTTATTGTTTTTGTTCTGTCCTTGTTATATTAATGTAACATTATGCTGTTTAGTAATATTGGCTTGTTAATGAATTATTGTATAGTTTTATATTATGATAACTTTATATGCATTTGTTTTTGTTATCTGCCTGCGACAGTGCGGGTAGGCTCCTTGCTCCCTCTTCTATAATGGGAGCCTGGTGAACCCAACACCGCCAGTACTGTAATCAAGATGAGCGTGGCAGATGAGGAGAAAACACACTAAGCAAGATGATGGTACAAAGTGCTCAGTGCTTTAATTTAAAAAAAAAATCCAAATAGTGTCCAAAAATAATCCATAAAATGAGTTGTACTGTGGGGGTTAAAATTAACAAATAGAAAAATCTGTTGAAAATGAGGTTAAAACAATGCAGTGCAGGAAACTCATTAAAAAATCCGCACGCCCTGGTGCCTACCTTTAAAACTGATGCCTCTCAGGCTTATCCTATCCAGACCTCACAGAATGGAGAGACATCGACCAGCAGATGCAGACACCCATGTCATCTGGCCCACGTCCCAGCCACCAATCCAACGGCGTCCGTGGGCAACCCCGAGCCCTGCTCCACCCGAACCGCCGCTGATCCAGGCTTCTCCCGCCACAGGCGCTCTGTACTCCCACCACTGCTGTCTCATGCACTCCTCCCGGCAAGAGTACCACCAGAGCATAATGGTCGCTCCTGTTCCCAAAGACGCTCAACAGGAACGACCCACCGTCCCCTGTTGAGTGATGGCCACACACTCCTTCATGGAGCTCTACTCCCGTCCACCCACTTCCATTCTGTTCAACAGCTTGTTTCCTCTCCCTCTCTCCTGCCTGCTTCTACCGTCCTTTAACCTCCGCTCTACCCATCTTTTTCTTTTCTTTTTCCTGCTTAACGTGTGCTCCCCTTTTATGTGCTGGGAAGTTGATGGAGCTGCCATCTCCTGATTGCCGTGCCAGACTGATAATAAAGCAATCAGACTGCCTACACGTATCAGCAAGGCAACGCATGGACGGCTGACCGACTTGCACCAACCCAGAGACGGGGTATCTTCACGGCAGATGAGTGAGTTCATTAGTTATTTATTAATATTCCACACTGCCCAGTCTCCTGTTTGTAGAACCCCAGGAGATGGAACCATGTGATTAGCCAGTTAGGGGGACTGCTCTAGCAGTTGTCATTATTGTGCATCTGGGGAGCACCTTTACGGCTTGAACAATGAGGAGGTGCTATCGACAACTGTCCTTTCTCTCCAAAATGCAATTCCATGAAGAACCCCAGAGAGGCCGTGTGACCCCCACGTGCAGAGCCCCAAGAGGTCCTAGCCCCTTCTCATTGGGAACATATGAAAAGAGACAGGCCAAAAAATGGTCTTCTCAGTTGGACCGCAAGATCCCAAGGAGATGGAACTCCTAAGTTACCTGATGCTACTATTAATAGTACTATTAATACTACTATTAATAGTGTTTTGTTTGAAGTGATTAGTGAAGGCTTGTTTGACCCAATTTTTGACTAGTGGAAATTTGGACTTGTTTGTTTTTAGGTGTTGTATTTTAGGCTAACCTAATTTGCTACTGCCTTACTTTTATTATATTCTTAATTAATCTTTAAATATTTAGTATATTTATTTTGTTGATCTGGGTTTTTTTTCCTCTTACCTTTTTGTTGTTTGGACTTTAAAAGCCTAAGTCTTGTTTTGGGTCTGTGCAGG
Organism: Polypterus bichir lapradei; assembly: GCA_026402145.1. NCBI lineage: Eukaryota > Metazoa > Chordata > Cladistia > Polypteriformes > Polypteridae > Polypterus > Polypterus bichir. The sequence continues at coordinate 32,726,544 of JANRMT010027041.1, forward strand.
TGGAAAAGCCTGCCTGTTGAGTTTGGGGTTAGGTTGCTTGTGGTGAGGCCTGTTTCTAGGGCTCAGACAAGAATCAAGGTTGGTCTGATCATCTTGGCTGGTTTTCGGCAGCCTCCTCACCTTTTTGACCTTGTTATGTGGCAAACAAAATGTTGAGAATCAGTACGGAGGTTACTTCTGAGGGGGTGGGGTAGGGCAAACTGTAATATACACTCTGTGACTAAAAATCAATAGTCAAAGCCATTATAACGCAGGATCGTGATCAGGAACATAAATGGGAAGATTTACATGACTGTTGTGCTCAAACATGTCATCAGAGGGTCTCCATTAAGTTGTGGTAACCTACAGTAAAAAGATTAAATCATGGTGACCTTCAGATGCTTGTATTTCAGCAAGGAGGCCACAATAATGTTTGTTCATATATCCATATGTGACCATAAAGGTGGTTTGGGTGACACTGGGCCCTCAGCCCTGATGTATTGCAGCGCATGTTGACAGTGAGAAGATACTGAAGATGTTTTTATGGAAATTTGCAGGATTTTAGCTCTGGAAGGCCTCATAGGAACAATGACAGTTAATGATTAGCAAGTTATGTGACATTTCATCACAGCAGTTTCCATCGTTTCCAGAAATGTGGTGACCTCTGATAGTTATATACAGTTTACTCACAGCAGTGGCATTTAATGTCACCCATTACAGTTTTGTGAATAAAGGTGAGCTTGTGACCTGGTTTACTATGGACTAATATCTACTGAAATTTACTGATGACTTCAGATTCCCCAGTGCGGCTGTTAACCCTTAATTCTTACATGGAGTTGGCATAGACATCAATACAGTTCCCAGATTACTCGATGTGCCTCTGCTCCTTGTTAGGAGCAGCTTGGCCATGCAGTTTGGGTGGAGATCGCCTGATTCTATTTTCTAACATGAGAATGCCCAACTGCACACCTCAACCACCTTTTTGTTATTCATATGTGATGTCTGCATGCTGGTAAACCACTTTCATCCACTTCCCACCATTTACAGACTCCACTGGAGCATCTACGCAATGCTTGGTTGTTTTTGGCATTACACATATGGCCATTGCTTGGCTTTCTGTCATGAACAACAGCCATCTCCATCCAATGGATTTTTAACCAGTGCTGTCAACTCTGTAACCCTGCTCTAAACAAGTAAGTTGTTACTCTACTGTAATATTCAAATACTTACAAACACCTATTCTGTTTACCAATTGTCATTTTAACCACTGCTAATTTTCAAGATGGGTTTTATGTATATATAGAAGTGGAACACTTGCTATATTGCTGAAGTTCATAAAAAATGCAATCTTAGGACTTAAGATGTTTAAACACATTAAAAAAGTCTAAACATCTTGACATATAATTAACTCATTCAATATTTGTTGTGTCTGGCAAGTACACAAATTGTAAACATGAGTTACACAGTGCATCCAAGAATTTGAAGTATTCTGTATTTACAACAAAGTGTTTAATTCATAAAAATAATCAATAATTGAGCAATAAGAAATGGGTAATGTTAAGGAAAACATAAAAGAGATTATATGGATCCTAGTCCCTAAGTAACTAAAGAGATGGCTTGCCCATTTAATCACACCATAAGACACACTAAAACACTCCTTTTAACACCTGATGTCTCCCTGTAGCATTCTTCCCACGTTATCTTCCTTCCATCAAGGCCTTACATCAACTCACCTCATGACGCTAGAGCTAATGAATACTGGGAGGGGGGACGGTTATTTATTCTCCAGATTCTAGTCAGTTTTGGGATAACCTTGGAGTTCAGCCAAAACTATCTTTCAGTGAACATGTTAGCTTTAAGTTTTATGCCATGCAATAACTCTGCTTTTCAAGAGCTTTTAGACACTTCCCTTGCAGAGCTAGAGATCTTTACAGTAAGTAATTTGATGGTAAAAATACAACTCACAAGATCTTTATATATAACACGCTACCATTTGTGTTCGTATGTCTGTCCAGGATTTTAAATCACCTGTAACTCGCAAACCGTTTGCCCTATTGACCTGACATTTGCTACACATATACTACGTGACGTCTACTGTCCACTTTCGGGGTGATGATTGACCTCCAAGGTTATTCCTCTTTTTCTTTTTCTTTTATTTTATTGTAGAATCAACTCTCAGCCGTGGCCAGCAGGGCAGTCATGTGGCGCATGTGTACGGGCGCCATTCTCATCCCTACCACCTTCGCCATCACTTCCCCTACCTCTTCATATCTTAAATCATTCTTGAGGCAGATTGAAGACTTAAGTGCCAGCTTAAGTGAAAAATTAAAGAAAACGTACTAAGTAATTGCAAACACAAACACTTAGTTAATCAGTTTTAACGTGAGAAGATGGCGGCGAAAAAAGAGAAGAAGTGGGCTGCTTGGGTGGAGAAATGAAGAGCTGCTCAGGAAGCAGCAAGCGCATCAACCTCTGAGCAAACGAATGCTAAAATACAGAGAAAGAAAGAGGATAAAAACTATAAGTCAAGTGTATTCACTGCACGTTATCGTGCAGTGCGTCGTTACTGGTTATTAAATATTACAGTTGAAATTGTATTTATATACACGTTACAGATAAATTATTGCCAAGGGGGTTTATCTAAACTTAAATGTGGTGTGCACATGCAGAGTGCCTGAAGATTATTGTGAGAACAAGAAAAACAGGAGATGATTGGGAAGCAAAATGTCGAGGTCAGAGCAAGCAAGATCAGAATACTGGTAGAGCCAAACGACACAGCAAAACTATCAAACAAAAGGGGCTAGACAAATTTAAAATGAGGTTGTAACCAGAACACAAATCCTACCTCGGGCCTACTTGGAATTAAGCTGACCACACGATAAAAAGTAAAAGAGTTTTGTATCCACTAAAGGATAGAGGCAGAGTTTAATTTATACTGTCACTTCCTGTGATGTCTTGAGCAGGATACCAACTTCCACATGACCAACGTCCAAGGCATTGCATAAACAAAGAAAAACAAAATTGTAACAAAAATTAACCTTTAAGATCATTTAAGAAAAATAACTCCAGAAATAAACTTCTCCAAGAAAAAAATATATATAGGCTAATATTACAAAATGTTTATAATTATTAAGCGCATTTGTAATTTTGGACATTTTTTTCTGGTTGTTATCCTCACCATACACTTTACTGTGTGCACTTTTGTTGGTGTTTGATTACGTATGTTTTATAGAGATTCAGTTTTCAGACTCAACAAGTTCAACTCTCTTACTGGTAAGTTCAGTGCTTTAGCATATCCATCAATCCATCCATCCATCATCCAACCCGCTATATCCTAACTGCAGGGTCACGGGGGTCTGCTGGAGCCAATCCCTTTTGTAATTTGTTTTGCATCAGACTTCAGGCTTGGTCCAGTTTTACTTCCTCTATGACAGGGGTCCTCAATCACAGTCCTGGGGCCTCATGCATAATGCCGTGCGTAGAACTCACACTATAACATGACGTAAGCACAAAAGCCGAAATGTGCTTACGCACAGAAAAATACAGATGCAGGAATCTGTGCATTCGCCAACTTCCGCGTTCTTCCGCTACATAAATCCCGGTCAGCATGAAAAGTAACGCTTGTGCATGCACCTGATGTCCCGCCCCAACTCCTCCCAGAATTACGCCTCCTTGAATATGCAAATCAATATAAATAGCCCTTAAGCTCAGTGTTCTGTGAAAAGACAATGACAAAAGCAAGAAGGAAAATGGAAGATTTTCAGCGAATACTAAGTGGAGGCAAGGAAAAACGTACTATTTGTTTATTTAAACCGTGGTATAATCAACAAAAGGAATTTGATCGAGTGACATAGCGTGTCGGAGAAACTCGAAAGCTCAAGTTCACAAAGTCGCACAGTGCCGGAAATAAAAAGTAAAAGTTGTCAGATATCAAAGTCGCTGTGAAAAGGTGAGTCGTAGCCCACTGTCTGAGTGTCATATGAAAGCTTATTAGGGCACAGAGAAAAAAAAAGGGACACAATGGGGAAAAAGAACGAAATGTCAGCTTCAATCTCTAAATTTCCATTTTAATCACGTAGTTTATTTTGTCATTAAAGTAGAACATCATAAACTTCATCTTAAAATCATTTTATTTACTAGTTTCTCAAATCACATCGTAAGTAAAGTAGCATGTTAAATGCTTTGTTTTGTATTTGTTCTTCTATGTGCTCTATGTGTGTGAATCACTACGTGCTTCTTAAACCAGCTTTCTCTACCTCTGACAGGACACAGATTTCATTACATTTGTGATATTACAGCTCTCTAATAACTAAAATACTGAGACGCATACGTGATATCTTTTTCATGATGATAGGAGTTAAAGCACGTTATTAAACATGTGAACACGGTGGCCCAGTGATTGTGCGCGACCTTCGATGAAATAATTTATTGCAGCAGTACTCAGGGGCGGCTCTAGGCTCGTGGCGGCCCTGGGCAGAGGAAGAATCGGTGATTCCTTTGCCCGCCAATGTCAATATGGTAGCTTATGCACGCCGGATGGCCACGTCCGTTGCGGACACTGCATAGCCGCCTCGTGCTCATGACACAAGCATTTAACTCTTGCTGAAATTTGCTGCTGCTTTTTTAGCTGTGTCGTTATTTCCTCTTTCTGTTTTATTCAATATATATTGGCGTGGCGGCCCTGTGCAGGTGCACAGTTTGCACATGCCTAAGGCCGCCCCTGCAGTACTGTCTCTTTCAAACGTACTAACCTCCAATATCATGTCCTTCCTTTTCTTTCTCCAAGTAACCGATCGGCACAGTCAGCTCTGTAATGGACGTTAAGCCATCTGTAAGCTTATAACGCCGATTCTTTAAAACTTTTAAGGAACATTGAAATATCTTCATAGTACATGTTTAATTATTCTATCCTTCACGCCAGTCCCAGTGAAACATACAGTGCAAGGCAGGAACAATCTGTGAGCGGAGCACCAGATCCTTGCTAGCGTAGCAACACCGTGTCCTTTACTTATTAACAATATAGATTATTTAAATGAAGTTACAGTTTTATCTGTATAATATAATAAACATTTTGCTGCATTTCATCTTAAAAATGATATCATCATCATATGTAAATACACTCTTTATAAAGTGGCTCGGGTTGTGCAATATTATAACTGTACTACAAGTTTACAGTGAGATAACTGTACTAATAAGTACTAACAGTTCTACCAGGAGCAGTTGATGGACTGATTGAGTGTGTTTGTAGTTCTTGGGATGAAAATGTTTCTGAACTGCGAGGTCCGTACAGGAAAGGCTTTGAAGCGTTTGTCATGTGAGAAGCAGTTCAAATGTGAAGTGTGGCTGAGGCAGCGTGTGCTTGATGCTGTATACCGATAATTCTCTTTCCGATCAGCTTCTCCGAGTGGTGCAGTGAGAGTAATATGGAAAAAGATGATCCGCTGTGACAACTCCTAATGGGAGCAGCTGAAAGAAGAAGAAGAAGGTGCAGTGAGAGTAACAACGCTAAAGCAGCTATGGTATTTAGAATAGTTTGGCCATTCCGTGGACCATTATATTGCTACCGGTTAATTACAATCAGATGCATTAAACGAATAAACAATATGCGGTTAAAGTCACTTCAGGAAAAGAAAGGATAACCATACAGGAACAGTAGGACTGCTTTGACGCTGGGTGCCGCCAGTCTGTAAAACCGAGTGGAGAACTTTCGTACGACAGGGTATGAGGTACCGTGGAAATGTGCGTGGCTTTACGCCAAGTTTAGGTTTTATACATCGCGATTTGAACGTCAAACGTTCTTTGCCAACATTTCTGTGCGTACGCACTGTTTATACATGAGGCCCCTGGAGGGCCGCAGTGGCTGCAGGTTTTTGTTACAACCCAGTTGCTTAATAAGAAGCACTTATTGCTCAAGTAACACTTCTGCTTCACTTTAGTTGTCTCGCTCGTTAAGATTTTGAACCCTTATTGCTTATTTTAGTCTTAAACAGCTCTAGTCTTGGTTTTTAATTGCTCTTAATTAGCAATAACATGCAAATGACAAAAGAGACCAGCATTTCTCCATTTAGCTTGTTACCATTTACACCTGTGTGTATTTATCATGCGCTATTTGGTTTAATTAAATACTTGGAAGGAAAGTGAAGAGAAAAAAGTGAAAGATTGAGTATTGCTCATCCATTTTAGACTTCAAATCATTTGGAAGATATCCTTAGAAAGGAAAAAAATCTAGGATATACGAATGGCCTGACATGGCAGAGTTAAAGCATTAACAAGCCATGAAATTGAATTATTGGGAAGCATTATTTTCTAATTAAGTCAATGGTTTGGAGCAAAAACCTGCAGCCACTGTGGCCCTCCAGGACTGTGATTGAGGACCCCTGCTCTATGATGATGTATTTTTGTGACTAAATAGTGGGTTGACAGCACATCGATGGCTTTATTTTAGCAGCCTTGTTAACTACATGCACTGGTAGGCTAAACTGCAGTAGAGCCATTCTGCACATATTTTCAATTTTGTTTAATTTTATGTTCCTCTGTTGCACTGAACGATATATTCAGTGCTGTATATTTGTGAGCCTATGCTCTTATGGGCGCCACCTTATGCATATTTGAGTGACACAACTTCTGCTTGGCTTTGGACTTGAGCTACAGTGCTAACCTACAGCATTGAACCGTTTGTTCCAGTCTGTTTTGCGTATGCACTTTAAGACATGTTTGTTGTAATACTGTGGATTATATTTATATTGTAATACTAAATCTCCCCCCCCTTTAAACCCAATGCCCCACCGCTAAATTTGTTCTGGCACAAGATTTTATGTTACGTTTGGAGCCTGGTTAGTATTAAAATGACAAGGCAGTCCATTGTTTTCCTCACTGGTGCCATTTGAAGGAATAAGAAAGGCTCTTTGCCAGGCCTGCTTAACCTTTGATAGCATCTTCATCTTTACATTGGCCATCGATAATATTGTTTTCTATTTTTAAACCCCCTATTTGGACTCGTTCTTGATGTATCATGTATACTGGGTATATGGGAACTCAAGGGAAGCGACCTGACAGTTTAGTGGCTTGCTAACACTACTGCAGTAGGAGAATTTTGCAGTGCTTAGTTTTTTGGCTTCCAGGCATTTTACTTTGAGATCCCACTCAAAAACAGGAGCTCTGGAAATCACCACTGGCTACTGGATTTGGTTTGTTTTCATGTTTTTTGTTTTCTTCATAGAGACCTTACAAGGAACAAAGTGAATAAGCCAAAGTGTTAATAAATTGTTTTCTCAATTACCTGCTTTGCCTTCCACCGTCCAGAACTACCTATAGTTCCAATAAACAGTGACTTTG
>JANRMT010027041.1:32738857-32764535 GCA_026402145.1 Polypterus bichir lapradei
TGCAAATTGTAGCCTCTTTTTCCTATTTGTAGTGGAGATGAGTGGTACCCGGTGGGGTCTTCTGCTGTTGTAGCCCATCCGCCTCAAGGTTGTGCGTGTTGTGGCTTCACAAATGCTTTGCTGCATACCTCGGTTGTAACGAGTGGTTATTTCAGTCAAAGTTGCTCTTCTATCAGCTTGAATCAGTCGGCCCATTCTCCTCTGACCTCTAGCATCAACAAGGCATTTTCGCCCACAGGACTGCCGCATACTGGATGTTTTTCCCTTTTCACACCATTCTTTGTAAACCCTAGAAATGGTTGTGCGTGAAAACCCCAGTAACTGAGCAGATTGTGAAATACTCAGACCTGCCCGTCTGGCACCAACAACCATGCCACGCTGAAAATTGCTTAAATCACCTTTCTTTCCCATTCTGACATTCAGTTTGGAGTTCAGGAGATTGTCTTGACCAGGACCACACCCCTAAATGCATTGAAGCAACTGCCATGTGATTGGTTGATTAGATAATTGCATTAATGAGAAATTGAACAGGTGTTCCTAATAATCATTTAGGTGAGTGTATATGGCTTGTATGCTCATATGGCATATCTGTCTCTGGAGCACATGGACCAAACTGTTAATAACTCTAAAACATTGGTTCAGGCACTAGAGGTTCACGATGCATTCAGATGACTTTGTGGCTCAATGGTGATACCAGGATGGCCCCTAGATAACCTCAAGCTGAGATTCTTCCAAGGGAATTCTCTGTCAGTGATCACTACATTTAGAAGTGAAAGCTGAGTTTTGGGCAAGTACTCAGTTATTAAGAAAATGAAGGCTGTGAGTGCTACTTGGTTAGGATGTTTTTTGTGATGTACCCGTGTCTCTTAAGCCATGTAAGAAATAACTCTGGCAAGCCCCTAGGGTGTGTAAAGAGATCAGGAGACAAACAAGCACCAGAATACTAGTAGGGGATTGTTACGGCCAACTCAGTTTAACTTTCTTAATCTTAATCAAAAGCGTAAACCAAAATCAAAGTCAAAAACCAGAACAATATTAATTCATCAGAAAACATGAGAGAATTTTTTTTTTTAGAAATTTGATTAATTTTATTGCAATCATTCCATACAAATCAATCAATTTTTACAAAATGTAGAATTAAGAACAAGTCGACTCCCACCCCTGAGAGAGAGAGCAAGGCCAACGGAGTAAAATCTAAGGCTTGTAAACATACCTAAATTGATAAGTTTGATAAGCCAATAGAGATGAATGGAGAAGAAAAAGAAATACAGAAATAATTGCTTCCTCTGTGCTTTGACATGAGAGAATTTTGATAACCAAAGTGAAAATCTTCCTAAAGCAAAAGGTAATTCTGGGCGACAAAGGACACATATTGCCCGGTTTTTAAAGTGTTGTGCTACTAATGTCATGATGCATGACATCCCAACAATATGACGTCATGTTTTAACAAGTTTCCAGAATGGCACCATGGATGAAAAACAATTTAAATTGTGCATGAAAATCAGAGTGAACATAGACACAAAATAGTGCTACCAGAATATTCTTTGTAACAGATAACTTCCAAAAAAAAAAAAAGCAAAACATTTGAGTCCAAGAGAAAAATAATAGGAAAATAAGTTATCTGACTAGTAACAGAGTCAACCACTGAAATAATAAGGTCATGAATCTTTATTTATTGAAGCCTGCTTATACTTTTGTGTTAATTTAATACAGTGATCCCTCGCTATATAGCACTTCGACTTTCGCGGTTTCACTCCATCGCGGATTTTAAATGTAAGCATATATAATATATATCACGGATTTTTTGCTGGTTCGCGGATTTCTGCGGACAATGGGTACATGCTTCCTCAGTTTGTTTGCCCAGTTGATTTCATACAAGGGACGCTACTGGCGGATGGCTGAGAAGCTACCCAATCAGAGCACGTATTAAATAAAACTCCTCAATGATACACGATATGCTTCCCGGGCGGTGCTTTGCACACTTCAAAGCTCTAACAGCACGTATTGACTTTTCATTGTTTGATCCCTTTCTTGCGGCCCAACAGCCCTATTGACTTTTGATTGTTTACTTTTCTCTCTCTCTCTGACATTCTCTGCTACATGCACTCCTTTGAAAAGGAAGATATGTTTGCATTCTTTTAATTGTGAGAAAGAACTGTCATCTCTGTCTTGTCATGGAGCACAGTTTAAATTTTTGACTAAAAGGTGTTATTTCATGTCTAGAGGGCTCTAATAATGTTAAAAAAAACATATTTAGAAGGTCGTAAACAGGTTTTCAATGCTCTAACTGCGAAAATATTAGATTTATAAATAAAGAATCCTACTTCGTGGAAATTCGTTTATCTGTCTGGAGCAGATTAACCGCGATAAACGAGGGTTTACTGTATAACTGTGCGGAGAATATTTATAAGCAGTGTGGGAGAGTTTCTAAGGGCTTAAAATATATAAAAATAACCATACAAATGTTTGGTTTTTCACCTATTGCGGGGGGTTCTGGAATGCAACCCCCGCGATCGAGGGGGGATTACTGTACTTTGTATTTTTACCCTATAATTATCCCTTCCTTGATTTCATACATTATATGAAGATGTCTTCCAAGAATATGGATGTGTTTCTGCCCACAAAGCATAAGGGTACTGAACAGCTAATCACAATAGTGATCACTGTAACATAACAAGCATAAAAAGTATACAATACTTGTGTATACAAAATGTATATAATTGTATGTGTGTATGTGTTGTAAAATAAATTAACACAAGAGGTAATCGTGATCCCTGTATAATTGAACTTTGAATGAATACAGGGATGTCCTTTCAGACACAAGTCATAATTCTGACTGATCCCAAGTTGGCAGTGGAGTTGTTTTTTTAAGATGGCAAAACAGAGGAGGTGGCTGTTTTCCGATAGGAGGCGCTAGCTCCCTGGTTTCGATAAGTTCTTTTTAATTGCGGCATTTTAAGTAACCTGAACCTGAATAAATATACAGTAATCCCTCGCTACTTCGCGGTTCACTTTCGCGGATTCACGACTTCGCGGGTTTTTAAATATAGTAGTAGTATTTCCTAGTCTAAGAACAACAAAACAAGTTTGGTGACTAAGTGCGTTGTAACACGGGCTGTGATTGGTACATGGGAGAGAGACGACAAATCACAGCTTCCCGCTTTCTAATCGGGCCCATGATTGGTGCTTTGACTGTAAAACATTGAACAACACTGAGAAAACCTTGAGCAACAGAGAAAACTAACACTACAATAGATCGCGCTATAGCGCTACCAACCACTGGCTAAAAGCACTTTTTTTAATGAGTTTTAAGCACAGGGAAAAAAAAGGAACATTTGAAAAAATCCGTAATTTAATAAACCACCAAGAAAAATAATATTGCAACAATGCACGCTACGAACCAATCGCTGGAAACAGAAGTGAAAACAAAATCAAGCCCAGTGCATTCTTTAACTGCCTTCCTACCTTAATGCGTCCATCTCTCTCTCGCGCTGCCTTTGTGTGTGTGTGTGTGTCTGCCCAGATCCCACAGCATCTCCCCTTGTCTCTCTGTCGCTGCCATTTCGCTTCAAGCTTTCTCGCCGAGTGGTTTACTTTACACTGTACTGTGTGTGATTTTTTTGTGGTTTCTTTGTGTTGAACTTCGCTTCAATTTTCACCCCCTGCAATGGCTCCCAAACGTGCTCCTTCTTCCAAGGATGGTGCTGAGCCTAAACACCAACGAAGAATGATGACGATCATTGAGAAGGTGAAACTTCTGGATTTGTTGAAGGAAGGGAGAGCGTTCGCAGCTGTGGCTGCAGACTGGCTAAGGATTTGCAAGAGCGGTCACAGGAATGGGACGACGATATGGTTCGATCGGTCCAATTTTGCAACAAGGTCGACGACGTCATGACCGCCTACAAGCTGCTCTTCGACCGGAAAAAGAAGCAGCGGCAGCAACTGCCGATCACAATGTTTTTGCAGCCTCGCAAAAAAGAGCCAATTCCTACTACTACTACGGATACACCTTAGTAACCCATGGAAGAGGTGCCCCAGGAAATGGCACCGCCGTCTGAAGAGACGTAAAATACAGTGATCAGCTGCACAGTAAAAGTCATCATCACCTTCATCGTCATCATTTTTACTGCACAGCATATTCATCACCATCATCACATCATATATAGGTAGGTGTACTTCGCTATACAGTAACAGTAAACTTATCTACCGATTTCATATTGCTTAACAGTTGTCCCTGTTATTAATAAAGGGTGGGTTGTAAACAGTACAGGGAGAGTTTAAAAACGTCCAAATACACGTTAAATAATTAAATAAATATGGTGTCCCTACTTCGCGGAAATTCAGTTATTGCAGCTGGCCTTGGAACCTATCTCCCGCGATAAACGAGGGATTACTGTATTATAACGAGGCAATATCCCTCCCATAGTGACACGGTTGTAAGAAATCACATAAGAGAAAATAACTTAGCTTTCTTTAATGATGATTTACGCGGCATAACAGATGGGAAGCCATGACAAGACCTTTGTGTAGAGTCTGCCATTTTTGTCGCTGCGCTGGAAGGATTTTCGGGATCGGATGACGTAATCTTCCATCCGTTTCTTTGGATGGAAGAGGTGTGCTGGGCAAGGTGTGCTGGGCAATGTTCCAAGGCTTTATAATCTTTCTCCATGTGCAGGTCCTTAGGTAAAATCATGCCATTCCAAACAAGGCAAAGAGAGGATCCAATGTCATGCTGACTCTGTCACACAGAAATAGTACAATGCCCATTTTTGTAGTTGTCCCTTACTTGTCTTCTAATGCTTGCCTAGCAGTTCTAAATGATGAGCCCCTATGTGCTAAATCTGGCCTTTAGCTGTACATGTGTGAAGAAGAAGATTTATAAAATATTTTTTGTACAGAGCACAGTGACATATTAAACATATAAACTTATTACATTGGGTTGAGGAGGTCAGGAGTGACATCATCAATGTTCCATCTACCAATCTTCTGTTCTGCTGAGGAAGAAAAAGAAGGGGCATTAAGTGACAGCCCTAACCCATGGCTCACAATGTAATGACTGTTTGACAAGCCCTCACGTTGTCTCACATGTGTGGTCGTGTGTGTGTATATATAATGTATCTATATATACGTATATATATATATATATATATATATATATACTGTATATTGAATATACTGTATATATTGTAGAAGATCAGCCCGGCTACAAACAGACACCAAGGACACACGATGTCAAAACACACATGCTTGTTCTCCTCTCCCTTATTTACAATGCATAAATCAGCACACTAACTCGGCCCTTTTTACTTCTTTTCCTTCCTTTTCTTCTCTTCTGCCTCCACCACTCCTTTACCGCAAGCTCTGTCCTCTGTCACCCTAATCCAGCTTGTCAATTGGAGTGAGGTGGCCTCCTTTATACTGCACCCGTAAGTGCTCTAGGTGCCTCTCCAGGTGTGGCGGAAGTGCTGTGGATCTTACTTCTGGAGCTGTCCAGGCGCCCCCTGGTGGTTGCCATTGACCCCAACAAGTATGAGCTTCAAAGCCCCAAGCCCAGGCCCCGATGCAACCCAGGAGGACTGCCCTCTCATGTCCAGGGGAATGAATTGCCCTTCTCTCGGTCCTCCCAGTAGGGCATGGTCCCCGGCCATCAATCACAATATACACACACACTGTAATGTAACCAGAAAGAGACGATAATGAGTTGGAAGCACCATGCAGTGGCTCTGTGTACTTCCATTAAAATAACTAACAGTTCTTTGAGAAAGAATCAGATTAACGTCTCTTCAGATGCAAGTCTACAACAAGACTGATTCAAGATGCTGGTGCTGTGGTTTTATGTTATCCAGGCGGGTCCAGGAGGGCAGACAATGAAAGTGTCAGTGGTGAAATCACAGTTAGTCTTCCGATCTGTGGAGGGAGGAGGAGAGAAGGCTTTAGGCAACAGCACCAACCCCTGGTTTGGCGAGTAGTTACCATCATCATATCCTTTGAACTACCTCCTGTGTGCAGGTGCATGACAATACACACACACACACACATGCACACACAGGATTCAGAAAATATTCAGACCCCTTCACTTTATTCACATTTTATGTTGCATTTTAAGTCATTTAATTTCATTTTTCAAATATCCAGCAACATAAAATACCTCAGAATGGTAAAGTAAGAATGGGATTTTAGGAATTTCTGCAAAAGTGTTAGGAATACTTAGACTTTACCAGCAGGGAGACATGTCCAGAGTGCTTCTTAAAGCCCTGTGTCTGTGCCCCCTTCTTCCATGATCTAGAACAGGGGTGCCCACACTTTTTCGGCTTGCTAGCTACTTTTAAAATGAGCAGGTCGAAATGATCCACCTACATTAAAAATGCTATATATATATATATATACCATTCAAAGTCTGAGTCACAATCTGATTGTATGGGTGGTTACCTACCAGGTAACGCATGTGGTTACCTGTGTCCGCAGACATCCGCCACGGGTGCCCTCTCAGTTGCGAGAAGCAGATCATAGAATGTTACATAGTGTCACAGCTGGATGGAGGTGGTACCCAGCTGGGACACCGGAGAAGACTGGAGGAGGGTTGGTGCCAGGGGGACCCCAATACTTGGAAGATCCTAGACCTCAGCACTTCCGCCACACCAGGAAGTGCTGGGGGGAAGAGAAAGTAGGGACACCCGGAGTGCTTCTGGAGAGACAGCTGGCACTTCCGCCACACTGGGGCATGTTGGTGGGAGATTGCCGGGTGCACACCTGGAGCACATCCGGGTGCTTATTTAAAGGAGCCGCCTCCCTCCAGTCGATGACAAGAGTTGGGTGGAAGAGTGGCAACGTCTGGAGGAAGCAGGAGGCGGTCAGAAGAAAAGAGAAAGAGAGAAAAAAGAAGAAGAAGAAGAAAGAGAGGAAGAAAGAGAAGGCATTGGATTCGCCTGGACTGAGGGGTATTGAGGGTTGGTGAGCGGAACTGTAAATAAGAAAATGGAAAATAAACATGTGTTTGTGGGTGACATTAATGTGTCTGCCTGTCTGTGTCCGGGGCAATGTTCACAATAGTTAACTGTCAAATAATGCAAAGAGTACGCGACATGTGTTTCGCCCTATTTTGGGCTCATCAGGCGTGCACACTCCACTGCACCCCCTCATCGGGGATCGAACCTCGGACCTCAGACAAACGCACTTCGATTGTGACATTGTGAGAAAAAAAATCCTCTTCCAATTCCACATCCAGCCCATACCCTCCCCAAACAATTTTTTTTTAAATCCCTTCTTTAGTCGATATAAATTGGAAGGCTAACTTGATCATAGCCGGAGTTTTGCAGTAGGTCGCGCGATCGTGCGTGCGGGGTGACCAGTGTGTTAGGAGAAAAGAGATCTCAGACTGGCCTCCCTGTATGTCAATTAAGTGGCAAATGCCATAGGGAGGATATATGATAGACTAACGTTTAAAAAAAATTTTTTGGAATGCAACGTGATCTACCTGCACTACGCATTGGGCACCCCTGTTCTAGAGAGCTGCCTATATGGCCTGCTTCTCCATTCAGCACCACTCCCTGTGATGGCCACCTGAGGAAGTCCAGATCAAATACATTGCAATAACTACCAACAAGTAAATGGCTAGTTACACTTGGTAGCAAAGCAGTCAGGAATGGTGAGTGGAAAGAGGAAGCCCAAGCTGCAGCAATCAAAGTCATCTCTTTTTTGGAGGATTTTTTTTTTTGATATTTATAACAATTATCAACAAAGAGAGAGGTTAGTAGCCAACACCTATACAGCACATTGCCACGCCTACCACCTGACAAACCAACTCAGGATCCCAGATTAGGACCCGAGTGCAGCCATGCAATGGATGACACCTCAGCACCACACTAGTTCAGATGGAGTGGACCAGTGTGAGGTTTGTTATGGTGGCTGGAGTGCCAATTCTGACACCAACCCCCAGGTTTTTCCCTGCAGGTTGGTGGGCTTTTATGCAGATTAATGTCATACCCAGGACGGAGCAATTGCAGGTTAAGAGCCTTGCCCAAGGCGTTTACAGGATTCGAACCGGCAACCTTCTGATTACCAGTGCAAATCCCTAGCCTCGGAGCCTCCACTCCGCCCGTATATCAACAAAGACATACTAAAATGTATCTTATTGTAAATCCAAAATCATTGTACATATGGCATAGTAAGAATTTGTGTATAGCTTCACCACTATGTTTGATTAGATAGATAGATAGATAGATAGATACAGTACTTTATTAATCCCAAGGGGAAATTCACATAATCCAGCAGCAGCATACTGATACAAAAAAAAAATACCCTCCTCAAACAAATTTTTTTTAAATCCCTTCTTTAGTCGATATAAATTGGAAGGCTAACTTGATCACAGCCGGAGTTTTGCAGTAGCTCGCGTGTTTGATTGTGCATGCGGGATGACCAGTGTCTTAGAAGAAAGGAGATCTCAGACTGGCCTGTATGTCAATCAAGTGGCAAATGCCATAGAGAGGATATATGATAGACTAAAAGAAAGGGTCCAGAAAAGCTGACTACTGATACACTTCTACAATGATATCCTAAACCTCACGGTCCCAGAGCCCTGGGTGCAGCATTTACGTGAATACAATACGTCTTCCATCCTTGCTCTTGTGCTCACTGTGAAGACTTTATTTTATAGCAACAGCTGGCATCAACCTCCAACACTTTCATATTGTCTCCTCTTAATCTCCATTTCCTCAGGCTAAACAGACTCGACTCATTTAATCTTTCTTCATAGCCTGTGCCCTGCAGTCCAGACATAGTTTTAGAATCTCCTGTCATAGCTTTACAAGTACTCTGACAAATTTTTTTTCCATCATCAGCTACTTCTAGGCTTAAAGGTTCTCACCCACTGTATATTAACACACTCCAACTGGCACAGTGTGATATGCTGCCTCGGAATACATTATACTAAATGTCATGGATGATGGAAACCTTAGCTAGCTCCACTGTACTGTTGACTCTCTGTCCATTTCAGAATTTGTCTTATCACCCAGCCCCTAATGTACTCTGCTCAGAAGTAAGTATGGCTGTTGGGAAATGTTTAAAGATTTATTGAAAGTTTCTGACAGCTATTTGAAATATTTATCAAGTGACACTTTCTAAAGGCATACAGCATGTAAATTAGGTCTGGAAAAGCTGACAGATTCAGCCTAGGTGGTGCTTTAAAGTTTGCTGGCTATCTGGAGTTCAACCTGGCTTGATTGACACATTCAGCTGAAACGAGGAATGCAAAACATGAGACACTAAGGTGGTGGATTTGAGATCCATTTAATTCTAATGTGTGTAGCATGCTGGTGTAGTGGGGAGGATAATCCTTCAAAGCACAAGGACACTTGTCTTGGATGCCTTCTTTGTGGAGGTTTCACTAGATGACATGGGTTTTCTCACACTCTTTCTTTCTCCTTTGACCCGTTAGGTAGACTGGCAACACTGATTTGTAGCCTGCAGTGTACTGGAATCTTTTCTTGGTCTGGTCTGCTTTACATGTATTGTTACCTGAACAGACAAAGGAGCAGGGATGAGTCCACTGATTGTTGAAATTTACTGTATATCACGACAAAGAGCAAGCAAACTATAACTGAAGTATTTAGTAATGCGCCTGCCATTGCCCACACCAAGACAAGCTGACAGAGAGCATCCTATTATTATGGTGGAATCTGGTCACCACCACAATTGTAAGCAAGCTGACAAGAACAAGGGAAAAATCATAAATCTTACATTCAATAGGTTTAAATTTGAAACTCTCCACTTATCCATATGTTGGACTTGACCATTTGCCATTAAAATTCCCAGTGTCAATCCCGTGTGCTACACCCGGTAATATTATGCTAATAGCATTCCACAAAGTGCAAACTGAAAAAAAGGTTCCCCAAAAATCACTGTTTGGCACGTGACTCGGAAATGCAGACATAACTCTTCAAAAGGCCTAACGCAACCTAGCGATTAACAAATAAAGAGACTTATGGGAGATGATTTGGCACCCCGTCATTAAATTGTAAGCAACATTCCTTTGATGTGCCTTACAAGTGCATTTCTCTTCCCTGAAACTGCTCATTTGAAACAGTTTCTCTTTAAAAGATAAACCTGCTGATATCTTTTGAAGGATTTCAAAATGTTTTCTTGGAAGATGATTATAAACTTATTATTACTGGCGTATATTTTTTTGACTAATGCCTTTATACATTGTGCCTTCCAAGATTAGCATCAAACCGTAGACAACACGTGTCCCGGGTTCAAATGAACTCTATTTTTTTTATTTTACAAAGTACCTTCCAACAGGTCCATTCTTCTCCAAACACAGCACAGCTCAATGCAATTCCTTCTTTTCTCTTCCTTTATGTTCACCTCCACTCCTCCCAGGTGAGCTATGTCCTTCCTTCACACCTGACTCCAACTCCCTGATTAAGGTGAGGCAGCTCCTTTTATTCTGGACATGGCAGTACTTCTGGAGCCACACATTTACATGGCAGTAGCAGTTCTGGGTCAGGTGGAAGCACCTCACAGCAGGGACAACTACTTTTTGGCAGCTCCCTCTGGTAGCACCCATGGCATCCAGCAGGGCTTCCCAATCTGACTACAACTTTCAGGTTGCCCCACAGATGAGCGCATGAGTGCTCCAGTAAGTGAATGCTGCCCTCTACTGCCTAGGAGGAGTACGTAGTCCTGACAGGCAATCTCCCTGTGTCTTTCCACTTCACTGTCCTGCCCATAAAAAGGAGCACCAACTATCCTTCTAGCCTTTCACATTGCTGGAAAGGTTCAATATGGCGGACTGCAGTCAAGCTTGGGTGTGTCTACTTGAATTTAACCTGCAACCATTTACATTTGATTCATTTGGTTCATTGGCATATGGAGTGGCTGAGTGAGCAATTATTTTTTCACATGGGTAATACAGGCGTCGGTGAACTTTTTCCTTTAATAAATCAAATGATCATTAATAAGTGTGTATTGTGTTTACTCAAGTTGTCTTTTGTATTGTAATAATTTTGTTTGGAGATCAGAAACAATTAAGTGTTATGAATAAGCAAAAATAGAGGAAATCTACAAATACTTTCTGCAGCACTGCTTTTATTTAATATGTGTAAGCTACAGTGTTCTAATGAAAACTTGCAATATAAATAAATGTTGTCGAGTGACAAAAGAAGAGTTTTGTATATTTAATTTCAGCAGTTAAATTTTTAATATAAAAATGTGCTGTATAAATAAAAGTCGTATAGTCGCAAACACAGCCCCGTCACACACTTTGGGAGTATTTTTGATGTAACCTTTTTAGAAAACCTGGAAAACATTAACTCTTGCAGATATCTCTGATTGTTTATTCTTTAGTTTAATCTGAGGGAAGTGGGGTATTGTCATGATTTAGAGTCAAATCAACAGCAAAAGTGCGTGACCTTGACTCCTAACCTCACGGGTCTGCTTCAGCCTACATAGAACAAAAGAAGTTAAAGTTTCAAAGTTACACTTAAATGTCCCAAAAATTATTCAAGTGCTGTCCAAGAAAAGGAAAAACCATAAAACCCTGGCTTGGAAAGACAAACTACCAACAGGATCTTTAAAAAAATGAAAGGCATTTATTCAACAAAAGAGAATATTAGAACATGAGAACAATCTAGAACAGGCCATTCAGCCCAACAAAGCTTGCCAGTCTTATCCACTTATTTTTTCCAAAAAAATCATCAAGTCGAGTTTTAAAAGTAGAATAGCAAAAGCTCAAAAGGGGAACAATCCCCAGCTAACAAGTCTCAATACAAGTTCTAGAAATCATAAACCAAAAACAGAGCAGTAAAACATGAACCTCCTTAGTGTTAGACCCGGGCATCACTCAGGCTGTAGAAACAGCGCTAAAAACGTTAGTCCCGAGTGTCACTTGGACAACGGTATAAAGGCGTCTCGTACATGGGCTGTGAAAGTGACAACAGCGTTAGTGCTGAGCGATACTCCGGCAACGGTATAGGTGTGTCTTGCATAAGTGTCAGTCCCGAGTGTTACCCTGGCACCGATGGAGATGCATCTACTCCTAAACTCATAATGGCGCCTAAGAAACGTCTCTCATCAGCAGTGACGATGAGGTGAATCAGTCTTCAGGCAGTGAAATTGAAATGGTCAGTAAAGCTGAAAGTGATTCTGATAAATTTGAAAGTGTTGCTTGTGTCACTCACACATGTGCAATCTGCGGTTCATATTACAGTGGAACCTCGGTTTACGAGTAACTTTGTTTACGAGTGTTTTGCAAGACGAGCTAAATTTTTTCATAATTATTGACTTGATAAACAAGCGATGTCTTGCAATACGAGTAGTATGGATACACATTGTCTGCTGAGCGTCATGTGATCACAACTGAGCTGATGGTTCTTCTCTCTCTCACGCGCGTCTCTATCTCCTTATCTCTCTAGCTCGCGCGCACGTCTCTCTCTTTCTCTCTCCTTATCTCTCTCACTCCCGCGCGCGTCTCTCTCTCTCTCCTTATCTCTCTCACTCTCGCGCGCGTCTCTCTCTCTCTCTCTCTCTCTCTCTCTCTCTCTCTCTCTCTCTCTCCTCTTGAGGGCAATCGTCTCCTATTCTCCGTCTGAATCTGTGTGCCTCACTCATATAGTCAACATCCGTACCAGCGTATACTGTTTACTACAGCATTGTGACTCTGTGTGTGTGTGTGCTGTGAAGTGAAGTGCGAGTCCCCGTCTTGCGCCCCAAAACACGAAGCTGAGTTTCAGTACTTTAACAACACCAGCTTTATTCAGCTTGAAAACAGCAAGAGCGCGGTTATTTATTGTAGCGGGATCTTTATAATGTTCCTTGTATCACCCATCGACGGCAGGCGCTTATAGCATGTCTGCGATCTTTTTGGATACGCTTATACGGCGAACTGCTACAGCGCTGGGAGACTGCGATTGTTTTGGGACGCTCTTCCGCGTGTTGTCCTGTTGGGTGGAATCCCACATGAGTTTAGAAACTCATTCACACCAGCCATGATTCTTTTTAAAGGTAAAGTGCAGGTTAATTTGTTTTATGTATTTTTACTTTATATTTTGTATTAATCATTTTTATATGAATAGTTTTGGGATGTGGAACGAATCATCTGAGTTTCCATTATTTCTTATGGGGAAATTCACTTTGATATACGAGTGCTTTGGACTGCGAGCACGTTTCCGGAACAATTTATGCTCGCAAACTGAGGCTCCACTGTATTAACATTATTTGTATACTTTCTCCGCTTCTAACTTTGTACTTTTAGGCAACGCTTTTTACACGTTTTTTTGAGAAAAAATGTAACGTTGAGGTTAAACAAATCCATACTAGAAAAATAACTCACAATTCCAACAGACATCAATGCACCTTGTTTGTCTGAGCTCTTCTTCTGCTTTGAGCTAAATAGCCAGAGAGATGTTGTCATGATTAGTTTTCGGGTGACTCGTTATTGGTTAAGTTCTTTATTTTAATATGTTGGCCACCGTTTTGTGTTACTGTCATTTCATGCGCTTCTAGGGGTGTGACCTTTAGGTCGTGACCTGCAGATAATTGACGTGACATGATACAAAGGTAATCTGTAATCTAAATGACATTCTAATTAGTAGTTTTGCTTCTTGGGCGTTTTGTTGGCTTTGACCTTTTTCTCTGTCGTTGACTTTGATTCTTGTCTCACGTTTGGAGTTGTTTTATTTTCTTTTTGATTTGTCTGTTTGTTTTAGATTCTTTTTTATGCATGCCTCAGTTTACTCGGTACTCTCTTTGACTGGACAAATGCCAGGGTGGCCCTGCCTCCTGGGGTACCACCCCCTAAACACAAGGGATATAGGAGAACATAGATTTACAAACAGCAACATAATAATACATAAATGGAACACTATATCCATAAAATAGATAATTACAATAAACATCTTGTTTCACTCTCAAAGCCCCATGACTTCTCCCAAGAAAATCTTTTCCTTCAACAGAGTTCGGCATCCTATTAATAGGAACACAATTAAGTTCCAAGCTGAAACAGATCATGTGTTAGTCATACAGTTAGTGTGCTGTGCCAGCTGGCAACAAAACAAGCAAGCGTATAAAAAAATAAACATGTCAAGAAGCAGGTCACCACAGGTCAGGTACAGGGGCACTAGAGGGCCACCTCCAGACTACACATGACTTTATCTGAGCACAAACAATATATTAATGGGCAATTCTTTTCCATGAATGGCACCATTTAAGACATGGGCAATTTCAAAAAGTGCCAAGAATATTTAACATCACTGAAAGGGGGATTTGTATGAATAGTAGAGCGGAAAAATTCTGAAGTGAGTTATACCCACATAAGCCACCCCCCAGCCCAACAAATAAACTGTATGCAAAGAAAAGACTGTGGAATGTGGAATAAACACAGTAAAATCTGCTTGCTGTGCTTGGGAAATTCATTATATGGTCAAGTGCCAGCCCGATTTATTTTTATTTCACACCAGAGCAGGACAAAACCCCTGCAGAGTCAGCGAAAGCCATTAGTGGAGTGGCCTGGTTCTGAAAGCAGACTGGTGTGCAACACCCAGGTGGCAAAAGGTCAAATCATGTACCCCCTTGACAGTCCAGAATTGGAGGGATGTGAATGCAGAGGGAGCCTCGTAGTAAAGCCACAGAAACGTAATCCTTTTGGCGTGAAAGCAGAGTAAGCAGCTCCTAGTTTGCATTTCAGTTGAGCAGGCGCATGTATCATCAATCACCACTACAAATACGCTAAGTGCTGCTGAAGGCGCACGTCTCACATGACAGGCTGGTAAACCTCCAACACCTGCCACGTTGACCTGTGGAGTAATTAGAGGCAGGGCTGAGAAATTCAATAATGACACGTGTTGGGGTCGTCTTGTCGTTGGATGGGAAGACAATGGGACTTCTCAGATACATTTTTGTTTCCTGAGGTTGCTACTGTGCAAAAGCATTACAAATCAATGACCGGGCCCTCCATTTGCTAAAAGGTATCTAATGATGTGATCCTTTTAGGTCTTGTGTTTTTCATACATTTTGAATCGTTTGTTTCCATTTAAAAGCATGTTAATTATTACAGCCCAGTTTATTTCTATCAGAGTGGTTGGAGCAGCTGCAATTTTGGCAGATCATCACTGTGGCTGCCATGTCCACCAGCTGTTACTGACCCACTACCATTTCATTCACCCAGTGTGCTGGGCACCATGAGATAAATGATCTCTTTTGGCCATGAAGTCACAAAGATTAGCAACAGTCCAGTCCAGCACCCGATGAAAAGCCGTTCAATGACCCCATCAAACTTTCAAGCCCTGGCTTGCACCTCTTTGACAGTGTGTGGTTGCCAGGCCTTTCCACTTTCAAAAAGAGAGGTAGCGTGGCAGTATCAGGATTCTGCTGGGGTTCTCTCCCTAGCATTAGTATTGTTCATTTTTTATTTACTTGTTCTTACTTTTTTACTTAATTTTTTCAATTACTTTAAGCATGCTTTATTAGCTTTTTAACTACTTGTCAATTGTTTATTTCTTTTTACTTTGAGCCCAAGCGATGTAGCCCCCAATTATTCATATGCACTCCCTAGTCTCCTGTGACTACCTATTTAATGGGGAACTGAGGCTTCCTTCTCTCTGTCCATGGCTCCATACTCTTGTTTTGAGTAGTTATGTACCATTACTTTGGTATGTAACTTGTTCAGAATTTGCCATCTTATGTTGTTCTGAACTGAAGTTAGTTTTACCTGAGGCTGGGTGAAATTAAAATGCATTAATTTATTTTTGTTGTAATGGCCTGTCAGTCATGATGTTGAAATGAAGAGGTGGTTCAGTTATTTCTAGGACCTCAGGGCTCTGCCCATGGCCTCAGTTTTCTTTTGGTAAGTTGGTATATTTTGCTGCATGTTTTTGATTATTTTTGGTTATTTTTTTCCATTTTAATGCTTTTGATAATTTCTCTCATTTGTTGTCACTATATCATGTATTTTAATGTTGTAATTACTGTGTTATTTTTTTTATTCTGTTGGTCATCTTTCTTGTTCTCTTTATGTTGAGTCTATGGGGGCACTGCCACTTGATGATGCAGCTAAGGAAATGTCTGCTTCTGCATTAATTTTAACTTCCTTCTGTTAAGTGCCATTTGGATTACAATTGTTGTTAGTGCTATTCTGATTTTCTGAATTTTGACCTTTTGGCTTTTGATATTAGAATCTCAGACTGGGTTTACGTTTGAGTTTCCTTGTTTGGGCACTCCATTTTGAATACATTTTTGTGCGCAGTGGGTAGTTCTGCTGCCTCGCAGTTAGGAGACCTGGGTTCGCTTCCCAGGTCCTCCCTGCGTGGTTTGCATGTTCTCCCCGTGTCTGCGTGGGTTTCCTTCCAAAGACATGCAAGTTTGGTGCATTGGCGATTCTAAATTGTCCCTAGTGTGGTGTTGGTGTGTGTGTGCGCGCCCTGCGGTGGGCTGGCACCCTGTCCGGGGTTTGTTTCCTACCTTGTGCCCTGTGTTGGCTGGGATTGGCTCCAGCAGACACCCGTGAGCCTGTAGTTAGGATATAGCGGGTTGGATAATGGATGGATGAAGTAACTTTTGTTATTGTCTTATAGGGCAAAAGGTTTCACAGTTCAGCACTCCCTTAGTGGATTTTTGAATCTTTTTCTCCCTTAGTGTTGTTCCTTGTTATTTGTTTTTTTTAAAACTTGTTTTTCATTATAGTTGAGAGAAATTGAACCCATTTGTTAATGTTGAATTTAGTTTGTGTAATTTGGGGCTAGCTATTTGTTGTAGCTTTGGGGTTGTAAGCAAAAATTAAGTTCTTAATTTGAGGATAGATCTTCTTTTGGTAAGGTTTCTGGATTTTCTTGATTGTTTCAAATGTATTATTTAAGCCAATTTCCAAACAATACATTTTGTTTTTCTTTCTTTTTTTTCCTCTTATATCTTTAAAATCACAAGAGGTAGAGTAGTAATTTTTAATGCTGTCTCATTATCTGTGAGAGCTTTGAACATTCTCTTTATATTTAGGTTCACATTTCAGATATTTCAGGTTAACTTTGTCTGCTTTTTCTTTTTCTTCTTCATCCCTTCCAATTATCTCTTTACAAGGGGTAGGCTACTTTGATGAGTCTCCTCCATCTTTGCCTATCCTCCACATCCTCTATCCTCAGACTCCTACCTACACAGTCCCCTACTCTGTCTCCTCCAGAACCTTCTCTTTGTGACTGGTCTTCTAAAGACTCTCTCAGACATCTCTCCCTCAGCCACAGCAACTCTTCATCGAGTTACTGTATATCGAGTTACATTGATATTCACCACTTCTACCCTCTTCCTACCTCAGTGAGACCCCAGAGCCCACCTTAGAATTCTCATTTCAGTTCTTGTAATTTTCTTCCACTCTTTTCTTTTTACCCATGTCACTTAACACTTCTAACCATATGTACTCTTTTAGGTTGACTGCAAATTCTAAACTAGTTTAATATCACAGTACCTTGGGATGGCACTGACATCCTCTCATATATTGGTTTTTGACAAATACTGTATAATGTAAATGTGGCTAGACATTTACCCTAAAACATGAAAAAGTGTAAGATTTAGATCACATCCAGTGTTTATTTTATTCTCCTCCTTTGTCTTTCAATCTCACGCATAATAAGTATGTGCTTATTACTGTGTGTGTATATATACATTCATACATACATCCATACATACATTCATATATATATATATGTGTGTGTGTGTGTGCATATATATTGTCACGTACGTGCGATTAGGGGGCCGCATACAGACCCAAACTGTAGCATGAAGTCGCATGCCAGAAGGGAATGGCGGGGTACTAACCTCTCTCTTTATTCCTGCAGAAAGAAAGACGCACCGCCGCCATGACTCTGCCCCGACTCGCTAACCACGCAGCATCACTTCCGCCCTACCTCTGTCGATTCCGGATGACGTCGGTGCTCCCAGCATCCACCTCGGTTCCTTCCTATCAAACCTCTCTCTATATATATCTCTCTCATATATATATATATATATATAATATTAAAAAAATCCTGGGTCAAGACGTGATCATCTTGGAGAGACACTTTGAAGTCCTGCAAGACTACTTGCACATCACGCCCTACTTACAAACAATTTCTCTGAGACTGTTTAACGTCTCGTGTGACAAGGAAGTGAGACAAAAGGACAGCTGCTGCACAGGCTTTAAAATGATCGACACGCAGTGCATCATGCAGAACACGCAGCTCAGTAGCAGCAGCTGCAAGCAAGCAGTTGATCCGTCCGCATCTCCTTGGCATGCATTCAGCCTCCCCCTTCACAACGCGAGTGGCAGAGACGCAAAGTGGCGCACTAGCATGAAGCACGGGGGTGGGCAAGCGAAGCGAGCAGGGGGCTTTTTCTAGAAAATCAAAACTATGCTGCTGAATTTCTTTTTGTTAGGTTGCAACAGAGTGATGATAGGAGACAGCACACAGTGCAAAACCTCTGAGAGACCTCAGCACTAGCCTGGGGAAAGAGTTAAAGAAAATGGACCTATGACTAAGCCTGCAAGGAGTTTTCTCAGATAACTGTCAGTATCTGCTTGAACAAACTATTTCCTAAAGAGCACACAAACAAATTGCAAATCTAGAAAATGGAAGATGGCAAACAAAATAAACAAATGCACATAACACAGGAGCACAAAAAATGAATTCAAATGTAAAATTACAAGAGCAAACCAGTGTCAAATTCCTGTGAGAAAATAAAATAAAAAATGATGGGGTCTGGCTTTTTAAAAGTGATAACAATAGCTGATGACATTAACCAAATCTCAGGCAGAAACACGCTGTTCCTCATGGCATTGGCCATCAAAAAACACTGGGTAAGCAGCTGAAGCAGCTGGCCATCTTGGTAGATATCTGCCCAACAGGGGGCGCCCCAGACTCCAGACTCAAGCACACATACACAGTCAAGTGTTCAAATAAGGTGAATTTTATTACATTGAACACCTGTTTCTCCAAAAAGTACAATTCCATTAATAAGTCTCCATTACTCTCCTCCATGCAAGCCTTGTCCTTCTACCTCCTTCTGGATGAGGTTGAGTGGTTTCTTTAATACCAGTTCGAGGAGTACTTCCAGTGCCACATGAAAACATCCTGGAAGCACTTCTGGGTCAGGCAGAACCTCTTTAAAATATGGGAGACCCCCTCCCACAGCTCCCTCTACCAGCACCCTTGTACCCCGATAGGGCTATACATCAGGACTACAATTCTCAAGGTGCCCCACTGGGGTACAAATGGGAAATCTACTTAAAGGATGCTGCCATCTGTGTACTGGGGGACTACATGACCCCAAGGCAGTCCTTCCCTGTCCTTCCATTATACCTGGAACCAACCTAAATGGGACGCCTGTTCATCCACATTTTTCCCTTATGGCCTCCCATCTGGGTAAGGAATCCCCCCCCTTATCAGGATGCCAGCCCATCCACCTTGGCACCTACACTTTATTTGTCCTAATGGGCCTGCTTCAGTAGTGAGGGTTCTCTGTGATGTCCCTCATACAGTAAATTAATGAAAATATGTAGTTTTCTGTACACAGTGCTAATAAACCATACATTTGCAAAAAATACATACAATGGGGCAATTTCTTCAACAAGAAATAATGAAAAACACTTAAGATGGGCCAAGCATTACCTTCTTCTTCTTCTTCTTTTGGCTACTCCCGTTAGGGGTTGCCACAGCGGATCATCTTCTTCCATATCTTTCTGTCCTCTGCATCTTGTTCTGTTACACCCATCACTTGCATGCCTTCTCTCACCACATTCATAAACCGTCTCTTAGGCCTTCCTCTTTTCCTCTTCCCTGGCAGCTCTGTCCTTAACATCTTTCTCCCAGTAAACTCAGTATCTCTCCTTTGCACATGTCCAAACCAACACAATCTCGCCTCTCTGACTTTGTCTCCAACTTGAGCTGACCCTCTAATGTCCTCATTTCTAATCCTATCCATCCTCGTCACACTCAATGCAAATCTTAGCATCTTTAACTCTGCCACCTCCAGCCGTGTCTCCTGCTTTCTGGTCAGTGCCACCGTCTCCAACCCATATAACATAGCTGGTCTCACTACCATCCTGTAGACCTTCCCTTTCACTCTTGCTGATATCCGTCTGTCACAAATCACTCCTGACACTCTTCTACACCCATTCCACACTGCCTGCACTCTCTTTATCATCTCTCTTCCACAATTCCCATTACTCTGTACTGTTGATCCCAAGTATTTAAACTCATCCACCTTCGCCAACTCTTCTCTCTGCATCCTCACCATTCCACTGACCACCCTCTCATTTACACACATGTATTCTGTCTTGTTCCTACTGACCTTCATTCCTCTCATCTCTAGAGCATATCTCCACCTCTCCAGGGTCTCCTCAACCTGCTCCCTACTATCACTACAGATCACAATGTCATCAGCAAACATCATACTCCACGGGGACTCCTGTGTAATCTTGTCTGTCAATCTGTCCATCACCATTGCAAATAAGAAAGGGCTCAGAGCTGATCTCTAATGTAATTACACATCCACCTTGAATGCATCCGTCAATCCTACCGCAGACCTCACCACTGTCACACTTCCCTCGTACGTATCCTGTACAACTGTTACGTACTTCTCTGCCACTCCCGACTTCCTCATACAATACCACAGCTCTTCTTGAGGCACCCTGTCATTTGCTTTCTCCAGATCCACAAAGACGCAATGCAACTCCTTCTGACCTTCTCTAAACTTCTCCCTCAACATCCTCAGAGCAAACATCGCATCTGTTGTGCTCTTTCTTGGCATGAAACCATACTGCTGCTCACTAATCATCACCTCACTTCTTAACCTAATTTCCACTACTCTTTCCCATAACTTCATGCTGTGGCTCATCAGTTTTATTCCCCTGTAGTTACTACAGTCCTGCACATCCCCCTTATTCTTAAATATCAGCACCAGTACAATTCTTCTCCACTCCTCAGGCATCCTCTCACTTCTGGTTAAAAACTCCACTGCCATCTCTCCTAAACACCTCCATGCTTCCACAGGTATGTCATCAGGACCAACGGCCTTTCCGTTCTTCATCCTCTTCATAGCTGTCTTTACTTCCCCCTTGCTAATACGTTGCACTTCCTGATTCACTATGTCCACGTCATCCAACCTCTTCTCTCTGTCGTTCTCTTCATTCATAAGCCTCTCAAAGTACTCTTTCCATCTGCTCCACACACTCTCCTCGCTTGTGAGTACGTTTCCATCTTTATCGTTTATCACCCTAACCTGCTGCACGTCTTTCCCAGCTTGGTCCCTCTGTCTAGCCAATCGGTACAGGTCCTTTTCTCCCTCCTTAGTGTCCAAACTTAGTGTCCAAACTGTCATACAACTCATCATATATCATCAACTCACCTTTTCTTTAGCCTTCGCCACCTCCAACTTCACCTTGCTGACATCTCCTTCCTCTGTCCAGATGTCACGCCAAGCACCCTTCTTGCTGTCACCCTTACTACATCTGCTGTAGTTTCCCAGCATTCTGGTAACTCTTCACTACCACCCAGTGCCTGTCTCACCACCTCCCTAAACTCAACCTTGCAGCCTTCCTTTTTCAACTTCCACCATTTGATCCTTGGCTCTGCACTCACTCTCTTCCTCTTCTTGATCCCCAATGTCATTCTACAGACCACCATCCTATGCTGCTAAACTATACTTTTCCTTGCCACCACTTTTCAGTCTTCAATCTCCTTCAAATCAACTCTTCTGCATAGGATATAATCTACCTGTGTGCATCTTCTTCCACTCTTGTACGTAACCCTGTGTTCCTCCCTCTTCTCAAAATATGTATTCACCACAGCCATGTTCATCCTTTTGGCAAAATTCACTATCCTCTGACCTTCTTCATTCCTCTCCTTGATGCCATACCTACCCATCACCTCCTCATCTCCTCTGTTCCCTTCACCAACATGTCCATTGAAATCCACTCCAATCACCACTTTCTGTCCCTTGGGTACATTGTTCATCAGCTGGGGACTTTAAGATGGAATGTGTTCTAACTGAAAGAGAGGGACTTCCACAATATCATCATCTACTAAAAATATCTTCAAACACTTTTGTGGTGCTGTGTCACTAACTAACTGGAGCAGCGCTGACTCAACTTCACTCAGAATCAAATGTGTGCAGTCTATCTTTGTTCATCTTTCTGCTTCATCCTTTACAACCCAATTCACCACTTCCCTTTTTTATCACTAACATCTTCAAATCTCATATAGATTATAGAAAGGAGAGTGGTTAGGAGCACCCACTGATAAAGCGCATTACTGTACCCACCACATGACAAACCACCTTAGGATCCCAGATTAGGACCCTGTAACAGGTGACCCCTCAGCACTACACTAGTTCAGATGGAATGGGACAGTGTGAGGTTTTTAAATTGGCTGGAGTGCCAATCCTGCCACCAACCCCCATTATAATCATGAAAAAAATTTAATTGTTCTTTCAAGGTCAGCCATATAGTTTCAGAAGAAAAATAAATGGATCGAGAGTTGTTGTGACACAACATCAGCAGTACATGTAAAACAGCACTTAGCAGCTAACTTTTAGCCAGGACCCTCCGTATCACACCACAATCTTTTGGTGTAATTGGTTTGCTGCTCCTTGTTTTCACTTTTATTATCCAGAACCGTATTATTAGTACCAAAATTAAATGCAATTTTAACTATATTAAAATGCAACACATATGCAAGTAGGACTTTTAATTTTGGCACAGTTTTATTTTGCCTTAATTAAAAGCATATCAACCAAACAATCAGTTGCTTTTCATTATGTACAATAGACTGAGTGTGCGTTACTATTTATCTGTGCCCGAAAATCTGCTTTTGCTTCCTTGTGTTTTCAGAACAGAATTAATAACATTAAGATAATTGTCAACTTTGGTATTTCCAATATGCAATAAATCCGTTCCCTTCCAGTTTCGTAGTTATTTATATAATACTACCTGTGACAGCCCAGGGTCCTAGAAACTATTGAAATCGTCAGAAAAAAAAATTTGAAATGTGGAGGTAGGATGTCAGGTAATTGAAAGGGACTACTCTGGGCATCTCTCTGATAGGATTCATTCTGCCGACGTGCTCGCATTGCTTGTGCATTAGCGGCTAAGCGACTGTCTTTCTTCGGAGGTTTCGTTTTGTCGATGTGCTCGCCTCACTTGTGTATTAGTGGCGGGAGGAAAGTAAAAGGGATACCGTTTTGCAAATGTGTTCGCCTCGCTTCTGTATTAGCCGCTAAGCGAGCGACTCTTTTTTCAGAGGTTTCGTTTTACCAATGTGCTGGACTCGCTTGTGTATCCTCGGAGGTGGAGCCCTTAGCCCGACTACACCTCTCACTTCCGGGCTGGGCAGACAGACACACACACTTCGACGCGCAGACGTTTATATATAAGATTAATAAATTACTGAAATTTAACTAATATTACAAGCTAGCTGAGTAACTAATTACAGTTGCTTTTGTCCTTTCATCAGTCATATTGATGATGCTTTTTATTCACAGAACCTCCACCACTAACACACATCAATCAATGTAATTTTTATATCTCTTAACTTGGACTCTGCTGTGTCTGAGGACTGTTGCACCACCGTAAACCTATTTATGCTATATTAACTATGTGACATTATAAGTACTTCAAAAGTAGGCAGTTAATGTGGTCTACTAAGACATGTAATTGCACTGTTATTTTTGAACGTGACTCATTGTTACAAAAATGTGTAAATGAATCTTGGGTGAAGTAATCAAAATGCTCGAACACACCAAAATGTTACAACCGTCGGGATGTTCCTGCAGTTTTTCCTGGATTACTGCAGCTCAGAGCTACCAGGGCTGCCACTGACTGCTTTCTGGCCTTGTGTACAATGCTGTTGTTCTGTCATGCCCAACTGTCATGTCCTGCCCTTGGAACACCCATTCTACGTTTCTGCTTCACTCTGTCCATTGGTTTTCTGTTACTACAAGGATCAGGTCAAACATTTTGGCCCTGACCTTCAGGTCCCAGCTAAGCTCTGTACCTCCTTAGTCCTTCCATGCTTGTCTCAGGGTTATGACAATGTTGTAGCAGAGTGTCTCAGGTGAATGTGGCCAAATGTAATTAATTCATTATTTTTATATAATGACTATAATGCTGCCATGTGCTCTAACTTAGAAAGAGCCCCCAGGCCTGCACTGCTGCAATTGTAATGACAACAAGTTTCATTTCTTCTTCAACAAGCTAGCTAGTGTCTTATTGATGTTCTGCCACAGATGGAATAGACAAACTACATGTGCTAATGAAAATAAAGGAGATTACGTCTTAAACCAAGGGTCTAGCACAGGTCAAAACCAGGAATCAAATGACTAAATGGTCTGGATTTGTGTTTTTGTTTTTAAAAAATGTCTTTTCTATGCATACTTCAGAAATAAGTAATGGGATAAGTTTCTCCTCAGCACATGTCCTGTGACATTCAGGGGCCTTCTGAAGACCCTCGTCTACATAAAGCACCTCAGTAGTGATACACAAAATATCAAGTTCTGGTCTGCTACTGATAACCAGTATTTCATTGCATCATATTTGCCAAATCCATTAGTCAATTTTATTATTTTCTACTTGGGAAACACGCTTTATTATGAGTGGAGTAGCACAGACTAGTTTAATTAGGCAAACCTGTTCCTGTGCTGTTGCTATCAGCTATTTTAACTTGAAATGTGCTATTTTGCAGCTCCGACTACCAAAGTAATAAACTTACTTTTAGTTGTCGTAACTGAATGTCTTCACTACAGCCCAATAAAAGGGAGAATCAGGCTTCAGAACAGGAATGGAATTTTTTCAACTTAAACTTTGGGTCAGGCGGTGTCTGAGTGATGCCACTTTAGACGACCATTTAAACTTGTCTTATAATTCTTTACTTTAGGCAAACTGAGCAAGTCTTGCATACTGTGATTTTGTTGTCAATGGTATACATAGACATTAGGCCAGCAAACATGAGATTGTCCAGCAGTCTGTCTTGGTTCTGTGGTTTTTACCTAATGTGTCATCATGTCAACAGTATCTAGCATTTCATAAATAATTTGATTGTTATACTCATCATTTTTCTCCTCCACAATCAAACAATGTGGCTATATGATGACTAATTATATGTGCATCTATAATTTACGTTCTTCACCTTTCTAGTCTCTTTTGTTAACACGCTTGGCCTAGGAACCCTTGAATCACTGCGCTTGGGTTATTAGGTTGGCAATATAATGTTTAAAGTAAGATTCCAAAACTGGCATAATGTAATTCAGGGTGTTGAGGTGCTGGAGCCTATCCTGACAGCACTGAGCACAAGGTGGGAAGCAACCATGGACAGGGTGCCAGTCCATTGCAGGGGGCCCATTCATGCACACATCCGCACTCACGCTTGCATATTGAAAACTTAGAGTTACTAGTTAACCTCATCTGCATGTCTTTGGGGATGTGGGGTCGGCGGGAAACAAAGCACAGACATGGGAAGAACGTGCAAATGAAACATGGACTTATGAATGTTGGATCCCTGAGGCAGTGGGAGTATGCACTGTGCTACCTACCATGCTGCCTAGTTTGGGATCTGGTCCTCCCAATATGCATCTGACTATCTGTATAATGGCCTATCTATCTATCTATCTATCTATCTATCTATCTATCTATCTATCTATCTATCTATCTATCTATCTATCTATCTAT
>JANRMT010027041.1:32764545-32792099 GCA_026402145.1 Polypterus bichir lapradei
TCTATCTATCTATCTATCTATCTATCTATCTATCTATCTATCTATCTGTCTGTCTGTCTGTCTGTCTGTCTGTCTGTCTGTCTTATATAGTGTCTTTCATATCTATCTACCCATCTTAGATCATAGTTTGCTCATCTCTCTATCAAGCTGAATATCAAGCACTGCTCGTACTGCACAAGATGGTGCCTTGGGATGGATCAGATGTACAGTAAGAGAAGCCCTTATTGTAGTATGAGCTGCAAAATAATTACACATATCTAAATGAAAATGTATAAAATATATTATTGTGGACTCGCAAAGACATCTTTCTTTGCTGCCTCTGATCTTTTATTTATAAAAAATGGTCAGAAAAAAACAAAGCAAAGTCTTACTGAGGTATTTATCCAGATAATATTTTAAAATGTGCAAGCAGCCGAGTGTTTATACACAAGTCATTATAGCTGGATGGCTGCCACAGTCACAGTAGGAAAAGCATGGCTGGCAGTCTTCCAGAGCAGACACTTCCTGGACTGCATGCCTGTAGAACTGAAACAAGAATGTGGGCCACATACAGGATGCCATGACATCAGAAGAGTTCAGAACAAAGTGTCTGCAGACTTTCAGGCAAGCGATTCAGGCTGAATTGTGCCGGACATTTTGTGAGCTGGCAGCCTCGCTAGGCGTTACACACCTCACAATTTGTGTTCCTGTATAACTGCTGGACTGCACTACTGTTTGAGTCTCTTAATCCCCTAGTAGAGAACCCAGCGTTGCCACATGCTCAGGGCAGAATATGAGGGTCCTAAATTATTGTGAGGAATTTGGTGTAAAGTGGTAAGTATAGAAATAGACAAAATACACGTCTTAGGCAGACAACAGGTTTAAACCTGATAAGTCAAAATGGAAAATATATCATCAAAATCTAAAGGTCAGAACAAAATTGAAGTTGTCAAAGCAACATAGCAAAAAAGATCATGAAATGGAATCTAAAATAAGACAATCAAATGTTTAAACACTGTCAAAATTAATATTAATTGCAAAATCTTTACAAAATCAAGAAAGAAAAAATTAAATAACTTAGAGGTATAACACCTTGATAACCTTGATGGACCTGAATGGCCTCGGTCTCAGTCACTTTTGGTGTCGTGTTCATCCAAGTGCCAGAATGTTTGTTTTTGCCTCTGCTTAGTGTTGTAAAATGAGCTGTGGCTTCCTGTGACATTACGATGGACAAAGCAGACTTTGAAAATATCTTACCTGTTGAATCTCATGAATTCAAATCAAAAAAATCTAAATCAAAGTGTATTTCTTACATTTAAGTAATGTAGCTCGTAAGTAATGTAGTATTAAAGCTCATGAAAAATATAAGCATTAGAAAAATCAACATCCATTCATCCAAAAAAAAAAAAGAAACACCTAAAAAACACAAATGAAAACTTGGATGATAAGAGAGCTGGCCGTTGCCGCTGACATTAACAGCCTTGTTGGTGACACCAAGACGTGGTCAGAGCTGCCCAGTTGTACCACAGGTTTACATGTGTGAAAAGCAGGCCCGGCTTGTTGTGACCACAAATAGAATGTGCTAGTAAGAAGTTTCTTCATTTCAATGTTCCCCTGGTAGAAGTCAACAGTATTCTAGGGACAGAATGCTCCAATATTCGTTATTGTTATTATTGTAATATTATTTAGCCTGTTATTCCTGTATTTATGTACTTTTTTATGCTTGCTAGTATCTCTGATTCTGTCAGTGTTAGCCAACACCTTAGTACATTTAATAAGGTTTATTTATTTCTTGGAAAAAGAAGAGCAAACCAGAATATACTTCTGTCTTTTATAGTCTTCCTATAGAAAATATCAACAGACTCATGGTACTTATTGTATATTAGTAATAGCTGGAGTACTGAGACGTGTCCAGAGTACAGTGACATTCTTACTTGCATGTCAGCCCAGCATGCAAAACATCTCCATTCTCTGCTGCCATGATAAACAGGAATGTTTCAAAATTCAGAGTTTCACTTCATGTAACAGAAACCACAAATCATCTTACATCACTTCCATGTTTCCATACCACCTGCTCAGTTATAGATAAATAGCAAAGAGAAATACCAATCTGCCATATATGGAATCCCAGCATGACAAATTAAAACTAACGGATGACAAAAATGTCCCTTTCGCATATAACTTAAAATGGTGCTTGAAGTTGTAGTGTGTGCAGTTCATTATTCTTCTGCTGGAGCCGTGACTCTAGCTAAATGCAGGGATCACATTTCACCTCAGCTTGTTTCCTGTCTGATACAAAATTCTGCAGAAAAGTCTTCTAATAATTTACAAAGCTGTCAAAACCATCCATCCATCCATTATCTAACCCGCTATATCTTAACTACAGGGTCACGGGGGTCTGCTGGAGCTAATCCTAGCCACCACAGGGCGCAAGGCAGGAAACAAACCCTGGGCAGGGTGCCAGCCCACCACAGGGCACACACACACACCAAGCACACACTAGGGTCAATTTAGAATTGCCAATGCACCTAACCTGCATGTCTTTGGACTGTGGGAGGAAACCCACACAGACATGGGAAGAACATGCAAACTCCACACAGGGAGGACCCGGGTCTCCTAACTGCGAGGCAGCAGCGCTACCCACTGCGCCACCATGCCGCCCCACTGTCAAAACCAACATCCCCAAATATCCATCTCTTTAACCAAAGAAACAAATAAAGGCTTCTCATGCTGGTCTTGTTGTGTCTTCTTCTCCCTTGGCTTTATCACAAGGCTGAACACCCACATACTTTCTCTTCACAAAATTCAGACAGCTCAGAAGGCAGCGGTCACCTTTATATAAACTGTAACTCCATCATGTGTCATGCCGGCACTAAGGTTCCTGTATCTGGCAATGGCAGCTGCAGCTCTTATGACGCGGATGTTGAACTTAATGCCTGGGGGGCTGCAGTGGCTGCTGGTTTTCATTCTGACCTTTTTCCTAATTGGTGACCAGGTTTCACTGCTATTTTAACTTCTTTTCCCTTCAGTTTAATAACCGTGTTTTTAAGGATTCAGTTCTCTGAATTGATTCTTTTCATCAGTAAATGGTAGCCAAATAGAAATAAGATGTTAAATGAGCTGACAGATGACCAGATGAATTGGGGCTTCAAACTCCAACCAGTTTGACTCCAACCAATCTCATAATGAGAAGTCGATTCTTGCTGTTAATTAAACCCGTTTTTTAATTCCACGGGTTGTTGCTGCTCTCATTCTCTGAGAAATTAATCCATGCATTTATTTCTAGTAGTATTGACTACTGCAATGCGGTGTTCAGTGGATGTTCAAACTGTTCTCTATACAGCCTCCAGTTAATCCAAAATGCGGCTGCAAGAATTATTACAAGAACAAGAAAATACGAACACATAACTCCAGTTCTTCAATACTTACACTGGCTCCCAGTTAAGTTTAGGGCAGATTTCAAAATCCTCCTTTTAACATATAAAACATTAAATGGCCAAGGTCCGGCTTACTTGTCTGAACTTATCATGACTTACAAACCACATTAAGATTTCAAAATGCCGGTCTGCTTATGATTCCAAGAATTAACAAAATAACAGTGGGAGGTCGAGCTTTTACTTACAGGGCCCCTAAATTGTGGAGTGGTCTGCCTTCTACTATAAGAGATGCCCCTTCAGTCTCAGCTTTTAAATCCCGGCTGAAGACTCACTACTGCAGTTTAGCATACCCTGACTAGAGCTGCTGATTAACTGTTGTGGCGGATGGCCGGGTCCCATGACCAGCCAGGACGCCCCTTCTATGTATGTTCCGGGGGAGCAACCATGGACCACTCAATACCTCCCCTGGGATGCTTGGTGGCAGCCTCCCTGGCTGACGATGGTGCCTCAGTTTCTTGCAGGGCTCCATGGGAGATGGAGTTCTCCACCGCCCTGTTGAGATCTGGGGTGGCCGGCAGGGGAGCTGTATGGGTCCCGGAGCCCAGCTGGACAAATCTTAAGCCCCACCCAGAAATGCAATTGGAACCAGGTGGTCAAGCACCTGGAACACTTCCCCGGTGGGCTATTAAAGGGGCCAGCCACCTCCACTCAGTGGCCAGAGTCGGGAGGAGAGGATGAAGCTTCAAGGGAGGAGTGGTGGTGCCAGAAGGGCATATCTGTGTTACTTTTGTGTTTTATTTGGCACTGTGTTGTGTCTGTTAGGTTCACAGGGAAGACGTGCCCCACAGGTGAAGAAAAATAAACTTTTGTGTTATTTTTATATGTGCCTCCGTGTGAGAATGTGCCTGGTCGGGCGCAAGAAGCCGGTATTGTTACACTGTACAGACGTCCTCTCTGTTGTTAGTCATTAGCACTAAAACATAAGTAACATGATAGTTATAATTCATTACTAACCCTCACCTATTCGGTTTCTCTTCTCAGTACTCAAATGTGGCACTTGGTGCCACGGCCCACCTGCCAAGTGGTTTTGCCTGCCTAAGGTAAAGTCATCCCTGATGGAGGAACGCAGGAATCGTCGGGTAGATGGGTCCTTTCGTTGGATTGGCTCGCCCAGCGCTGTCTCAGCTGTGGAATGGCCAATAGGAGGAGGCAGCTTGATGGTCTCCAGGACTCTTAACAAATCCAAATCATATTATGGAATATCATCTACTGTTAATTCTGCTCCGTACTTGTAAAATGTTTATTTTTATACTGTATTGAGGATTTGTTCTGTTCTGTGTATTGTACTGTATTGTATTGACCCCCTTCTTTTTGACACCCACTGCACACCCAACCTACCTGGAAAGGGGTCTCTCTTTGTACTGCCTTTCCCAAGGTTTCTTCCATTTTTTCCCTACAAGGGTTTTTTTGGGAGTTTTTCCTTGTCTTCTTAGAGAGTCAAGGCTGGGGGGCTGTCAAGAGGCAGGGCCTGTTAAAGCTCATTGCGGCACTTCACGTGTGATTCTGGGCTGTACAAAAATAAATTGTATTTAATTCTGCCAGAGCAGATATTTCCAAAACTGTCGATTTTCTGTTTTTTCTAAGAACACCGTCAAAATATTTTGGTGACCTCAGAGATCAACCTTACTGAGACCTTTACCCTTCTTTATTTCCACATATTGTGTGATGGGCACAGGTCAGCTAGTCATGTGGCAACTCGTTTTGTGTCTCATTATTGTTATTAAAACTAAAGCAAAGGAAGTTAATTAGCAGCCCAAACTGGTCACTAATGATGAAGATGGTTAGAATGAAAACCTGCAGCCACTGTGGCCCTCCAGGACCACAGTACGACACCCCTATCTTATGACCTCTGTGACAGATGAAAGCCAGTGACATCATAACATGAAATGCCCAGCAAGCAAAACATAAAAATCAAAATGTGGAAAACATGCTAACAGAGCTGTTATGATATCACTCCAGCTTCTTTGGTTTTTATGTATGACTTCTTTATTTCACTGTTACCTTTGCAGTATGCCACTATTTATTTTTTGTGCTTTTTTAGAGCCAGTCTTACTTAGGCAGTCCTCAGAAGCTTCTCCGTAAGGTCTTTCTACTAGCTTTCCTTTTTCAGTTTAGCATTAAGGTCTACTAGAGATTTATATTATTAAATGCCATTTTTACTAAATCTCTCTGCTACTGCTTGAATCTTTCTGTGTCACCAAAATCTCCTTAAATCAGGGTAAATACAGCCAGTCTAGATGTGATGATTCATGGGTATTGATGACACATTTATACAATCTGCGGCTTATTTCTATTCAGCTTGAATTACATTTTTGTACTGGGCCATTAAAAGGATGAGTAAAGAGGGAGGATGACAGCCTAACATTGAGACTGCTAACTACGTACTCCCTTTAAACAGCAATTCTGTTGAGGTTCAAATAGCCCAAAGTACTTTAAAAAGGAGCACAGAAAGACTGACAGCTACTGCTTCCAATTCCTTCTCTTCAATGCTCTATGTCCAGATTCCTTTTTCATTTTATATTTTCCTTCTACCGGACCTTTCCACAAGCTCTCTCAGTCCAGTCCATCAGAGGCTGTTACCATTGCTGTCAAAACTGCTCTGGCCTCTCAATGGAAATCCCTTTGTTCTGTTCCTGTTGCACTTTTGGAAATTTTATTCTATAACCTTCCTCTCCTTAAACTTTCAACATGGAAGATAAACAGATCATCTGGTTATCACATTAGGGGCTGACTTCTGGCCACCATGCTTGTGGGTGAATGGCTGTCTTGGTAGCTGGTGATGACAGGAACATATCATCCTTGCTGCCTTTCATTTCCAGTCTGGCTGTGGACCGCTGTCCTTTTTGATTAGTCATGCAGGCACCACTTTACTGACTTTCTCTATTTATGTTCCCCGCAGAGTTGGGGTGGTGGAGTGGGCACTGTTGGGTAGGGTGGTATGTTTTATCTCATTATCTTGTAATTTCACACATCCTGTGTCTTTCTGTACTTATTCACTTTATTAAAAATTTGTTCACAAAAAAAAAGATCAACAACGACACTCAGGAAATTCTGGCTGTCCTCCTTTCTGTTCTTGTGTCATTTGTTCTCAAAAAGTGAATGTCCTCTTCTATTCTTCTGTGACGCCCAGCTGTATTAGGGCTTTGTATAGTAAGTGCCCTGAAAATCCCCAGCAGGCCACCTCAATGCTTACATTGTGGTCCCCAGCCTTACCTTGGACATTGTTCTCCAATGCTACTTTGAATTTTTCAACTCATTGGTTTCCTCCAGTCGCTTTTGCCAGGGCACTGTGAACTCCATCATGGCCATTTGCTGGGTGGCTTCTGAGAAGAAAATCATGTCTGGGCAAAGAGTTGTAAGTATGATGCTTTCTGGGATCCTCAACTGCTTGTCCTTGTCCACTTTCAGCTGCCATTCGGGTGGGCCTTTTGTCCAACCTTGACAAATGTTTCTTGCAGGATGGTAATGCTTAGTGGTGTTGATGACTGTGACAACGTGATCTACAACTGTCTTTAGTACCTGGTTGCAACAGCACTGGTAGCACCCTACCCCAAGGGCTTTTGGGCAACTGCTCAGAATGTGTTCCAAGGATCCTCTACCAGTGCAATGAGGACATGTCCTCCAGACATGAAGGTTAACTAGCCTCATTAAGGTATCATATACAGCTTGAAGCAGGCAACAGACTCGATGAAAGTCAGCCTGCCAGGTGTTTGCTCAGGTGACAACTCTTTGCAGTGCTCTCTTCCATGCTCCTTGCTACTTCAGCAATTTCTTATCTGAAATATATTTATTTTTGTTAAATTTGAAATTGTCTTTGTTCCTGATGTCTCTAGACTCTTTCTAGGTTTCTTGGGAAGGTCCATGGAGCCTGCCATGCTCTTTTCATACCCTTGCTCAGATGTACGCATGTGCTGTCTTAACTTTTCAGTTCTGCTTTGGAGTTTGAAGGCTTTTGGTGATCCATCGGTTGATTTTTTTTTTTGGTCTTGCAGTTCAGTGCATGTGAACCTGGACATCTCACTTCTGTGGAACAGTCATCATCTTCATGAACCACATTGATTACTTATGCACAAATACAATTTAGAGCTCTGTCTATTGAACAAAATTTTGAAATTTTTGAATACTCATTTGCATTTGATGTTGAGTGATTAATGTTGAGATATCATGGCTGGAAATTGCTCCTCTCTGACAACTCTTTCTATTTCTTCAGGAAATTAAAAGATGGATGGAATTTAACTTCCTCCAGCTTAAAGAGAGGAAAACCAACATAATTTTTTATGGTCCCCTGGTGCCTTTGAAAGACCTCATCAGTTTGGGACCCTCTCTGTATATCCCAGTACACTCGTTAAAAATCTTGTTGTTATCTTTGACAGTTCATTGCAATTTGACAACAAATAATTGCAGTTGTGAAGGGGCAGTCTTTCTAATTAAGGTCCATTTCCAGACTGAACCATGTCAGTCACCCAGACATGCATGCGTTTATCTCATCCAGGTGAACTATTGTAATTCTCTGTACCTGGGGCTGTCACATGCTTCCATACAGCGTCTACAGCTGGTCCAAAGTGCTGCAGTCAGGTTTTTAAAGGAAAGGAATCAAAGTTCCCCAGTGTTGGCCACACTGCACTGGCAATCAGTAAAATTTACAAATCATGTTAACACATTGACTGCCACGGTGACGAAAGGTAAATTTGTTCCTGTAAAATCAGGGTGTTAAACTACCTTAACCTACTAATTAAATGCAATTTGTTAATGAGAAAAATGCAAAATAAAAATGTATTTTCCGTAAAATTGTGGTTAACTTATAGTCGGATGTCAGCAAGTTTGTTTTGTTTGTTTTTCAAGCCTTATGCGGTCTGACTCCACAGTACATCTCAGATATTCTCCAGCCTTACACCCTCCAAGGTCTCTTAGGTCTTCATACCTACAATAGCAGTTAATTCCACGGCCATGTCTAAAGTCCTAAGGTGACTGATTTTTCCGTGGCTACACCCAGGCTGCAGGATGCAACTCCCCAGCAAATCAGATTGCCCCTTTCTATTGAAACATTGTAAAGACTTATTTTTATTATTTGCCTTTTGATTCTGCTTAATCTCATGTCTTTGCTTGTCTTGTTTTTACTCTTTAGTTGTCTGATTGTTTCTTTTGTTATTTTATGTTGTTTTCTTATAGAGTTCAGTATTTTTATTGTATTTTGCTGGAGTACATTTATTGTTTTTAATGTACTTACTTTCTGATGATCTGTACAATACTTTGCTACAGCTAATGTTTTTTTAACTGACTGCAAGTCATTTTATTTAACACTGTCATTGGGTGGTTAGACTGTATAAAATATAACATCTTTATTTTGTGTGATTTTGTTATGCTGTTATTCGGCTGGCAATTTATGATCATTGGTGTTGGTAGCCTAATACATTGTGAGGTGCAGTGTCTCTCCTCACTCCTTCACATGAGGTGGTCTCTTTTCTCAGCCACCTGCTAACACTGTTGCCACCACTGTGATCAGCACTCTTTCAATGCATCCCCACCTGAAGATACCTGCCTCATCCACTGCCTGCACATGCATGGCACGGACTGCGCTTCATTTGAGGTCAGCGGCTGTCAAATTAGCCAACAAATAAGGTTAGAATTTTGAATATATTTAAATGCAGGTTAATGATATTGAGTATTAGATGTGCATTAGTATGTCCTTTTTGCATACATTATTATTATGGAAATGATGGCGGTAAAAAAAGCCACGGCAAGAACAGAACGCAAAGCAAAGCAAAGTTCCTTTCAGTACTCATGTTATTTAAATACAAGAGCCATCAAAATATCGTGCAAGTGCTCACAGTAAAAGGGAAGAATCTGCAGGGCCATTTTGTGTTCCAGCTGGAACTGGTGGCTGGGTGAACAATAACAACAACAACATTTATTTATATAGCACATTTTCATACAAATAATGTAGCTCAAAGTGCTTTACATGATGAAGAAAGAGAAAAAAAAAAGTAAGAATTCAAGTAAGACAACATTAATTAACACAGAATAAGAATAAGGTCCGATGGCCAGGGAGGACAGAAAAAACAAAAAAAAAACTCCAGACGGCTAGAGAGAAAAAATAAAATCTGCAGGGGTTCCAGGCCACGGGACCGCCCAGTCCCCTCTGGGCATTCTACCTAACATAAATGAAACAGTCCTCTTTGTATTTAGGGTTTTCTTGGAAGGACTTGATGATGGTGGTCATGTAGACTTCTGGCTTTTAATCCATCAATGTATGGATCATGGTGCTTTGATGGTGGTGGTGGCACAGATCGCCACCACAGAAAACCGGGAAAAGAAACCGAAGACAGAGTAGGGGTCAGTACAGATTTTAGAGCCACCATGAATAATTATTATATTGAATTGAATATACATAGTATCAGGATTAAATGAAGGTGAAGTTATCAGAAAGCCATGTTAAAGTAATGTGTTTTTAGCAGTTTTTTAAAGTGCTCCACCGTATCAGCCTGGCGAATTCCTATTGGCAGGCTATTCCAGATTTTAGGTGCATAACAGCAGAAGACTTGTTAGAGCACCTGTTAGCGCCATGCTTCGCAACATTAAAATATATACAGTATATATATATATATATATATATATATATTGTGAACGCTGGCCCCGGCACAGACAGACGGACAACATTTTTGCACCCACACACCGTTTATTTACACTATATATACAATACAAAGTCCTGATCACGTGCACTCACAACCCCAGTGCCTCCAGCACCGATTCCCCCAATGTCCAGGGCTCACAGTCCTTATGCCTTCCTGGCCGCCTCCCGTCCTCTCTCTCCAGCTCAGTCTGCTACCTCCCGACTTCCACTTCCTGACTGGAGAGAGGCGGCCCCTTTTATGGGGACCCGGATGGGCTCCAGCTGCTTCCCGGCACTTAACGCTGGCCACACCCCTGTGTGGCGGAAGTGCCGGCTGCACACCCGGAAGCCGTCCGTGTATCCCCTGTCGTCTTCCCCCCGGCACTTCCTGGTGTGGCGGAAGTGCCGGGCTCCCGAGATAATTAGGCACTGGGGCGCCGCCTGGCGGTGGCCACGGGTCCCTACAGGGCTGGGCTTCCAAGCCCTGTACCCGAGGCCCCCTGCATAACCAGGACAGACGCCCCCACTCGGTCTGGAGGAGGCACACGCTCTCCTCCGGTCCTCCAAGGCGTCCCGACCGGGCTCCAGCCCCGGCCGAGGACCACACTGGATAAACCGGCATCGGGGCGCTGCCTGGCGGTGACCACGGGCCCCTACAGGGTAGGGATTCCATGCCCTCGACCCGTGGTCCCCAACAGAACCAGGATGGACGCCCCCTCACGGTCTGGAGGAGGCACAAGCCCTCCTCACGTCCTCCTGGGCGTCCCGGCCGGAGACCACAATATATATATATATATATATATATATATATATATATATATATATTGTGTTTTTTCCTCTCGAAGTGTGTCTAAAAAGCATGAGTCACTTATGCCAGTGTTGAGTGGATACTGCAGCCTTCAAATGATAGGATGTTTGAAAAACCAACCTTTTCCCTAAACAGGATTCTATGTGTGTACACAGTGACGTGATTAAAAAGGAAGCAGAACAGGACATGGTGAGCAATACGTGTTAATGCATATAAGACCCCCATGATCATTAAAACACAATAAACTTAGTCATTATTTTATTTTTCTCCAGCGTTTTTGGTCCTTGAGAGCAGTAGAGGAGAGGTCACTATGCTATCTTTTGTCTAGCATGTAGCACTGTGAGTCTTTTTGTGTCTCAGTAAATGTTGAATTGTAATGGTCTGAAAGTGTTAAGTTCTCATAAGTTTTATTTAGCAGATGAAACACAAATCAGGTGAAATTCTGTAAAATGAGTTTGTAAGCTTTACTAGGAGAATATTAGATTAACAAACAATACAGAGCAAAATTTTGAAGGATGTAGTTAGTTAAAAATAACAAATAAAAATGCCACGGGTGCAAGGTAAAGTATGCAGACTCCAACATTATGTTTGATAAGTTGCAAGTTTTCTCATTTTTCTCCTTTATGAATGCAGCAAAACTGTAATAAATGTGGGATGAATATTTTTAAGCACGTCTCATTGTTTTAGGTTGTGCTACAAGCAAGCAGTCAAACGAAAAACAGAATTATGATTTATTTTTCATTTGTATTAATGCAATAACCGTGTCAGGATTTCATAAAAAGGTGGGCCTAATGTTATTTTTATTACCATTAAATATACAGTACATTCATTTAAAGATAAAATTAGAAGTCCAGTTATACTAATGTAAATGGCATTTTTTTGTATGTCTGCTTTGAATGGTTTTTGTTAACACTGTTTTAAATCCACTTACAAATGGTAAATTGACTGCCTACCTTTTATTGATATAAGA
Organism: Polypterus bichir lapradei; assembly: GCA_026402145.1. Lineage (NCBI taxonomy): Eukaryota > Metazoa > Chordata > Cladistia > Polypteriformes > Polypteridae > Polypterus > Polypterus bichir. The sequence goes on from JANRMT010027041.1 coordinate 32,776,350, forward strand.
CATACCAGCCCATCGTAAGGCACCAACAGCCAAATAATATCCACTATCATTTTGAGCAGTATGGCATTACGTAACAGTGAGCAGTCTGATTATCTTTTGGTCATTCCTTGTTCATATCTGATCTGAGTGTTTTCAGTCTGCGAGTACTCGAGTGACTCTGTCCTCAACTAAATTATTACAAAAAGCCCACATTGCATCTTTCAATGTCTCGTATTCCAGCCACGCACTGTTATCTGTTGTGTTGATGAGCCACAAACCCGCGAGCGTTACTGTCTGTAACAGAAGTTGGAAACTTTAATGCTGATTGAGCTCAGGGCTCGTGGATATCAGACCAACCTGTGACCTGGACGATGCTTTGACATGTCCTTAGTGGATGGTTGTAGATTTTCCAGCACACTCCTTTAGCAGTGTTGGTAGCACACCCATCACCAGTGACGTGCCGTGAAGTTCACGTGACCCCTTCAGAGTCAGATTTACAAATATATGAACCCCAAGGAGTAACTTATTCACTATGCAATTGGCAGCTTGCACATTAGCTATTGGTTATGTTTCACATCTCAAGAGCATTCTTTACACGCACATATAGGTAAGGTACATATATGGCTGAGAAAGAACATTACATTTATAGTGGCGAGAGACAGCTGAGAGAGCGCATTTGCTCTGCACACTCCATGTGTTCTAAATTTGCTGTTGCAATTCCACAATTCATATTCTTACAATGAGAGTATAGAGAGTTGTACAAAAAAAAAAGATTTTAATTTTGACCTTAATTGAAATATTTACTTGTTTTTAAAAGGTTCTAATTCTGATGCTTTAATCAATTTTAATACAGACTGTTCAATTAAAGGATAACAAGAAAAACAAAAGAATATTTTATTTAAAGTCAAAATTTAGTTTTTAAATATTGGATTGTTTTTTTTCTTAGTCTGATCCCATTTTTTATAAAATTGAAAGCTGTTTATGGCCTTACCTTTATTTGTAAATGAAGTCCATGTGCCTATCCCACTCCACGAAAATCTCCGTCACTTTCTTGTGAAAGTCCTCCTTATTTTCCTTTAGTTTTAAAAATCTTAATCTTCTATTTTGGCAGTGAGGAGGAACAAAAAATAAAAGTAAACGGACCGCTGCAGTGCACTTGACTTTCTGATATCGCTAACTTATTGGCGCCTCTGTGTAGAAGAACAGCAGCAACAAGCACCTGTTGGGCTCACCTTCGCCCCCTTCTGTGCGGCACGGTACTGTCTGCCTCACCTTGTGTCTTTTCACTGAGGTTTAATGTCCGATCAGCAAGACTAAATATGTCACACACATTCATTAAAGATATTAGCCAGACTGTAGAAAATTAGGGTGTATAATAAACGTGTCTGTGACATACAGAGAGAGACAGCAGCAGGCACGCGCCAATTACATGCATCAACCCCGTGTGTGAGGGAGAGCCCAGTCAGTCCGAGGTGAGGTGAGGCTCGTCGCTGCCGCACCTCACATTTCTCCCCTGTATTTGAACAGGAAACGCACTAAAGCAGTGAATTTTGATTATAAAAATGATCGAAATTATAGGAATAATACAGAAAACAAATCTATAGCACAGACCAGTGGAAAAATTTATTTTATGTTATCATTATTAGTTTTTTTTTACTTTTCATGATGACTCTGCCTCACCTGCCTCCCCTTACCGCATGTCCCTGCCCATCACTGAAGTGAGTACAGCTAACGCCAGAGCATCAACAGGTCAACATAAGACACATTTTGCACTTCTGTTGGTTTCCTTTTTCTAATAAAACCTAAAACAGCTGTTTGTTGGGACATCATTCACATTTCACTCCAATAAGAAGAAGAAAGCCCAATAGTAAGTTGTGATGGACGATTCATGAACAGTTTGTTCTTTTTTTATCGACTCTTGTTAGGGGATCGTACGGATTGATTCAGTGGAGCTCAACACTGGAGCTAAAGTAACTTTCCTAAGTTACTAATCGACAGTCTCCTGATTGGCAAGATTTTAAGTTGGTCTTAATTTCTGAGCCTGGTACTGCAGACATATGATGTGTAATCGCCATCCATATTCAGTATGTGCTTTCCAAATACTTTTAAAAGTTAAATGGACTTTTCTAGTACTTCTAAAGAGATGGAGTGGAGTGCTCACAATGGCAATGTCTCTATCCACAGGACACCTGTGGCCAACAAATCTCCCCTTTTGTTGAGGACATGGGCAGCTTCCTGAGCCACACCTGTAATGACACTCCACTCCACCTCAATCACCAAATCCCCAAATGAAAGCATTCTCAATGAAGAATCAGTTCTCATTCCTCCATTGTGATTCCACACACTTGTAGAACATATTCCAGGGTGAAGCGAAGCTGTTCTGGTGGCTCGTTCTGTTCTAACAGGATTTTCAGTAAGTTTATGTAGAAATTTACATTATTTTGTCATTGTACACTGTTGTCATGCAGCCAGTAGCAGATCATTTAAATTGTATGGTACAGTAATTATTAATTCATTTATTTTTCCAAACCACATATTCCATTACAGGGTCAACATTGGCCACGACAAATCCCAAGGCAGGACCAGACCTCAGACCGGACCATAGCAGATGGTTGGCGCTGTTATCTTGTTGCTGATGGATTTCTCAAGTGTTTGATGCTTACTTTGCCATTAAGACAGAGTAAACATCCTCTGGGAGCATGGCTGGTGTTTTAGAGGCTCTGCTGTTTTTTTATGTACCTTGTATGTAAGTACTAGCATTATTGCACACTACTGCCAGGCAAACCTAATACATTATAGTTCCTTTCTATAGTGAACACCATAGTAAGAGATATTGCAGTAGTGGTCCTATTTTTGGATTATAAATCACGACAAGTTAAATGACTCGTTCAGGGTCACACAGAGAGTCAGTGGTCTAGACTGAGCCAAAACCTTCATGACCTCCTGTGCTTAGCCACTAAGCCTCACTGTCAACAAACCTAATTTGATGTAGCACCTTTCCATAATACCATCCCAAGGCGTGAAACAGGGTCAGTATGCCACCTGCACTTAGAACGGCTAATCCACTAAGCATGTTTTTGGCCCAGCCAGTACTTGAATGAGAGACCAACGTGGAAAGCTTAGATTGCTGTTGAAAGAGGTGTTGTTGCGGCCATAAGGGGACGCTTACTCCTCATTTATATGAGCATCCTAATTCCCCAGTGCAATGACAGGGACGGTGTGCTGTAAAACTGGCGCCATGCTTTATATGAGACATAAAACATGGAAACACCAGAATTCCATCCGTGCTCTCTGTGTCAGGGGGCTGAATCTTAGGATGAACTTTAAGAGCCTTTATTTTGTCATTCATATCCTTTACGTTCTTTTTTTGTTCTTGTAAACCTATGTCTCTATTGAGTTCATCAGTCTGCTTTTGCAGTATGGGATCTCCGTTATTGCCACATTAAAGATTAACTGAGTAGGAGGAGGACCACTCATATACAGCCAGGCCGCATGCTACCAGGACCCCTAACATACAGTGCATCCGGAAAGTATTCACAGCGCATCACTTTTTCCACATTTTATGTTACAGCCTTATTCCAAAATGGATTAAATTCATTTTTTTCCTCAAAATTCTACACACAACACCCCATAATGACAACGTGAAAAAAGTTTACTTGAGGTTTTTGCAAATGTATTAAAAATAAAAAAACTGAGAAATCACATGTACGTAAGTATTCAAGTCCTTTGCTCAATACTTTGTCGATGCACCTTTGGCAGCAATTACAGCCTCAAGTCTTTTTGAATATGATGCCACAAGCTTGGCACACCTATCCTTGGCCAGTTTCGCCCATTCCTCTTTGCAGCACCTCTCAAGCTCCATTAGGTTGGATGGGAAGCGTTGGTGCACAGCCATTTTAAGATCTCTCCAGAGATGTTCAATCGGATTCATGTCTGGACTCTGGCTGGGCCACTCAAGGACATTCACAGAGTTGTCGTAAAGCCACTCCTTTGATATCTCGGCTGTGTGCTTAGGGTCGTTGTCCTGCTGAAAGATGGACCGTCGCCCCAGTCTGAGGTCAAGAGCGCTCTGGAGCAGGTTTTCATCCAGGATGTCTCAGTACATTGCTGCAGTCATCTTTCCCTTTATCCTGACTAGTCTCCCAGTTCCTGCCGCTGAAAAACATCCCCACAGCATGATGCTGCCACCACCATGCTTCACTGTAGGGATGGTATTGGCCTGGTGATGAGCGGTGCCTGGTTTCCTCCAAACATGACGCCTGGCATTCACACCAAAGAGTTCAATCTTTGTCTCATCAGACCAGAGAATTTTGTTTCTCATGGTCTTGAGAATCCTTCAGGTGCCTTTTGGCAAACTCCAGGCAGGCTGCCATGTGCCTTTTACTAAGGAGTGGCTTCCGTCTTGCCGCTCTACCATACAGGCCTGATTGGTGGATTGCTGCAGAGATGGTTGTCCTTCTGGAAGGTTCTCCTCTCTCCACAGAAGACCTCTGGAGCTCTGACAGAGTGACCATCGGGTTCTTGGTCACCTCCCAGACTAAGGCCCTTCTCCCCGGATCGCTCAGTTTAGATGGCCGGCCAGCTCTAGGAAGGGTCCTGGTGGTTTCAAACTTCTTCCACTTACGGATGATGGAGGCCACTGTGCTCATTGGGACCTTCAAAGCAGCAGAAATCTTTCTGTAACCTTCCCCAGATTTGTGCCTCGAGACAATCCTGTCTCGGAGGTCTACAGACAATTCCTTTGACTTCATGCTTGGTTTGTGCTCTGACATGAACTGTCAACTGTGGGACCTTATATAGACAGGTGTGTGCCTTTCCAAATCACGTCCAATCAACTGAGTTTAACACAGGTGGACTCCAATTAAGCTGCAGAAACATCTCAAGGATGATCAGGAGAAACAGGATGCACCTGAGCTCAATTTTGAGCTTCATGGCAAAGGCTGTGAATACTTATGTACATGTGCTTTCTCAGTTTTTTTATTTTTAATAAATTAGCAAAAATCTCAAGTAAACTTTTTTCACGTTGTCAGTATGGGGTGTTGTGTGTAGAATTCTGAGGAAAAAAAATGAATTTAATCCATTTTGGAATAAGGCTGTAACATAACAAAATGTGGAAAAAGTGATGCGCTGTGAATACTTTCCGGATACACTGTACATACCATGGAAGTGCTGAAGGAGAAATGCAGGCTTCCAGAATGACAAGTATCTACCGTTTGTACCAGGGCCTGACATGAGCAGTCCATGCTAGAAAGTAGCGTGCTATAAATGCAATCTGACAGTTATGGTTGATGACTTTAGCTGAAAGCTTTACGACGTTTAATTGAGAATAAGTGTTTCACATAGAAATATTGTATGTAATGTGAAGATACAAAGTAGAGACAATAAGAGGTTTGGGGTTTTTACTGTAAGGTCTACTTGTCTTGTTTAGACTTTGGCATGCATACAAATGAATTACAACCAGGACAGCGTATTAGTGAAACAGGCAGATTTATATAAGAGATGGACAGGAAATTATGTACAAAAGGTTTATGGGAAAATCCAGGAGACATCAGGGTGATGTTGAAGCGTGGAGCTGGAAGTGATGTCATCAGAACAGGATGGGGTTGTGCTTGTAAACAGGGAAGGGAACTCGAGTGCGTGTCTTCTTATGGCTTTGTTTGTTCATCAGTTTTCCTACTGAATAAAAGAGAGAGGTGTTAGCGCTGTTCCAAATCAATTTCCTGGGGAGTATCATGCTCTGTTGAGCCGGTTGACTGCTCCCTAATATTAAATAAGAATGACGAATATGTATCATTGGTTTAAATTAATTGGCCAGTAGCCATACCACCTGCACTTCAGAACAAGTCATCCACATGAAGCTAAGCATGTTTGGGCCCAGGCAGTACTTGGATGGGAGACTATCTAGGAAAAGCTTTGGTCACTGCTGTGAGAGGGGTTACCCAGTGGTCTGTATGGGGATCTAATGCCCAACACTGTGGTGTTGGATTACACATAAAGCTGAGGTCCTGACTCTCTGTGGTAATAAAAAATCCCTGGGTATCTTTCAAAAAGAGCAGGGTGTTTCCCGAGGGTGGCACGGTGGCACAGTGGTAGTGCTGCTGCCTCGCAGTTAGGAGACCCAGGTTCACTTCCCAGGTCTTCCCTGCGTGGAGTTTGCATGTTCTCTCCGTGTCTGCATGGGTTTCCTCCCACAGTCCAAAAACATGCAGGTTAGGTGCATTGGTGTGTGTGTGCCCTATGGTGGGCTGGCACCCTGCCAGGGGTTTGTTCCCTGTCCTGCGCCCTGTGTTGGCTGGGATTGGCTCCAGCAAACCCCCGTGACCCTGTAGTTGGAATATAATGGATGGATGGATGTTTCCCAATGTTTTGGCTAAAGTGCCCAGCATGATCTTGTCCGTTCTGCCCTCAATCCTCCCCTGTCCCTTATTAGCTAACTACCTCTCTCACCCCTTTACCACCTAAAAGCTAATGTGTGGCATATACATGGCTGCTGTTGCATCACCCAGGTGGATTCTGCACATTGGTGTGGGTTGAAGCGGGTTAGAAAAGCATTATATAAATCTAGAAAAAATGATCATTTTCATTATTTTTATAAGGTGAGTCCTGTTCAGTTAACTGGGTCACTAAGGGTTCCAAAATAGTCAATAGTCTCAGTTTAACAGGCAGACTCCTAATTTACAGCCTTGGCCACACCACCAGCAAGCGTAATTCAAAACAGTGCCCTTCCACAGTGAACGCCATGCCATGTTGTGAAACAATGTGAGGACTGGCAAACTGAATGACACCCTTAGGGTCAGCCTGGACTGAATAGCCAACCTTATGATATACGAGTATGCAGCCTTGGCCACTGGGCAACACTGTTACCAAACTTGTGCCAGTGTCACTTTACATGGCTTTTAGTAAGAGAGGATGTCAAACTTGTCAACTGTTGTTCTGATCTTGTCCCCTGAGGATGTCTGATTACATGACTTGTCATCTCATGAACATGGATCTATGATGACTTTTTTGCACAGCTTGACATTTCCAAAGAATCGCCAGCTAGCCCCTTTTTCTCACAGCCAGTAACGTGTTGTCTGACTGTGCCAGGCTGTGGAAATGCTTTCCAGGTATGGCAGTTTCAGCCACAATCGTAGTCTTTGTTTTTTTCCTTTTTTTCTATTCTGTTGTAGCATGTAAAACATGAGTCACCTCTTCTGCTTGTGAGATCCAAAACACCTGTGTTCTGTTTTTGAGGTCCAGAATCCCTGAGTTTGTTTTTCCTTGTAGCCTTTTACTTCCAACTGAGCACTCATTGGCTATCAATTGTGTTCTTGCACACACAATGCCCACCACTTGACAGGTTGTCTGCTCTCAGTAACAGCCCAACTTACTATGTAAATGAAGTCTGTGACGGACAATTACTGAAAATGTTGTTTAATGTGGCAGGGTCTTTAATTTTATATAGTGCCTTTCCGTAATGGACACCATCCCAAAAGCATCAAATAGATTTAATGCAGTTTTTCATCATTTTTTGTAGTTTGACCAATGCCAGTATAAGTGCATCCCTCAGGGTCACACAAGCAATCAATAATGGTCATCAAACATGACAACCTGGACAGGAGGACACAGGTAGAGCATTGAACCTTGTCTGATTAGCTAATAATGTAGTTAAGCTGCCCCATTATGTCATACAGACATTTTTAAAAAGTTATGATTTCCACTTCAACTACATGACTCAGTGGCATGTTCCAGATTGCCACCGCTCTTTGTGTGAACAATTGCTTTGCTGCACATCCTGCGATTTCCTGTGTGTCAATAAATATTTAATTAAAAGAATTCTAATGGGATCTACTTTGTCAGTGCCATTTTGTAGACTTGGATTAGGTAGGGCTGTAGACGCGAAATAAGAAGACCAGAGTTCACATCCAGGGTGCTCCTCTGTGAAGTTTGAATGTTCTCTCCAGGTTCCCAGGTTTTCTCCCCTGGTTCAAAGACAGGTAGGTTAGGTGGTCTGGTGCTGGCCCTCATGTGTAAATGTGTGGGTGTGTTTGCACTCTGATGGACTGGTGCCTTGTCCAGGTGTTGTTCCTGCTGTAACACTAGATGGTGCTGTACCAGCGCTTAACTCGACACACAGACCTTGACAACACGTTTTTTAAAAGCACCCAGAAGTTGTTTTAATGCCTCTTTTTTGATAATGGTGCCTCCAAAGCACCCCGGCTACAATAGACAGGTAATTAAACATCCATCCATCATCCAACCCGCTATATCCTAACTACAGGGTCACGGGGGTCTGTTAGAGCCAATCCCAGCCAACACAGGGCACAAGGCAGGAAACAAATCCCGCTCAGGGCGCCAGCCCACCGCAGGGCACACACACCAGGGACAATTTAGAATCGCCAATGCACCTAACCTGCATGTCTTTGGACTGTGGGAGGAAACCAGAGAACCCGGAGGAAACCCACACAGACACGGGGAGAACTTGCAAACTCCATACAGGGAGGACCCGGGACGTGAACCCGGGTCTCCTAACTGCGAGGCACCAGCGCTACCCACTGCGCCATTGTGCCGCCCAGGTAATTAAACACCAAAACACAAATATTTATAAATCAAATCTCTCCTCCACACCTCCTGGCAAGCTCTGTCCTCTACCTTGCTGGGTTCCCATCAGTGCTTCTGTTCTTCCGACCACATGACTGGCTGGCACTTCCAGGTCTAATGAAGAGCTGACATTTCCTTCAGCCTGGAAGTACTTTGGGGTTTCTGTCCTCGTGACTACCTTGTATAAGGAAAGTTTGAGTCCACAGGTTCTTCGGCAGCTCACCCTGGTGATACCCACGGTACCCAACAAGGCTAAGAAACTGAACTCTAAGTCCCAGGATGCCCTGCGGGAATCCAGGACACCGCTACACTCCAGAGGAGCTGCCATCTGGTGTTTTGGGGGAGACAGTGTCCTAAAAAAGCTGCCTTCCCCTATCCTTCCATTCCAGGGGTGTCCATCACACTGCCTTGTGCCTATTGATTGATGGGAATGGCTCCATCCGCCTCACAGCCCTGCCCTGGATAAGCCTGATAGGAAACTGGATGGATGGGTTAGTTTTTTGAACTGGAAATCTTGTGCTTTACAGTTTGACATTCTGGCTGCCATTAAAATCCAATTCTTGACTGACCTACTTGGATTGTTCTCAGCCGTGGAGTGACTGAGGCTCTGAGGGGAGTGTGGACTGCCAAGGCTATCAGTTTAACCCCCCTCCACCCCACCCACCCCTTTTCCTGCTTTTCTTCTGGGTAGACTCTTCATCCTTTCCTTTCCTGCCTCGAGTAACGGATTTGCTAGGAGCTCAGGGTGAGGCTGCTGTCAAACAATGCACTGCTGACGTAATGGCTAGCACGAACCGCCATTAGAAATACTCTGCCGACAGTGCATTTGAACAAGGCGTGTGGTGACAACTTGGATTAAAACTGGAATAAAAGTGAACTTGTCGCAGGAGCGCATAAGAAAGGTTACAAACGACTGCACCCTCAGGTAGCCAACAAACTTACAATCTGCTTCATTTCAACATGATATGTACGTTGAGGGGGCAGCAGTGTGGTGAGGCTTTTCAGGAGGTGCATTTTGAAGGTATTACCCCAGGTTGTAGATGACCTGGCTAATAGCTACAGTGGTGTGAAAAACTATTTGCCCCCTTCCTGATTTCTTATTCTTTTGCATGTTTGTCACACAAAATGTTTCTGATCATCAAACACATGTAACCATTAGTCAAATATAACACAAGTAAACACAAAATGCAGTTTTTAAAGGATGGTTTTTATTATTTAGGGAGAAAAAAAATCCAAACCTACATGGTCCTGTGTGAAAAAGTAATTGCCCCCTTGTTAAAAAAATAACCTAACTGTGGTGTATCACACCTGAGTTCAATTTCCGTAGCCACCCCCAGGCCTGATTACTGCCACACCTGTTTCAATCAAGAAATCACTTAAATAGGAGCTGCCTGACACAGAGAAGTAGACCAAAAGCACCTCAAAAGCTAGACATCATGCCAAGATCCAAAGAAATTCAGGAACAAATGAGAACAGAAGTAATTGAGATCTATCAGTCTGGTAAAGGTTATAAAGCCATTTCTAAAGCTTTGGGACTCCAGCGAACCACAGTGAGAGCCATTATCCACAAATGGCAAAAACATGGAACAGTGGTGAACCTTCCCAGGAGTGGCCGGCCGACCAAAATTACCCCAAGAGCGCAGAGACGACTCATCCGAGAGGTCACAAAAGACCCCCGGACAACGTCTCAAGAACTGCAGGCCTCACTTGCCTCAATTAAGGTCAGTGTTCACGACTCCACCATAAGAAAGAGACTGGGCAAAAACGGCCTGCATGGCAGATTTCCAAGACGCAAACCACTGTTAAGCAAAAAGAACATTAGGGCTCGTCTCAATTTTGCTAAGAAACATCTCAATGATTGCCAAGACTTTTGGGAAAATACCTTGTGGACTGATGAGACAAAAGTTGAACTCTTTGGAAGGCAAATGTCCCGTTACATCTGGCGTAAAAGGAACACAGCATTTCAGATAAAGAACATCATACCAACAGTAAAATATGGTGGTGGTAGTGTGATGGTCTGGGGTTGTTTTGCTGCTTCAGGACCTGGAAGGCTTGCTGTGATGGATGGAACCATGAATTCTACTGTCTACCAAAAAATCCTGAAGGAGACTGTCCGGCCATCTGTTCGTCAACTCAAGCTGAAGCGATCTTGGGTGCTGCAACAGGACAATGACCCAAAACACACCAGCAAATCCACCTCTGAATGGCTGAAGAAGACCAAAATGAAAACTTTGGAGTGGCCTAGTCAAAGTCCTAACCTGAATCCAATTGAGATGCTATGGCATGACCTTAGAAAGGCGGTTCATGCTAGAAAACCCTCAAATAAAGCTGAATTACAACAATTCTGCAAAGATGAGTGGGCCAAAATTCCTCCAGAGCGCTGTAAAAGACTCATTGCAAGTTATCGCAAACGCTTGATTGCAGTTATTGCTGCTAAGGGTGGCCCAACCAGTTATTAGGTTCAGGGGGCAATTACTTTTTCACACAGGGCCATGTAGGTTTGGATTTTTTTTCTCCCTAAATAATAAAAACCATCATTTAAAAACTGCATTTTGTGTTTACTTGTGTTATATTTGACTAATGGTTACATGTGTTTGATGATCAGAAACATTTTGTGTGACAAACATGCAAAAGAATAAGAAATCAGGAAGGGGGCAAATAGTTTTTCACACCACTGTAGAGTGTTAAACTGTGAGCCCATTATTTACATTTTACATTTACATGTATTAGCTCAGCTTTCATCCAAAGCAACTTACAAATGACATCAACATAATCAAGTAAACATCAGTCTGGGGACTGTTTTAGGAACAAGTGTCAGAGGACAAGGGTATAAAAATTAATGATGAGTGACAAAGTTGGAACAAAATACAAGTGAGTTACATTTCCTAGGTTATAAAAACCTAATAATATCAGTTAGAGAGAAATTCACCCGAGACAGAGAGGGGGTCTTCAAGCACTTCTGAAACACACTGAGGGAGTCCAAATTTCAAATGGAGGTGGGCAGCTCGTTCCACCAGCTGGAAGCTACACATGAAAAGAGTCTGCGCTGAGATTTGATTACACAGAGAGGTGGCATCAGCAGATGTCGTTCATCAGCAGACCAGGTAGGTCAAGGAGTAGTTTAGGACCTCTCAAGTGTCTCCATATACAGTATAAAGGTGCTGACCCATTGACTAAACTATAGGCAAGCTTAAAGGATTTGAACTTAATATGTGCCACTACAGGGAGCCAATGTAGTGATCTGAAAAAAGGAGTGACTTGTGCCCACCTCAGCTGGTTAAACACCAGACATGCCGCTCTATTTTGAGTCATCTGCAGTGGCTTGGTGACACATGCTGGCCCTACTGCCAGCAGAGAACTGCAGTAGTCCAGACGTGACAAGAGCAAAGCCCAGACTAGCAATTGTGCTGCATGCTCTGTCAGATACGGTCTGATCGTGCATGTTTTGTGTAGAGTAGATCGTTGAGAGAGATCATTGCAACATGGTCTGTGACAGACAGCTGGTGTACAGACGGAAGAGTTGAGATTTGAGCAGTGATCCCAGGGGACATCCTCGTACTTGCCTGGAATATACTTGACAACTCTCCACACCAGGACATGTGGCGGGTTCTGCCCAAGTGGTAGGACTCGGACCACCTGAAGGCAGTCCCAGTGATGCCAAGGTTAGAGAGGGCAGCCTAGTGCTGCTGTTTAGTTTGGGTTCATGCTTGATTGCCCACTTAGTCATAGAAGCAGGGTCAATGACCAAAGTCCCTGATTCCACTGCATCCTGACCCCTGCTAGTTAAACCTAACACCATTTTGAGCTCCTTATTTTAGGCATTATGACCCTGTATTGTTGCTCTGCCTCAGGTTAAAAATCTCCGGTGTGGCTATAAAGGGTGTTACGGTGGTCCACTGGTTAGCCCTGCTGCCTGACAATTCCATATTTCTTCTTTTGGCCTGTTGATTGTTTTATCTTTGCATTTTCTTCTCGTGTCCATGTGGCATTTCTCCATGTTGTCCGTTTTCTTTCTACAGCCTGTATGTGCATCTTAGTTGATTTATTTGTTGAGTGAATGAGTGTAGGAGTGTGTGTGTGCCGTGAGATGGAATGGCAGCCTATCTGGGATTGATTTCTGCCTTGTGCCAATGCTAGGAGGATTTCATTCCTGGCTCTGACAATATTTGCCTGCATGTTCCCCCTGTGTCTGTACTGAGTTTCTCCAGGCATTTCGGCTTCCTATCTCATCCCACACACAGGAGTGTTGGGATAATAGGAGACCCAAAGAGTATGGGTGTGTGTCCTCTGATGGACTGGCAGCCCTCCAGGGCTGGTTCCTGCCTTATGCTCAACGCTATATTCATTAAATTCCCAGCTTGTCAATATCCACACTGAGACTGCATGTTCTCCATGTGTCCGGATGAGCTTACGCCGAGTGTTCTGGCCTCCTCCTTCATTTGCGAGCAAAGTGTGTCACGCCAGTGATGCACGTCCTGTGATTTCCAGTGCAGGATTCAGCATTTAATTAAAGGAATTTTGACCGATCAGCTTTATCAGTGCCATTGTGGAGACCTGGATTGGGTCTTTAATTAATATTATTGAGCTTTACAGCTTTAAAACCCAATGCTTGACTCACCCAACAGGAATGTTCTCCAGGCACAATACAAAATCATAAAAAAGATGGCATTAGTGAAACCGCCCAGTCGAGGAGCAACCTACTGACTAACTGACTGACTGGGTTGGCCGAGGGAGCGTCCCCGCAGTTAGGATGTTAGCGTAACCATGTGAATGTAGGGTGGGCTGCCAAGGCTGTCAGTTTGTCCCTCGGTCACCCCACCCACCCCTTTTCCTGCTTTTCTTCTGCATTGACTTGTCATCTGCTCTGATATGAATGAGTGTGCCTCCGTGTGTATGAGGCTGACTTCAGCTGGTCTGGCTTCCGATTCCAGAATTGCTTCCTTTCTGTCTCCTATGTGACTCTCTGTAGCTCCATATTAGGTAAATCACGCCCTGAAACTGAGTGAGAGGGTAAAATGCTGATGCCATAGTTAGCACTGCTACCAACCAGCTGCTGGCACAGGCTTTCCCTGTGGATTTGGCCCACTCTCCTCCTATTTGCTTCCTCTTTGACTGGTTCAGTGTGCGTGTGCCTCATAATGAGCTGGTATTCCTTCAAAGTTTGGTCTTGCCTTGCATCCACTGTTGCTGGGATTGGCATTAGTTTCCTAAAACCCCTTAATAAAAATGATGTGTTCAGAAAGTAGATGGATGTTCATGTAGAGCATTTAGAGTTTTTGTTTCACTGCTGCTTGGAGCAGAAAGCTACATCTAACTATACAGGGCTGGCACATGTGTGACAAACTGTGATGGGATAGCAAATGCATGCAGTGTCTTTTTGGAGCTTTCCTCCTCTCACAGTGGGCAGATGCCCCTAGTTGAGGGCATGCCGTGGCACTCCTCAAGTACAGAGACCCGCACCACTCAGACACCCTCAGCAGCGGCCATTTATATTTTATCTGGTGCCTCTATACCCCATCCTCCAGCCTAGCAGGAAGAGGAAGCTGATAACATCTCCAAGCCAGATCCTTGATTTGGGGAAATGGCAGTCCCTTTAGAAATACAATGGAGAAGCACAAACATGTGTCTACCCACAGGATGTGTGTCATGCTGGAATTCGGCTGGGGCTGGGTAGGCATTGTCAAAGTGTCAGCTCTTGGCACAGAGCAGGGGAGATGAACAGACTTGCTGTCCCTTTCAGACAAGCTGTGCTCGTCTTCCGGGTGATGCCCTCTTCTGAGTCTTCTTTTGGGATATTGCGACACTCCCACATGTAGCACCTCAGCGCCTCACTATAGCTTGTCTGACCCCCAACTGGTCTGTGATTTACAAGTCAATTTGTTTGAAGGTGTCAGCTGAATGCATGCATGCATAAGCATACCAATGGAGCCTGAGGTCCATCTTTTTCCTAAAACAGCTCTTCCTCAAATGACTCTTTGCCTTTTCCATTCTGACTTTTTCATGCCCTGCTCAGGTGGTGTTTTGTTTCTATTTTACACCTACATCCTCTCATCTGCGTGGTGCAATGGCTAGCATCGATGGCTCCTAAGAATTCTCCTCCAGGGTCTGAACCTAATGCTGGTCATTGTCTGTGTGTACTCTGAATGTCCTTGCCATATCTCTCTGGATTTTCCTCCTACATCACCAAAGATGTTCAGATTAGGAAAAGTGGTGGTTTGAAATTCCTGCGATAGACTGGCACCCTGCTTCCTGCCCAATGCCCAGTGCTGCCCCTGTGAACCTGAATTGTGTATACAGAATATTGTTATTATTTGATCTGGCAATTGTACTGGAAGGCACTATATACAGCAAAACTACTGTACTGAGGCAGATTTTAGAACAAAAGAAATTTGACAATGAGAGGAGACCACTCAGTCCATCAAGCTATTTTCACCACTCCACTAAACTATCATCGACACATCATAAATACTCCAGATAATCTTTATCATTAGACATTTTTAGACTGGGGTTACCCATAAATGGGCAATAAGCAGGTGCAGGATTATCAGCTGTAGTATGAAGTTGGCACCAAACAGGTGTCAGTTTCACTGTTCATGGCAGCGTCTGATGACCAATTCACATCATCATCACAATTGCTTCATCCGAGCAATGGTTCACTTTCAGTTTGTTCTAAAACAGATTTTACGACTTTTCATGTGCCATTTGGTTGAAGGATCCAACTCATGAATACTGACGAGTTAAACTAGAGATACCATAAAGTGGCGGAACACATAGGAATGTTCACAGAGTGGATCGTTACGTGTCACCCTGAGTCTGACTCAGCCTTAACCATACTTCCCAGTCCAAGTTACACTGTGGGTTAATGCCAAATAGGGTAATATGCTATATATATCCATCTATTTTTTTATTTATGTATTTATAGTTATTTCAAGAGCTTCTGTAAAAAGCCACATTTTTCCCTTGAGACAAATAACCTTCTATCTGTCTGTCTGTCTGCCTATCTGGGATTAATAAAGTATACCTAAAAAGTGCCTTGCATATCTATCTATCTATCTATCTATCTATCTATCTATCTATCTATCTATCTATCTATCTATACTAATAAAAGGCAAAGCCCTCACTGACTGACTCACTGACTGACTCACTCACTAATTCTCCAACTTCCCGTGTAGGTTGAAGGCTGAAATTTGG
>JANRMT010027041.1:32792199-32811849 GCA_026402145.1 Polypterus bichir lapradei
GCTCATTCCTTACAGCTTACTTACAAAAGTTAAGCAGGTTTCATTTCGAAATTCTACACGTAACGGTCATAACGGTCGATAACGGTCGACAACGTCCGCCATGTTGAACTTTCTTATTTATGGCCCCATCTTCACGAAATTTGGTAGACGGCTTCCCTGCGGTAACCGAAACCAATGTACATACTTATTTCGGTGGTATGACATCACTGTCGGCCACCATATTGAACTTTCCAACGGTCTTTATTACTTATGGGCCCATCTTCAAGAAATTTGGTACGCGGGTTCCCAACGCTAACTGAATCCTACTTACGTACATATATACGTCCATATCCTGTAGCTCCGTCACCGTGTGAGGCGGCGTTGGGTCCCCCATCCCAACGCCTCCCACGTTGTTGGCTGCCTGCCTATATAAGGCCGTCCGTCGCTCCGGTCTCTACATTCCCTTCCTTGCTTCGTCACGGGATTCACGTCTCCCTGCTGATAACTACAGCCTTTTTATTCAATCCACGGCTTCTCCGCTGTTTTATTGTTCGTTTATTATGATTATAGTTATTGTGTAGGGATTTTAGACTTACTTTACATTGTTCAGGTACCCATTTCCTTTATCGTTCCAACCGTACCCCCATTAACATGTCTATCGAGGTGATCACCATCGATCAAAGAACTGAACCACTCACTTACCAAGTGGTTTCCATGCCCGGAGATGGCACCTACCTTTTCCATTCTCTGTGTTACATATTGCACGGCCATATCAGGCTCACTCTTGATATCCGGAGGAACATTGTGTCTTATGTATTGAATGACTGGGACAGGTTCAAGGTGTGGACTGATGACGGTACAGGAGATAATTATACTACACAGGAGCACTAGAAGAGTGAAATGCTTAAGTCCTTCACCTATGGTTCTGCATGTGAGTTGATGGCTGCCGCTGAATTGTTCGGTTGTCGCTTTCAAGTGTACCGAAATGGCCAAATATTTTACACCTTTCGACAACCGCCAATGCCTCTTAAACATCTTACATTCACAGGTGATGATTTCAGTAGTGGACACTTTGATGTTTATGAATGTTTAAACTCTCAAAAGCTGGATGTGAAGTTATCGATGAAACCGGTTGTAAACTTACAACGCTTGACAGATGCCGAATGTCACTTCAACACAAGTCCTGCAAATACTGACGTAATTGAAACAAGCCATGAAACTCAAAGCGATTATGACAGCAGCAATCCAAGCTGTGAGATTTGAAACAAGATTACTGTTCACATGGCCAACTGTACGTTGCATGCTCAAGAGTAAGCTCAGCGCACAGCTTGGTCATGTTACAACCGGAGGGCCGAAATGACAACGTGGTATACAAAGAGATCCTTAACAAATAATTATTGGTATATTTTCCCTCAGTTTAAAAAGGTTTAATTTTCTTCTTAATAAAAATTTTAATGCAGTATTTCGCCGCTGTGAAGTGCAGGTATTTTGCTAGTCTATCATATAGTGGCTTTCACATGTCTATCTATCTATCTATCTATCTATCTATCTATCTATCTATCTATCTATCTATCTATCTATCTATCTATCTATCTATCTATCCCTGTGATTGGGTCTGTTTGAGTCTGCAGGAGCCTCAACGTGTACATTGTAGCCAGTGGCCACAGGGTGAAGCTGTTTTCTTTTTTCTTTTCTTTGTCATTTAGTCCAGGGTTTCCCAAACTCAGTCCTGGGGACCCCCCATGGCTGCAGGTTTTTGTTCCAGCCAGCTTCTGTTTTTAATTGGACTCCTGGGCTATTTAAGTGCTCTGCTCGTTTTTAATTGTCAGAATTAAGATACAATGAAGTGAGGAAACTGCACAGAGCAAGGGCAAAATATAATGAAATCAACAAACGAGAGTTCAGCACTTAAATCTATAGCAAAAAGAGAAATATTTCTAAATGTCTTATAAATGTAATAATCATGCTGCTATGCTTTCTGAATGTAGAATAAGAGAAAAAAACCAGCTGATCAAATGAGATCAGTTATAATTGATTATCACTGATTGAGAATGTGGTTGAAACAAAAGCCTGAAGCCACAGTGGGTCCCCAGGACGGTGTTTGAGAGCCCCTGATTTAGTCCATTGTTACAGGCCCTGGCTCACCACAACCTTCAGCTGGAGAAGAGTTAGAAAATGAATGGATGGACATTTAAGCATTTTCTATTAGTGTTCACTTTAAAAACCATTATATATGCTATAAAAGAAAAACTGAGCTGTTGTTTATTTTCAAACTATTTTGAGGCAGAGAGCTTCCCCAAGACCCTGCTCAGGCTGAAGCAGGTCTAAAAAATGGATAGGTGCATGGATGGTTATATTCTTTTAAAGTATATAAGTATACTAGGGGGATTACCCCCCTGCCCGCTTCGCTCGCCAACCCCCTGGCCTGTGCTACACGCCAGCCAGTTTGCGCCTCTGTCGCTCGTGTTGTGAAGAGAGGGTGAATGCGCCTCAAGGAGACGCGATAGCTCCTCTGAAACCCCCACTTAAACGGTGGTACAATGGGAAAGTAATACAGTTTTTTTTTACCTCCTCTTTGCTCGATCAGCAGCTGCTGATGCTGCCATGCAGCGTGATCTGCATCTCGTGTGGCGCTTCGAACATTTAAAAGCCTGTACAGCAGCTGTCCTACTCTTTGACTTTTATTTCCGGCCCTGGGTTTGTGGTTAAATCTGTTGGCACAAAGTCTCGTCTCACGGGACTTGAGTTCTCGATATTTTAGTTTATAATTTAAAAACGGAATAAGAATCTGAAAATCTAAAAACATCACATTAAAGTTCGATACATTCTGAAAAAAATGATACCAAACATATACATGTAGGTTTTAAAATAAGGCCAATTTAAAACATGACATAAAAATGTCACATAAAATCATTGCACTTTTAGGCTTAGGATTTTATATGTATAGAGTAGCTAAAGATATTGTCCTTAGTCAATTAGTTTGATTCTTTGTAGAAATTAATTATGCCTTTAACTGTGAATGCAGAAGTTCAGTTGACATTGTAAATGTGTGACGGTTATATAAGTGCAGGGCCCAGCGCTAGTCTGGTGCCTCGTCCACAGCAGGTTCCTGCCTGACTCCCAGTGCTGCGGGGATGGGCTGTTGCTCCCTCATGTCCCTGCATCTACAAATATGATGTTATTATTTAAAAGTAGCTTTTGATAGCGTACTAGACTACTAGAGTAAATAAAGACCTTTGATCCTGTCATTCAATAGATATTAATGTGGGGTTCGAGAAGGGCTGAGCCAGACATCATGACTATCTATGAAATGAAACAATTTAAACAACAGTGTACCATTCAAGAGCGTTTAATGACTCAGCTAACAGATTTGGAAATTGGAGCTTTTTAATTTTACTTGTTTTGTTTTTTAAAATGTTTTGCAACAGTAAATCATATTTAAAAAAACAACAATAGTAAAATGCAAAGACATGCATTATTAGAATACATTGTTACGCCTTTAAACAGCTCTTGACAATGTCACATAGCTAAACATGTAGCCCAAGTAGGCTTGTGGTGGCTCAGTGGCTTTCACAGACAGCAGAGTCCAATTCAACATCCACTGATGTGCTGCTCGTAGTTGTGGAAGGTCTGTGACCAACAGCATTTTGAAAGAAGGAGCTGATGGAGAGTTGGAAGCTCCCGTCTCCGGCCTGTGATGGCCAGCAGGTCTGGAGCTTTGCTGATAAATGACAGTGTGAAAGAAGCAGATCATTAGAAAGAGCAGATAAGGCAGCCGTGAGGTCGTTTTTAGTGTAAAGTAAATACTGAGGACATGTTCGCTCACTCTATGCTTACAGGGCAAAGCTTACATAATTCCTTTCCTCTTATACTTCATTTTATTAATATGTAACTTTTTACTTACCGCAAGCAGCAGGAGAAGTGAGCTGCTGTAGCAGCGGCCTACACGTGTGCTTCTATCAAGCCATTTAAGTAACTCATACTGGGGGTCTGTTTTGCCATCAGGAGTGGCTGTTGGACTAGAATGAGAGTAAAATATAAAAATACACGAGTAGAAGTGACGTCTCTCACTGTACAAGCTAATTCATTACTGAAGTCGCACAGAGTGTTGCTCTGTTTTAAGATGGAGAAGTTTGAAACTTTGTCCAAGTTGCTTTTGAATGGCAGTTCTGAAGTTACAAAAGTTTGTCCTTCACGTTCTATTCAAGATATCTCAGTGAAAAAGGGAACGTTTTTGATAAATTTCCCTGAAGACTAAGGTTGCTAAGTTTCAATACCGAGAGCTGAGTTGCTTCATTAGGACTGATGGATATACTCAAACCCTTTTGATATGCAGAGCTTTCTGA
Organism: Polypterus bichir lapradei; assembly: GCA_026402145.1. Taxonomy (NCBI): domain Eukaryota; kingdom Metazoa; phylum Chordata; class Cladistia; order Polypteriformes; family Polypteridae; genus Polypterus; species Polypterus bichir. The sequence continues at coordinate 32,796,525 of JANRMT010027041.1, forward strand.
AAGTATATTTTCACTTTGTCATTAGAGGTTATTCAGTGTACATTGATGGGCGAAAATGGCAATTTCATCGATTTAAAATGAAATTGACAACACAATCATGTGTGCGGTAAGTGAAAGGGTCTACGGACTTTCCGAATCCACTGTAGAGGGGGCAGTCGCAGTGTGTGTTTATTACATTATGTGCAAATGAGCTTAAAAATCGGGAGGGTTATTTCCATGCCATGAGACGCAGCTTTTTGGTTGTTTAATCTCATAACCTTCATCAGGCTGAAGAGAAGAAGGCCATACAGCTGAAAAAAAGCAGACCTGCTGTAAGCCGCCCCGACTCAGGGTGTAAATAACAAATGTAATAAATTACTCCATGAGGTAGAAGTGCATAATAAACAAGAAGAGTTACATCAAATATCTGAAGTATTAAAATATGTGCTTCACTTTAAAGGTTAACGTCTAAATATTCTCGATTAGAATAGAAATGTGTCATTTGTCACCCTCTGTTGGAGGTCCATAGAGAGCTAGATCAGCAGTACAGGATCAAAAATCCAAAACCACATCATATTTATAATCACTGACTTTGAAATAGTCTAACACGATACCCCACATGCTTATGTTTGAAAGTTGTCATTTTTAGCCTTCTGGGAGATGCTCTTACAAGGCTAGGACCACCAATAAAGAATCAAAAATGTTATATTAGTGATCAGTAACCTCCAAAGAGCATAAACCGACACTCCTCACGTGTATCTTACAAATCCCCATCTTTCGAAAAGGTTTTATGAAAAGCAGTAACTTTGAGCCCCTGTTTCCCATTAGGGCGAGAACCCCTGGGATCTGTTGATGTGGACAGCACAACTCCAAGACACGGATTGATTTACTCTTCATCATAAGAGTGTCATTTCCTGCAAAAAAAATATGGCCTTAAAATGAGGGGTTAATGGGAAAAATAGAGAACTTCAAAAAAGCAGACACGAAGAGGAGTCAACGGGACATCACATTTGGGGGGTTTCTTGTATTTGTGAGTCAAGAGGCAGTGTTTAAATATTAAGAAAGAAATACAATAAGTTACAGTTCAAAGTGCTTCACATGAGAGGCGCTATATAAAAGGCAGGTCTGAGCCCACTGAACGTCCACCCTTCCCTATTAAAGAAAGCTGACTGCCGTCATTCTCAGTCAGACCTAATGGTGCTTTGTGCACTTTGAAAGGCATTATATTTAATGATGATTTTATTCTTAATCACTGTGTAGCGTTTTATAGTGTATTCGTGTCAAATATGGTACACTTCATAAGAGAAAGTTGTGCTTAGTGGCTTGTTAAAGTGCTTTGAAACTGTAAATGGCACCTTTTATTGTAAGTATTGTAGTTTTTTGAATCCTTGATAAAGTTATTTTTTTGCGAATGTCCGTTTGACTCATTCGTATTATTTAATGAGGTGTTAAAAGTGTTTTTGACAGAAGGACACCGCATGGACTGTAGAGATGCTGCGGCTGCTTCTTTAGTTGTAACTCTGCAGATGTGACCCCTTCATGGACGCACCCCGCTGCATTCCACATTTCATTTGGACTTGTTTGGTCGTAACGGAGGTGGGTGAGTGCTGTTTCAGAACCTTTCTTTGCCAAATCAGTGCCAGGCAGGAATGAAGTCTGGGTAAGGTGCCAGCCTATCCTAAGGCATACTCACTCATATGAGGGCCGGTTTAGAGCTCATAGTTAGCCTGTGGTGCATATTAAACCTGAGGACTTTGTTCCTTTTGACCTTTTTTTTATTTTAAGGCCCCACAAGACAAAACTCCAGTTCCACATCAGCCAGCTCCACTCAGTGTTCCCTTGTTGTCTTGTTTGGCTTTCCATGCTGGAGGCAACATCGCAAAGTTAGTAAACAGCAGTAATTGGCAGTAATGTGATCCGGCAGCAGAAAGCAAACATCTTGAAGCCATTTGGCATTGGGACCCTGATGAGCTTATGCAGGCCCTCTGAACTGAGAACAGCACATCCACACAAAGGACTTGGAGGGGTTTGGCTATGCCCTGCAGTCCTGGAATGAGGGGCACAAGCTGCTGGGTGAATTTAACTTTACTGCCTGATGAAGATACAGTGAGGTGTCGGGACTGCGGCTCACTGCTCATCATCACACTCAAGGTCTCAATGCAGCACAGGGCTGATGAGGGTCCCACCATGTGATGAGTTCCTCTTAGACAATACCCAACATGGAGTTGGCTTAGGAGTCTTTGAAGCTCTCTGGTTAAGCAGCTACTAAGATGCCACATTGTAGGAGACTTGAGGTTCTGACTGCTGTGGTGGGCACCAAGAATGAAGGGGGAAATGCATGAAAGAGCAGAGACTTAGCCCATGTATAGTGGGTGTGTCAGGTAGGCAATAATATTGCATTCAGGTACATCTGGGGACTTAGGGAACTGTTTGGAAACTTGAAGCAATTTTAGTTTCACTTATCTATACTAATAAAAGGCAAAGCCCTCACTCACTCACTCACTCACTCACTCACTCACTCACTCACTGACTCATCACTAATTCTCCAACTTCCCATGTAGGTAGAAGGCTGAAATTTAGCAGGCTTATTCCTTACAGCTTACTTACAAAAGTTAAGCAGGTTTCATTTCGAAATTCTATGCGTAACGGTCATAACTGAATCCTACTTACGTACATATATACAGCCATAGCTTGCAGCTCGGTCGCCGTGTGAGGCGGAGTTGCACCCCCCATCCCCACGCCTCCCACGTAATTGACTGCCTGCCCATATAAGGCTGTCCGTCAGCAGCAATCCAAGCTGTGAGAAAACAGTAAAAAGGAGGCGTGTCAGACGTCGTGGTACATTTTCAGATGCAGCTAGACAGAAGCAACTTCGTGACGCTGCTGCCAAATACTCGCAAAAAAATCCACAAGTTAATAGAGACTCTGTCGCTAAATACTCGCAGGCAATTCCACAAGTTCATAGACACGCTAACGCTAAATATTCGCAGGCAAATCCACAAGTTAATACCGGGAATGCCTGTTAAAGATCTTAGATTCACGAGTAGCGATTTGGGTGGTGAGATGTCTATCGAGGTGATCACCATCGATCAAAGAACTGTCACTTACCGAGTGGTTTCCATGCCCGGAGATGGCACCTGCCTTTTCCATTCTCTTTGTTACATACTGCACGGCTCACTCTTGATATCCCAAGGAACATTGTGTCTTATGTATTGAATGACTGGGACAGGTTCAAGGTGTGGACTAATGACTGTACAGGAGATAATTATACTACACAGGAGCACTATAGAGAGTGAAATGCTTAAGCCCTTCACCTATAGTTCTGCATGTGAGTTGATGGCTGCCGCTGAATTGTTCGGTTGTCACTTTCAATATAGTTAAGTATACCATAGAATGCACAGCGTAATAGTAAACTAAATGTAAAAACATTGAATAACACTGAAAAAACCTTGAACAACAGAGAAAACTAACACTGCAAGAGTTAGTGCTGTACCGCTGTGAACCGCTCAGTAAAAACACTTTTTTAATGAGTTTTAAGCACAGGGAAAAAAATGAACATTTGAAAAATCCATAATTTAATAAACCACCAAGAAAAGTAACATTGCAACAATGCACGCTACGAACCGATCGCTGTAAACAGAAATGAAGTGGAGGTTAAAATCTAATAGAAAAAAGTCTTCATTAAATAAACCGAGGTTAAAACAATGCTCGAATCTGTCTCTTTAAAAACAAACCCGGTGCATTCTTTAACTGCCTTTTCGGCCTTATGCGTCCAGCCATCTCTCTGTCTCGCTCTCTCGCTGCACAGGGAATGCACAGGGAGAGACTGAACACGTGCGGAAATCATCAGCGTGCACGAACCAAGAGGGAAACTGGCTTGTTGGTATACTGAGTGTGTGGTCGTGAACAGATGCAAAAGTTTGGCAAACTTTTTGGTCGTAAACTGATTTGTACGTGTTCCGAGACGTATATATGTATATATATTGTGGCAGGCGGCCGGGGTTCATGCCCAGCCGGGACGCCCCTGCACTGTATCTTCAGGGGGAGCAGCCCTGGACTGTGCAATACCTCCCCCTGGACACTAGATGGCCGCCCCCCTGGGTTGGAGAGGTGCCTCAGGTTCCTGCAGGGCTCCACGGGAGTTGGAGTTGGGTGCAGCCCTGTTGGGTCCCGCAGGCACCACTAGGGGGTGCTGCAACTGGGACTCCTGAGCCCCTATGGGCAACGTATTCACCACACCCAGAAGTGCAGCTGGAACACGGCAATCAAGCACCTGGAGCACTTCTGGGTGGACTATAAAAGGGGCCAGCAGCCACCACTCCATGAGCCGGAGTCGGGTGGAAGAAGGACGAAGCTTGCGGGAGAGGAATGAAGGGCAGCCAAATGAAGCAAGGACTGCGAATTGTAAATAATAATTGTAAATATTTATATGAATAAACGTGTGTGTTGTGGAGACTGCATTGTCATGTCTGTCTGTGGCCGGGCTAGCTTTTACATGGCATCCCAGATGGGACTCTCTGCCTGTTTCAAGGCAGTGACCCAATAAAAATAATTTGTAAAGTAGCCCGACACAGCAGCGCGAGACACATGTGGTTTCGGTGCGGTGCGAGGAACACCGGCTCCCGGGATACACACACACACACACACACATTAGGAAAGAGAAGCAGTCCTGTGGTTGGTCGCACTGGGAACCTGGGGACACCGCACCTCCCGATGGACAAGAAGACGGCCAGGAGCGGCCTGACGACAGCGGGTGGCCTAAAGAAGCCCATTGCCGACGAAAGGATCGACGGGCCTACAGAACCAGCCTGGTAATGGAAGCTGCCTCCGGATGCAAGGTTTTCAGAAGTAGGTACGGGACCCAGACGAGGGTCATCCTGGGGCATGTATCACGTTGTTCTGGGTGCCTACCTCATAGTGGGAAACCATCTGGAGTTGTTTGGCTGGCCAGAGGATGTCACTCCCTGAGCTGATGTCGGGGCGAAGTCTGAGGAGGGCCAGAGCCCGCTGTTGCGGAGAACATCCTGGTTTAATAAGGAGTGCCTGGAGTCCCAGCCCGTGGGGAGTGGCCTGAGGACGCAGGTGGCGGCAAAGGGCCTGGAGGTCCTGTCTGACGCAGGTAAGGGGGCAGGGTGTGTGTACTGGGGCCCTGCACATAGCGTAATTCGAGCAGGGGCGGTGAACCTTTCCCCCTCCTCAGAGAACCCGACTGCGCAATGTTGGTGTGGCTCACAGCCGGCAGGTAAGGGCAAGCGGTATGCGAGTCCTCTGTCAGCTGCCTTTATTTCTGTGCTTGTGGCCGTATGTGAGCTGGAGGAGGTCCTTCAGCCCACCTGGTCGTTTTCACAGGTGGTCCGCGGCCTCCTAGGAACCATCCAGAAGCTGGAAGAGAAGGCGCTCGCGCCTCTAAGAATGTTGCGAGAGTGGGCAGAGCGGCGCTGCGCTGAATTCTCCAGTCGGAGTGACACACCGGTATGGGTAAGTGAGACCTGTACCGTACATGAAAGAGGACGGCTGAGAGAAGTGGGGCCGGTATCGTTTTGTTCCGGTTACCAGGTAGCCAGGCCTCCTACAGTGGACGTGGGGCAAGTGGCCGATCATGCCGTAGGGGCGAGTCCAGTGCGGGGGTGTGCGAGGAGCTAGCTGGTGAGTGCCGGTTGCCGAAGCATACCGCTCCAAAAGCCGGCGGCAGCCTCGCTGAGGTCCACAGGGACGCAGATGGTGCGGGGTCTCTTTTTGTCCCATAAGGAGACCCAGACTGTCCTTGCGTGCCAGACCCAGAATTGGGAGGAGGAGGAGGAGGATAAAGCTTGAGAAGGAGTGGTGGTGGAAGAGAGAAGGAAAGTGTGTGATTTATTTGTGTGTGTGCTCGGGACTGTGTTGTGTCTGTGTATATGGGGAAGGCATAGCCCGTAGATGAAGAAAAATAAAAAGTCTTTGTATTTTACACGTGCCTCAGTGTGAATCTGTGTCAGGTCGGGCGCCATATAGCACCTTTTTCACACTGCCATAGCCAGCAGGATTCCAGTCCATCTTTTGGGTCAGGACCTGTATAAAAATTTGTGTGATGACATGGCATATCAGCGCGAGGTACGCGTGCAGTACAGCGGTGCAGAAGGCGCAGCCCCGAGATGTAGGATAACCACCAAGAAGCCCCAAAGGATGCTGCTCTGATAGGGAAGAAAAGGTCCGGGCGGACTCAAAGGTTGTCATGCTGGCCGGCACCATGAGTTGCAGAAGGAGGTAGATGATGGGCCCTGAGGTGATGGGCCCAGAGAATGTGTCTCTGCCTTTTCGTCTACCTACCTCCTAGATGCAGAAGGGCGGGATAGCCTTTGGTGGCCGGATGTTTTCTTCATCCTCAGACATCCTTTGGAGGACAAAGGCCTGGATGATCTCCACGCCATGGTGTTTCCCGCGGAGGAACAGGGAAGCCTCCCTGTAGCAGGTAAGGGGGTGGAGGGTGTGTGTCAGTTGCCGCCAAGAATGGTGTACAGATGGGGGCGACGAACCTCCATGCCGCCCCCAAAGACATCCTGGAGGTGCCTGCGGAGAAAGCCCAGGGCCTCAGTGATTCACGGTCGGCGGATGGAAACGAGGCGAGTCCAAGTCAACCGCCGACCCATGAAACTTACTTCTTTCGGACTTCATGGGAGGCAGAGGCCGTCCTCCTACTCCTGCAGTCCCTGGCTCAAGTTTTTCAGGTCCTGCAGGAGATGAAGAAAGGACTGGAAAAGAAGCTAGGCTTGCCGTTGGGAGCCATCACCGAGTGGCTAAAGCGGCACAGTGCGAGATCCTCCAACCTGCAGGACACAGCGGTACAGGTGAGTGGCGCCTGTGCCGTACATGAAAGGGGAGCATGGAGCACAACAGCGGCTCGAGACCGACAGCGTGGCAGGGAATCATGCAGGAAGGCAGCTGGTGGATATCGTCTGCCAAACAACCTTGCCCCGACTGCCAGCGCCGGTCTCACGGGTGTCAAAGGGGGTGCAGGCAGTAAGGGGTCTCCTTTCTTCCCATAAGGGGACTCAGACTATCAGGGCACCCTAGAAAAAAAGGAGGTCCAGGAAACAGAAAATGCACTGTGAAGGGGCGGAGATGCCACAAGCCCTCAGCTGAGTTGACGTCGGGGAAGGAATTCCCAGCCTGCTTCCACACCCGCAGGGTTTGGATTAAAGGGGCGCGGCGTTGCTACGAATGCGGCCGCTATGGTCATGGCTGGAGGGGTTGTCACTGGAGGACGTCCAAAAGACGTGGACGTCGGGACAACTCCTCCCAATTGTGCAGTTTTGTCTCCACAGGACAGGCCCGTGAACCAGATGACATCGTCTCCCCGTCCTGGAGAGGACCAGCCCTCGCAGGACGTGCCACTGAGCCCGACAGGGCTCAGCTGAGAGAGGGGCAATGTGGCAGGCAGCCGGGGTTCATGCTCAAACCAACTGAGGGCAGTCCCAGTGATGCCAAGGTCAGAGGGGTTGGCAAAGAGGATCTGGTGGTTGACCATGTCAAAAGCAGAGGAGAGTCGTTGCAGGATGAGGACTGATGGCATGCTTGTAACCCTAGCCAGATGTAACATGTCAGCAACAATAAGCAGAGCCACCTCTGTGGAAGCCTGTGTGACTGGTTAGGATTGAGTCGTTTGCTCTTCGCATTACTAGTAGTTGTTACAGACAGAACTGAAGGGATGTAAAAATGACATCCATTGATGTCTTGTTGTTAGTTGTTGGCTGTGGACGGTCAATGGTGAACTGTAGTTCAGATTTCTTCAATGTAAACGTTTGACAGAAGTTACAGACAGAGAGATAAAATCATCAGAATGCTGAAATCTGTCTGCATGTGCGCAAATAGATGACATAATATGGGGAGTTCATTCCACTGGCTTGTATTGAGGATTTGTTTTGTTGTCCTGTCCTCTATCAAAGATTTAAAAAAGGAAAATGAGAATAAATTTGAAAAAGAAGATGGATCAGTAACTAAGGTCACAGTGAATGTTAATCTATGTTAAGATAAACAAATTAGAAAATTCACCTATAATGTTTAAGGAGTTTTGGTTTTCAAAAACGTAAACAGGGTGCTCTATTTGAGATATTTCATCAAAAACAGTACATTTCTATTAAATTGAATATATTCCAATGAAATCGGTCCACTGGGAGCTGAATTGATTCATTCAATGACATTGGGAGCTTTGATGTTTTATGCAAATGTACCTAAAAAGAGGGCGTGTCCTTTACCGCATTTACATGTGCATCAATAACTTGATTATTCATAAATACCTGATTTCTAAAATAAAATCTACATCTTTATTCCAATTAGAGAAATCAGGTTATTGGCCTCTGAGAAACCTGATTAACACAAGTAGATCTCTCTGTGAAAAACCCGATTATGTCGCCATGTAAACCCATAACTGGGTTACTGTTAAGGATTTTGTAGTCTGCACATGTGCATTGCACTCTGTCCGCCTGAGTCTGGTATCTCTGCAGCCCGCAGCCTCCACTGTGGAGCTCCAAGTAGGTGGAGTTAACTTACACCTCCCACAACCATAATCTCAATTATAGTTCAGGGCTCTGGAGGTCTGCAGTTAAACTCTGTTTGTTGCCTACTGGAGTCAACTGTACCAACTTGGACTGCCCATTGGAGTTAACCCCACCTACGAGAGATAGTTTAGTAAATTGTATTATTCCTTCTTCTGGCTTAAATGATCTGTCACAGTATTTCAGACACTGCTAACTTTAACATATGGTGCTAAACTTAGCAACACAACCTCAAGAGCACTAGGGTAACACATTAAAAGTAACACGCGGTAAGTCTGAATAATGAGTAACCTATACAGTACTTATCATAGTAAAAATACCTGTGTTATTATTATTCTGGCAGCATAATATGTATAAAACATATTTAAATTATTGCAGGCATCGTGCTTATTTTCAGATTCATGGCAGCCAATGATGACATTGAGCTCTTACCTGTGCAGTTTAATGATGTTGTAGCATTTTAACAATGAAGAACTCCAGAAGGGGCGGCACGGTGGCGCAGTAGGTGGCGCTGCTGCCTCGCAGTAAGGAGACCCGGGTTCGTTTCCCAGGTCCTCCCTGTGTGGAGTTTGCATGTTCTCCCCGTGTCTGCGTGGGTTTCCTCCCACAGTCACAAAGACATGCAGGTTAGGTGCACTGGCGATTCTAAATTGTCCCTAGTGTGTGTTTGGTGTGTGTGTGCCCTGCGGTGAGCTGGCGCCCTGCCAGGGGTTTGTTTCCTGCCTTGCGCCCTGTGTTGGCATTGACTCCAGCAGACCCCCGTGACCCTGTAGTTAGGATATAGCGGGTTGGATAATGGATGGATGGAGAACTCCAGAAGATTACTTGTGCATGTAAACACCACGTTTCTACCTTAACCCAATTATGTGTGTGCATGCAAACACACTGAATGAGTAAGGAGTAATTAATACCACTACTGAACTCTAGGGGGTGCACGACACAAGCGGGTGCCTGGGCCTCACTCAGCTGATATAGAAAATTGTATTTTTAAAATTGGTAATTTACACGTATTAGAAAAGAATTACAAGCACATGAGAAAGTAAGCATTGTTTTATACTCAGCATTAAGATGTTAAAGTTAGGATTAAAAAGACGTATGCCTACATATTCTTTATTATTTTGCATGAGTCAGAATACATCATTTTTTCATAAGTCAAAGGTCAGATGTGCTAGGAAGCCGAAGAATGGGCTCTTTGGTTGAACTCTTTGGTTTGTAAATCATTGTAGCAAGCGTTGAGGTAGTAGGGGGAGAGAACAGCCCATATCAAACAGATAAGATGGACAGAGGGGGGTGTGACACCCCCTTAACTAAGAATTATTGGTGGAATTGATTAGAGGCAGGACTAGATCAATGGAATGCAGGACGTCAGATGAGGAACAATAATGGCTGAAGTGATAAGAATTGTAATAAAAGTGAAAGGTGCCCATTGCTGGATTGTTCCATCTTCAGTGAGTCTGCATGTGCGTCATACAATAAAACTTAATTCTGCTGTCTGTCCTGAGTCTCCAAGTGCTTGCATTGGGACTGAGGGTGCCTGCGCCAGCCTGCTTCAACACTGACAGACCTCAGAAAAAAACAAAGAGATGCATGGCTAGGATGGCATATGATCAATCTTATCATCAGCCCATTTGTTAACCACTTGTACCTCAAGGACGCACACATGATATGCTATATACTGTATACCCTGCCGTTCTTTCTTATATTCTGTAAGTGCCTTGAGCATGGGAAAGGCACTACGCAAATAAAATGTATTATTATTATTATTACATTTCCAACCCTGAAACGTTCAACTCCCATCTGGATGGAACGTAATCTTGTAGGGTGATCATGGTCGCTGACGGTTGCTTTATATTTACCGTATATACTCGCGTATAAGTCGGGTCTTGAAACATGAAAAATCGATCATAAAATCAGACCCCGACTTATACGCCCGTTCAAAAATGCAACACTGATTTTTTGTTTTTTACATCTTCTTGCCTCCTCCAATCTCACACCAGTTTCTCAGAAACATCGAATTTTGCCACAGCAGCGGAGTTACCAATTTTTTTTATCACTTCAGTGACTTTTAATTTAAAATCAGCTTAATATTTTCTTCTGATCGAACACTCCATCGTAGATAAGGGATGCTCTTACGATAAAGGTGTATGAGGGTGTGAGATACGAAAAACACAAAACAGTGCAAACGTCGCTATGGAATAGTTTGGGTATTACTGTGTGGTCACGTAGGCACAATGCCTAGAAAACAAAGGCCGTGTGCCCGTGGTGACTCTCTCAGGTGGTTGTTAGCATATCATAAGCTCTTGGACCAATAGTTTGAGTTTTCCGCATTTGACTTATACGACCAACATTATAAAATACCAGAAATTATACAGTAAAATCAAGCCCTGACTTATCCGCGGGAGAACTTAAAACATGAGTATATACGCTGTTAATACTTACTTCTGGAAGCTTTATACCTAAATCTTAAAGCAGCCTATGTGAGACCACATCTGGAGTATTATGTGCAGTTCTGGCCACCATACTACAAGAGCGACATAGCAGCACTTAAAGCTGTGCAGAGTGAGCAACTGGGGGCATCCTAGAAAAACTGCATGTAAATGTGGATGATTCAGATTTGTGGCTGCTCCCCCTAGAAGTGTTCACCAGACAAGAAGAGTTGAAAAGGTACAACTCAGAATGCTCAATGAGGTCAAACAGAACCCCAGAGTAACAGCTAAAGGCTTGAAGGAATCCTTAAAACACGTTAACATCTCAGTTCATGAGTCCACCATACATAAAACATGGCAGTACACCAAGGAGGAAGCCACAGATCTCCAAAAAACATCAATGCGTACCTAAAGTTTGTCAAAGACCATCTTAACACTCCACAGTGCCATTGGGAAAATGTTTGGTGGACTGATGAAACTAAGGTTGAACTGTTCAGGGAGAGTACATGTGGTGTACAAAGTTCACAACGTACCAACATGAACACATCACCCCAATCATGATGTGGGGTTCTTTAGCTGCCTCAAGGCCTGGATAACTTGCCATCTTTAAGGGGCAAATGAGTTTCCAAGCGTATACCCCATAGGACACCTTGAATATCAGAGTGGCTGTCCACCAGCTGAAGCTCAGTAGAAGTTGGCTGATGCAGCAGGACAATAACTCTTAAGCATCAAAGTAAATTTGCAACAGAATGGCTTCAAAAACAGACAATGCTCCTTTTGGTTTGGCCCAGTCAGAGCCCAGACCTTAATCCAGCAGAAACGCTGTGATATGACCTGAGGAGTGCCGTTCACACCACACGTCCTGAGAATATGGCTGAGCTGAAGCAGTTCTGTAATGTGGAGTGATACAGAATTCCTCGTAAACATTGTTCAGGTTTGATCCACAGCCACCATAAGCTTTTGTTTGAGGTTGACCAGCTATTAAAGCCAATGGTTTTTGTAATTTCTCCACTGCACACTGTATGTTTGATGGGTGTGTTCGATAAAGATGTGTCTGTGTGTTATTAGCTCAAGCATATGGTGTTTTCCTATACTTGTGACATCCATGAAGATCAAATCACATCTGATGACCGGTTAATACAGAACTGGGTAATTCCAAAGGGTTCCCATACTTTTTCTTGCCCCCACGACCCCGTTCAGGACTGACTGTGCAGTACTGATCCAGCGAATACCTTCTGCACAGAGGCTTGCTGCTATTTTGTCTTTCAGGCACTAGAGGGCAACAGAAGACAACAATAAGTCTGCAACGCTGTGCTCTGTTGCCACCCAGTGGCCATTTCTAAGATTGCGCCTGCGTCATCTTGACAGCCTGTTTTGAAATTGACGCTGTGGGTGTGTGAAGGGGGGGCTTAATGTAAAGAAAGGAAAAGAGTTGATGAATAGCTGAGTATAATGGCAGGTAACTAAAGGGCTTATGATGGATGGTTAGAGCACCAGAGACTATGGATGGCATGACTGAATTATCTTCTTCCGACATCCACCCCCCCGCCAGTTTCTCAGCAGGCGTAGTTTGTGATGGGCCTGAGTGGCAGGGGCTTTCTCTGGAGCGCTGCATCACCGGCACTGAATAAAAGTAAATGAGTTGCCGGTTTATTGTGCTGTCAAAGCACTTTGCTTTTTTTTTTTCTTCTTCTAAGATATACTCCATGATTAAGATGAGGGGGGGACGGGAATAGATGATGTGCTATTTGTTCTCCTCTAATGGCTGCTTCATGTAAATGATATGACAATGGGAGGTTTAATGACTAAGTCTGCCACGCCATGTAGGACCCTAATTCCGGCCTCCAAAATGCTCTGTTATCTCGGCAGGGGGTCTCGTCACAGCAGCTTTTTGCTGATTCCACACCCCCCCCCCCCCCCCCCCAAACCTTTTTCTGTTCCCTCCTTTTTAACCTCATTTATAGACACTGACAGAATGTGGGGTGGGTGAGTGCCGGTGTTAAACTGTGAATGTCTGTGTGTTTTCTTTGAATCAGAAATGGATGCAAGCGCATCAGAAGACAAGAAATGAGACAGCTGAAGAGAAGATCAGCTCAGGTGAGTGAGAGATGAGAAATGCTCTGGAGATCAGGAGGTGAGTGCTGGTGTCCATGTCAGTGAAGGTCCAGTGACCAAGAAGTGTGACACGGAGCACCGGTGATATAATGGCTACTTGTGGTGTGGTCAAGGGGCCAGGCGATGAAAGTCTGCTCCTTCAAATGGTTGAAAAGAGATCCCTGCCTAACATGGTTACCTTCTGCTGTCCATGTTGTCTCTGGAGCACAGCCAGTTTTAGGAAGCTCCGCCTGGGTGAAGGCAGCCCTGGCACCGAAAGATTAAAATAAATGGCTACCCGAGTGTGGCCTGAAGCCCAGGAGTACTGATGAGTGAAAATCACTCAGGTTTAGGTGTCCACAAAGTTCCATGAAATGGCCCCTAGCATTTATTTCTTGTGTGGTTTTTCAATCGTGAAGCCTGAAACTCACAAAACTCTGTGTTTTGGGGGGAATTTTAAAGCTTTTCAGGGGGTGAATGGAAATGAATATTGATAGCTAGGGTTATTCTGTGGCTAAAAGGTTTATTCTTGCTAATGTCGTCACAGCCCTCCGCAGCTCCTTATGTGAGGCTCCACATGCTCTTGTCTGCCTCATGCACTGTCTGCATGCACATTCACACCGCTGCTTCCTCCTCACACCAGTCATCAGAGCTGACACCATCTGCACTCATGTTCCCCAGCTCTGTAAGCTGATTTGAGCCAGGACTCCTCCAGAAGCTTGCAGGCCAGTGGACTTTAGCAGCAGGCAGGACCCTCCAGAGTGTTTTCAGGTAAGTCCTGTCTGTCTGCTTCCACTCTCCCCGCTCTGCACCAGAATAAACTTTACTATGTAGTGATACACAAAGTGAAAGGGTGAAGATGAGAAGAAAACTTATGTGGCAATGGCACTTGTATTGCTTATTATTTGCAAAGGAAAACTCGTAAGTTTTACTGTGAGATCAATTTTACACAAATCATTTCAGTCATCACTACCCTGGAAGTAATAACAGCTGCCAGTGTGCACTGTAGACAAGTGACCAAAAGATCAAAACGCACCACCAAATATACAACACGTCAGAGATCACACTGTCATTACCAAAACTACCAGGTCCTCTGATTACATAACTTAGACACACACAAACACACACACACTCACACTGGTCTGACATCCAGTGGTCAGCCACCAAGACAATCCTGCAAGGTGTGTGAGTGCTGCTTGTCACGGGGACTAAGAGCTCTAGGTGAAGAGGGAATGGGGCATCAGTCCAGTGTGCTCAATGGGCCAACTTCCACAGGGTTAGCTACTTTAGTCCAGAGACGTCAGAGAGTGGCCATGTGCCACATGTTGGTCGGACTGTGACTGCCACCTCTACTACTAATACCTGTCTATTATTGACTTTCAAGTCAATCTATCAGCCTTTCTATTATATAGTACCCTTGACATCTAATTATTTTATATAGTATGTTTATCAATTGATCTGTTATATAGTGCCTTTCCTCTCATATCTGTCTGTTGTATGTTGTCAACATCTGTCTGTCTCTGTCTATCTATCTATCTATCTATCTATTATATAGTGCCTTTCACATATCTATCTATCTATCTATCTATCTATCTATCTATTGTGAAAGTTGACCCCCCAAACACAGACAGACCGACACCAGGGTGTCCAAAACACACTCCTTTATTTATTTTCTTTGAACACCACAATGCCTTCTCTCACCAACTCTCTTGCTTTCTTCCTCTTTCCCTTCAACTCTCTTTCTTTCCTTCCTTCTTCTTCTTCTTCTTTCTCTTCTCTCTCTTGACCTCCTTCCTCCTCCTCACAAGCTTCGTCTCCTTCCTCCCAACTCTGGCTCGTCTGCTAGAAGGAGGCGGCCCCTTTTATCATGGCCCGGATGAGCCCCAGGTGCTCCCCTTGACGTCACTTCCTGGTGTGGCGGAAGTGTCAGGAAAGCACCTGGAAGCACTCCGGGTCTTCTTGGAATTATTTCCGGCAGCACTTCCTGGTGTGGCGGAAGTGCTGCCATCCAGGATTCCCTCACTGTCCGGGTGCCCCCTGGCGGTGGCCACGTCCTCTCAAGAGTGTCCCAGGTCACTCCTTGTGGCCCCCAAATAGGCCCGGGCGACTGCCCTCTCGTGGCTGAGGAGTAACAGCGTCCACTTAGGGGACTATCCAGGCGTCCCGGCCGGGTTGTGGCCCCTGGCATCCTCGACACTATTATATAGTGCCTTTTACATATCTATCTATCTATCATATAGTGCCTTTCCTATCTATCTATCTATCTATCTATCTATCTATCTATCTATCTATCTA
>JANRMT010027041.1:32811859-32834086 GCA_026402145.1 Polypterus bichir lapradei
GTTCCAACCATGCATTAGTGTGGTTCATAAAATGGGACCCAATACTGACATCATTGTGACCACCAAGTGCACAGCAGGTGAATCCCTTTGTCCATGTCTGTGCTACCTGGTGTATACAGAATGAAAACTGATGCCTGTCTAAGTACCACCATGATGGCAGGTGCTGAACACCACCCTTATGCTGGTGTTCTGCCCCTAGTGGCGAGGAGGAAATCCACAGTTGCAATCTGATGAGCAGCAGATCAAAATTGTTGGCCATATTAGTGTGGCCTGGAGCTCGTGAGATGCAAATCACATTAGTGTGGCCAATTGGGCAGGTATAGCCTGGTACAGTACATAGGAGATGCTGAGGGCCACCTGTGCAAATGCAGCTCAGACCCCACAGGATGAAAGTTCTTACACGAGTGCTGTCCAACAGATCAAATATGCTGTTCACATACAGTCAAATGACCATGGGATGAAGCCTGCTGCCAGTAACCAAAGGATGGAAATTTCAATGTCAACATCAGCATGTCCTGGGGCCAGAAGAACATGAGAAAATTACAACAATTGTGATGTGAACAGGCCATTTAGCCCAAGAAACTTGAACATTCTGTTCAGCTAAATTGTACATAATAGTATCAAGTCAAGATATGGAGGTCCCTAAAGCCCTACTGTCCACCACACCACTTGTAATTTATTCCATTTGTCAAATAAGTCTTAGTGCGGTGACCTACAGATGAAATCTGCTGCCCATGGCCACATAGCATACACCCTTGGAGATGAAACCTGATACCTTTGATACCCAACTGATACCTTGAGTGAGAGGAGATGAAACCAGATACCCATGTTGGTGCCCCTAAAGCCCAAGAGGTGAAAGCCACAGCCAGAAAGTGCAACACCAAGACCATAAAATTGTAATCCATGACCAATTCAGGGCAGTACAGTAGCAGGCAAATGAAGGAGCCATTTTGATTCATGCAAGAAAAGGTAATAATCTTATACAGTGCCTTCCTGCTTCTGAATGTCTACAGCTGGAGTCTCACAGAATGGGTGGCACTAAGCGTCCTGATTTGCGCTGCAGTCTCTGAGCCACTAGAGGGTGCCCCCGGCCTGTTCAATGGGTTTCCTTTCAGGCCGATCTGCGGCGGCCTAGACTGTCCAGTCACTTCCACACACAAAGCCTTCTCCTTCAGCCCTACTAAACAGTCAGAATTCCCAGGAGGCTGCCTTTCAAAGGCAAAAATTAACATTTCAAAAGAGCTTTTTTTTCTTTCATTTTTATCCTGTGTGCTTTCCAAGATCCAGAAAAAGTGTGCCGTTTTTAGCTGTGCTTTCTCTGATGCCAACTACCCACCTCTTGCAGGGAAGCAAGTCCAAGGTTGCCTGCTCTGCCAGTCATTGGCTCTTCCCAGATTTACAGGAGCACTGAGGGCTTTACGATAAAATATTTACATTGCAGGCAGAGCCTGGCTTTAAATAATTCTCAAAGATGTCAGCGGAAAGTAGAGGCTTGCTACGCGGGGCACGTAGAGGAGCAGGCGAGTGGCTTCTGGGGCAGAGAGTGTCCGGCATTTAGTCAGAAGAGGTGTGCAGCCCCAGGGTCCCATTTACTGCTATAGTGGCTGCTCTTACCTCATGGCCCCACCACCCGTGATGCTTCTGCTTTCCATACTTTCTGTAGAGATGGTTTCTTCCACTATTTAGTGTCCTTCTTTTGCCTTATGGAAAGATCTAATGCTGGACGTCAAGCTGGTCTTCTCTCCTTTGGCCCATGTCCACACTGGGAGATTTCATTACAAGGACACAAGGAGCTGGGGTCCTTCCAGGTAAGTTTGAGTGGGGGGCACCAGCTAACTATGGATGGCATGCCAGTCCATCTTACTTTTCCACGGCGGTGATGCCACGTACCCACCACATACCTTGCAGGAGTATAACCACGGGGCATCTACTGGTTTGTGCCGATTATAAACCAGAGAGAGACACAAATGAAGATGGTACAAACATCTGACAGTTCTTTACTAAAACAAATGATATCAATTGTATCCAAAATGTCACAATTGCAGATCCATGAATAAATACACCAGTCCAGTCTATTAGGTCTTATTGCTTGGTAATTTGAAAATTCATCCAATAAGAATAATTAAAACTGCAAAGAAAAATAACCATAACTCGTAATCCTTTTTCCTTCTTTCTTTCTCGGGCCACTGAAGGAACCAAAGGATTCCTTAAATCGAAAAATAATTTGAACCAAAAGATGAATATCCAGCTCATCACCTTATTGCCCCTCTTAATGTTAGGGAATAATTAACAGACACCATGCAAGGCCTCATCCAAGTAATGGCGGGCATTTTGATCCACTTTACCGATTTGATTCTTTTGGTGAGTCTGATGTATATGGGATCTCATCACAAATCTATAATTGAATAATTCTTATTATTATATAATTTTGCATTTAAGAAAATATATCATTATACATTCAACATGATAATTCATATGCCATTGTCCTGTTTCTGTACACAAAGCATAACAAATCCGCAATGCATAATTAAAATAAAACATTTCATTGCCTGCGGTGGGCTGGCGCCCTGCCCGGAATTTGTTCCTGCCTTGTGCCCTGTGCTGGCTGGGATTGGCTCCAGCAGACCCCCGTGACCCTGTGGTTAGGATATAGCGGCTTGGATGATGTCTGACTGCCTGACATTTCATTGCAGAACCACAAGTGAATGAGAATTGTGCAGCCCGTACTCATTTGCTTGTGACTGAAAACGAATACGAATCATTGGACCGGTTATCGAGTGGTGAGTCGCTGCTGAATCAAAGGAATGAGAATCATTAGCCTGACCCTTGTGTAGCCGTTCATTCACAAATCAAGTCGAGACTCATGATTCAGGCGGTTCTTCTGCATGTGCTTTCAACATCTACCAGTGATACAAAAGTCACACAGGACGCACGTGTGCTTGAGCTCTTCCGTTGAGATTCATTGAATCAATGTGTTTGTACAATTCATTTAAAAAAGTTGTTCAAAAAGATTGAATTGTTTGCGAATCATCAATTGCTACCTCCATGTTGCTCAAATGGTCTCTGAGACACCATCCTCTGTCCACAGATTCAAGGCAAAGGAAAAACGAAGGAAACGAAGGAGAACCCTAATATAACTTTTCCCATTTTATATACCAGTGGGATTCTATCTTTCACTCCTCTCCTGCCCCTTCTAATGCCCACTTGTACCCACTTGTCCATCACACCATACAGTTCGATCTACGACGCACGCTCACGCGCACGCTCACGTCTGTGAATTCCACAACTTCACAGTTACTCTTGCTAAGTCGTTTCATCTGACTTTTCTCTCTGCCATTCTCCCTTTCACTTTTCCCTTTCATTTCACAACTTTTGGTCCAAACATGAACAAGTTGCTATAGCACTCCACAATTTCTCCCTGTACTCTCCTTTGGATGCATGAACCGTGTGCCGCCATTTCCATCATAGGAGCTTTCAGCAGTACGGCCTTCTAACGCTCATGGTAAGTGTTCTATATAACTCTTTAAACAAATGAAAGCTAGTCCATCAATAGTTAAGTAAATAGCACAAAATAAAACCCATAACACGACCCATCGCATGGGCCAGTCACCAGTTTACCTGTTACATGGGACATGGGGTGAACCCATGAAAGAAAAATACGTTGTGGACGCTGGCCCGGACACAGACAGACGGACATCGTTGTTGCACCCAACACACTGTTTATTTACAACAACTATTTACAAGAGTTCACGTGCACTACAAACCCCAGTGCCTCCAGCACCGATTCCCCCAATGTCCAGGCCTCACAGTCTCTGTGCCTTTCTCCTGGCCGCCTCCAGTCCTCTCTCCAGCTCCGTCCTCTTCCACCCGACTTCCGCCATCGACTGAAGGGAGGCGGCCCCTTAAATAGGAACCCGGATGAGCTCCAGCTACTTCCCGGCACTCCTCTGTAGCCACAACCCAGTGTGGCGGAAGTGCCGGCTGCGCACCCGGAAGCTGTCCGGGTGTCCCCTGTCGTCTTCCCCCCAGCACTTCCTGGTGTGGCGGAAGTGCTGGGCTCCAGGGATATTCAGGCACCAGGGCGCCACCTGGCGGTGGCCATGGGTCCCTACAGGGCTGGGCTTCCAAGCCCTCCACCTGTGGCCCCCAACACAACCAGGGCAGACGCCCCCTCGCAGTCTGGAGGAGGCACAAGCCCTCCTCCGGTCCTTCTGGGCGTCCCGGCTGGGCTCCAGCCCCGGCCGGATGCCACAACATATAAAGACAGGAAGAACTGCACAGAGCAGCCAGGCTTTTGAAACCAAAAGGTGCCTTGACCTCTAAACAGGGCCGGCTCCACTGTTTAGGTGAACTATCCATCCGTCCATCCATCATCCAACCCACTATATCCTAAGTACAGGGTCACGGGGTTCTGCTGGAGCCAATCCCAGCCAACACAGGGTGCAAGGCAGGAAACAAACCCCGCGCAGGGTGCCAGCCCACACCAGGCACAATTTAGAATCGCCAATTCACCTAACCTGCATGTCTTTGGACTGTGGGAGGAAACTGAAACACCCAGAGGAAACCCACGCAGACCAGGGGCGGATCTACCGGGGTGGCACGGGGTGGCAATTGCCACCCTGAGAAAAAGCCTTGCCACCCCATTTGCCACCCCAGCACCCCAGTGTATACACCGAATAAAGAATAGCATTCCTTGAATCCACAAAAACCATGCAAGGATGCTTGCTTCAGTGTTGCCACCCCTCATAATTTTAATGCCACCCCCTTGCCACCCCATGAATAATTTTCTAGATCCGCCCCTGACGCAGACGCAGGGAGAACATGCAAACTTCACGTGAACCCGGGTCTCCTAACTGCGAGGCAGCAGCGCTACCACTGCGCCACAGTGCCTGGACGGTTGCAAAATTTGGAGCCCACCATTTTTCAATGCAACACAGACCCTGATTTACAAACATTCAGACCCAATACAACTGCACCATTCCCATGAAACCAATTATCTTCTATTATTTTTGTGTACTAGTGATGTCAATAATAATATCTGAGGACCTACAAAAGCCTATTAGAGGTGGTCTTCAGGATGCACTGCACTCCGCTTTTCAGAGGCTCTCTTTATATGTTTGTTTTGTTCAGGTGCAGGTTTGCATCTTTATTTTTGTTTTCATCTGCAATATAATAAGATGCTAATGTGTGTGTGTGTGTGTGTGTGTGTGTGTGTGTGTCAGTCCAGTTCCTCCAAACAATCTGATTAGTCAGATTTGCTCTGGTTGCTCTGTCAAATGTATTTAAGACAGGAAACGTCAGGTAAGAGAGGTTGAAACACACTGGGAGGAGGAACACTGGGAGTCACCTTCAAACACAGCGAGTATTCGCATGAATATGAACGATGGTTTCACAGTGGGTAATGGTGGTAGAGAAAAAGCCGAAATGACAGAGTCTGAGAAGCAGACATTACAGGAGTGCAATCGAGAGCGGAAGCTCTGGGAAAGAGAGGTTGAGGCACACAAAGGACGAACTCTGAGGGGTACGTGTAAGGCAAGAGATATCAAATATGGTCTTCGACAGGTAACATAGTTAGTAGATTAGTATTCAACAATAACACAAACAACAACAATTATGATAATAAAAATATGAATTCACTTGGCATAGCATAGAACACATACAGGCGGTGAAATAAAATGGATAAATCAAAACAGCCACAAGACTGTAGCTCTTGCATGCATTGCTAAAGGATGCTTAGCTTACAGTAGACTGTGTGTTAAAACTCCAAAAATATCGTCCTCCATTGTTGCCAAACCTCTATGACTTTCACTCCGAGCACACTAACCAAGTTTTCCATAGTCCGTCTGTCACTGGACAGACTCTTTATCAGGTCACGCATTGATTGGATAGCTACTGTATATTACTTTATTTATAGACGATAATGAGGATACGCTAAATAGGAATAATGGGCACCTGTTTAACGGATCTCATTATACTTCAATTTCATTCAATTTATGATTATGTTGAGCTTGTCAGTTTATTTCAGTAACCTAAAATAAAAGCATGTATCTGTTTATGGAGCCACCTCAGTAAGATTATAAGTAGATTGTCAGCGTAAGCTACCTGTTAGGCTGGCCGTTAAATAGAGTGGTACAGATTATAGTCAATACTTCAAACAGTAAACTGATCATGTTATATAAATGTGTTTTTTTTTTTTTTTAAAAAAATTTTAAATGCAAAAAAAAAAAAGATGTCATTAAATAAATAACATCCGCTAATACATCCCACTTCTTACATGTTTTCTGAAATGGTGCCTCTCAAGCACGTATTTTGTTGAGACGGCCATGTAAACAGATGTAGCTATAAGTAATCAAATGCCCCCTTGGCGTTCTGAGATTGTCAATCAACTGTTTTGTATCCAAACCGTCCAGTCCCGGCTCTTCTCTCGTGTCTCCTGGTTTCTATGTGCAGGTCTGATTCTACTCAAACCAAAGGGGGTGGCAGGAGTGCCATTTACAACTTCGCCTAGGGCAGCACAAATGTTAGAAGCGGCTCTGTCTGTAAGACTGCCACATAATTTGCCACACCACTATGCCACGTGTAGCACTCTCCTATAATCACGAGATGGCCAGTGTAGCTGTGGCACCAAATGTCACAGCAGCAAACAAAAAAAGAAAGATTGGCAAAATGATTAGTTCACGATGGCTGCCACAGTTATAATTTAGGAGACTAACACATGGGATTGGCTGTATGTTCACAATACTAAAGTGCAGGGTCTTCAGTCTGAATTTAACTTACGAGACTGATGGCATATCCCTTACACTCAAGTGGACAGATCTCGCCGTCGTCTAATTTGTTTAATATTCTCAACATGCAGCAACTTAATGAGGATGATTTATTAGAATAGGAAATATTGTAATAGGATTGTGTTATGGTGTAGCCATGATTTTATCCAAGTTTTACGTCTTTTTATTTATTTGATTTTTTTTCTTGATGTATTTGTTGTTGAATGTGTGTTTACACATGTTTTATTCTTCTTGTAATTTGATGCTCATTCTGTATTTTTAAAGTATTTTCTTGAACGCTCCTCGTATTTTTTATGTTGAACCTAAAGGGGGTGGGCCCCCAAGCCTGCTTCTGGGCATCGCCTTCAGTGCTATTTGAAGACCCCGTGTTAAATGCTTTAAAATTATTGTGAACACACAACAAGACCAACGTAGTCAGGGCAGGCAGTGGGCTAAACCAGAAAACTGAAAATAACTGGCAAGCAGGAACAGAAGGACAAAATGAGAAATGAAAGTCAAAAACAAACTCATAACCAAACTTCAGTAGGGCTTACTAAAGAATAAAGATAATAACTCCACTAAAACCTTTAAGGGACAGTGCATACCGAAACACCCACCATATTTAAAGCATCCATTTCTAGGCATCACTTGAGCATGAGAATGGTGCTGTATAAATAAAATGTAATATTACAACTATGATTATGTAATGCATCCAAAACATCCATCCATCCATTATCCAACCTGCTATATCCTAACTACAGGGTCACGGGGGTCTGCTGGAGCCAATCCCAGCCAACACAGGGCGCAAGGCAGGAAAAAAACCCCGGGCAGGGCGCCAGCCCACCGCAGGGCACACACACACACCAAGCACACACTAGGGACAATTTAGGATCGCCAATTCACCTTACCTGCACGTTTTTGGACTGTGGGAGGAAACCAACACAGACACAGGGTGAACAAGCAAACTCCACGCAGGGAGGACCTGGGAAGCGAAATCCAGGTCTCCTAACTGCAAGGCAGCGGCGCTACCCACTGCGCCACCGTACCGTCCACATCCAAAACACACTGTGTAAATAATACAACACAAGCAAAGATAAAAATAAAGCTTTGTCAAAATCAAAAGTAAAATGAAACCTCAGGAACAGACTTATGCGAACAGAAACCTAAACCAAAATACTAGTATAACGTGTTATAATGTCACACCCAGCATATGTAAGATGGCCGCAGGGACAGTAGTGTTAGCCTTCTGTCTGCCGGCTCTTCTTTGGCTTTTTGAATATTGTGGTTGTAAGAATTACTTATAAACGCTTTGAAATCACTGAAACGCTTTTGTCTGGTGCCTCCTCAGTCACCGTATGAGAAAACCCCACGGATGATACTCCGTTCAACTTGTCTTGATGTCTAGTTATGCAAGATGTTGGGCTTTTTGGGGGTCACCTTTATTGTTAGCCTTCTAGACCTGAAAAGCTCTCAATTTAAGCCCATGTTTTGAGCAGGAAATTTCAGCTCTTATGATAAAAAGTGAACCAGTAGGTCTCGTCAGCAAAAATGTCCAGAAGGACTTGAAATTGTGTCTTGAACTCCTGTCCAGCGACCCCTTAATGAGATACGAGGGATCAAAGTTACTCCTTTTCCAAAAACTTAATAATAGTAATATAGGTGCGTAGAGTGTCGTTTATGCTATTTCGAAGTTGTAGACCATGAAGATGATAATGATTTTGATATTTGATTGTTTACTGGTGGTCCTAGCCCTCTAACAGCCACTGTCAATAGGTTACAAATGACAGATTTCAAACATAAGCAAAATAGGAATACTTGTGATGTTTTCATTATGAATATGATGTTAGGTTTGACTTTTGATTCTTTACTAGGGATCTGACCCTCTATGGACTTCTATCAGAGGGGGAAAAATGACAAATTTCTGTTACAATCGAGTGTTGTACCGTGTTAGCCATTATGAATGTAGTGACAAGTCCAGCAAAATGACACCTTTTATTGGCTCACTAAAAAGATTACAATGTGCAAACTCTTCAGGCAAGATGTAAATCGAGAATATTTAGGGCTTTAAACATTTAAAATGAAGTACACATTTTAATATTTCAAATATCTGAATATTATGTACTCCTACGTCGTAAAGTAAATTGTGACATTTCTGATGAACACCTTGAATTTATGCTGGAATATTTTGGACATGCATACATACACAAATAAATAAATAAGCAATTAAATAAAAGTAGTGTGAAATGTGACAATAAATAAAGAAAAAGAGCGTGAAATGTGAGCGTAAATAAATAAATGAGTCATGGAATATATTTTTTGTTACTGATTTATTATTTAATTTTGTCTGTAACGTTCCTCCAAATGCAACATGAAATACGGCTGGAATTTCAAACTGTCATTTACCACTCGTCAAGATAAGAGGGCGGGCTCTAGAGAGTGCTCTGTTTTGATTGGTGGAGTGGACAGTCGTCGACGTGTTTTGCTTGACAGGGGAATCCTGTGGCTCATAAGCACACTCAGAGTCGAGACTGTTCACGAGAAAACGTTGCCCAGAATTCCTGTGCCAAGCGGCGACTTTACTTCTATAAACTCCTAATTCATCATTAGGATCCTGCATTTGAAGCGTCTGCTTTAATTTACTGGCCGAAGGTTTACGTCGGGTGTCTCGACGATTTACCAATTAAAACAGAGCGTACGTCAGAATCCGCCCCCCTCAGCTTTGATGAGTGAATGTGACAGTTCTAAATTCAAACTGTAATCCGTGTTGCGTTTGCAATGATATTACAAACAGAATTAAATGATTAAGCAGCAAAAAAACTATTCCATGACACAAATATTTATTTTCACTCATATTTCGTTCTCTTTTTCTTTATTTTTTATCACATTTCACAGCACTTTAATTTATTTGCCTATTTATTTACTAGTCGTCCCCCATGGCCCTGCCTGCGTAGAAGTGAAATAGGAGCCTCTGTCTCGGATTAACACAAATATATCGCACCTGCAAGCAAACTATGTGAGAAGTCGCAAAATCACGGCCTTTCTCTTAGATTCGGGCAAATACATTGGTACTGCCAGCGAACTCTGATTCTTAGCGCGATGAGAGAGATCGCAAAATCAACCGGAATGTTCAAGCAAATTAGAGAGAGAAAAAAAACCCCAATCTCAGTCCGTTAAATAGTTCCCTCGTTCGCTAGCTAAGTGGAGATAAAATGCACCCCGAGACTGGCGCGTGAGTCAGGAGAGCCCCATCCCTCTCCCCTCGGCCCACTGCCTCTCTTTCAGATTCGTGTGAATAAATCGGTGTCATAAGTGAAATATGATACTTAGCGCGATGAGAGAAGTCGCAAAATCAACCGGAATGTTCAAGCAAATTGTAGACAAAAACCCGATCTAAGTAGTCCCCTCGTGAAAAGCGGACAGACAGACAGGATTTTATATACTGTATACAGTGTATTGTAGTGACCCGGCAGCCAGCGCTGGCGGCGTGATGCATTGTGGGCAATTTATGTAAAAACTTATTGTTGTGTTAAATTAACAAGGTAATCGAATTATTTTCCTGTTGTAATTGTTGTATGTGTTTGTGCTCAACTGGTGGGGTGGGTTGGGTTATTGCAGTCCGGGGTTGTTAAATTGTAAATAGTTACCATCAATGAGAAAGATGGCTTCGTTAATGACCTTGGCAATGGCTATGCAATGAGTTTGAGCTTTGTTTTCTGACTAACTTCTCTAATAAAGAGATACAGCAGGATAGAGCTGTGTATTGCTAAGATTTCATTTAAGTAAATTATTGCCGATACACTCGGAGTCATGTGGTGTATGGGACATGAGTGCTCGCTACTTAAAGAGCTGGTTGTAGCTGCGTGCATAGCGCTGGCAGTCCGCTAGCCGACAGCTTGGGAGAGGTGCACGGCAGAGTTCGGCTCTGAAAACTTTAAGACTCAACCACGGGTCGCTACAGTATATATAGCGAGAGGGATTTGTCTAAAATCTTCCACCATATGATTTACGCCGGCATACGCTAATTCAGACATTTTCAAAGTGTTTTCTCTTTCCGATAATCTGGTTTGGACTTTCTGGCTTCACTACACTTCTCCTCTAAATTGTGACCGAGTTGCATTTGATGGGCTGCTGTCCTGTCCATAGTCGGTTACTGGTTTACCTCCATTGCTTTTCAGATGCTTTCACTCAAAATTGCATGTTCAGAAAATGGAGACATCTGCGTGTAGACAATTCCAAAGCACATCCTTCAAGTTCCGGTGTACACAGTACAGTGAATATCTGACATGGAACATGTCACAGTCTCAGGCGCTGTGATCAGCACTTGAGTAGTAGCAGGGAAACAGCAAAATCACAAGGGCTACGCCATAATGCCCATCCATCTAATCCTACCGCAGGGCATCAGAGGGTCAAGATGCTTTTGGGAGAGCCGCTCACAAAGTCATTCTGCAGCGCCCTTAACTGTTTGGTATATGGGCACCATGGTGGCACAGTGGCAATGGCTGCTGTCTCACAGCTTCAGAGACCTGTATTCACTTCCTGGCCTGTGTGGAGTTTGCATGTTCTCCAGATGCTCGCTTTTCTTTTAAAATTGTAAAATCCCACTGGCCAGATAGAGTTTTACTTTGAAGTAAGGTTTAGGATCTTACATATCAGAGCCTGTACACAGAAAGGGGCTATACAGACTATAGGTGACTCTGATTAGCCCAGTTTGTGCCCCATGATGGTCTGCGATCTGGTGCCAGGCTCTACTGGGATACTCAACCTTGTAATGGAAGAAGAGGCTTCAGAAAAAGAATGGAAAGATGGCAAGGCCTGCATTCAGATGGTTTTTAATTCTCTCCATCCATCCATCCACCCATCGTCTCTATCAGAATATGCAGTCAGGAGTCACGGGGGGCTGGTTTTGCACTCCCCACTTAGCAAATCTTTTTGTGAAAATCATCATTCATCATGACTTTACGTTTCGTGCTTTTTCTGCATGATGCTTTTTTTGTGCTGTTGAGCGGAGGAGGAGCTGCGTTTCCCACTTTGGCACATTCTATTATTATGGCGCCATATTGTAAGAAATGAGTCTTGCTGTCGACGAGCGTGCGGTGCCTGCATTCCTGATGTACTGTTTTCTATTTTTGCAATCGTTTCACTTACTGGATATTTCACAACTTGTCTCTCCTCCAGCGATCTGCCAAGCCGGCTGCCCAGCCTGCAATGCTATGTGTGAATGTGAAGAGAAGATTGCCAAGAGCTGTAAGAAGAAGCGTAGCTCACAGTCACATTCTCTCCATTTCTGGTTATCCCACCTACTTTCTGTTCCAAAGAAACGCCGAAATTCTCTCCATGCTCTCAATGTCAGAGGGCTACATCTCAGAATAGCCTTTATTTTGTCATTCCTAATCCTTTAGGTAGTCTGGCTGATATTTGTTTTTTTTTGGCAGCCCATCCCTCCATTATTTTCATCAGCCTGCTTTTGCAGTACAGGGTCTCGGGGGACCTGGACCCTCGGTAGCAGCATTAGGCACACACAGCCTGAACCGTGAGTAGTTGACCCGTAACGTTACATTAGAGAGTGACCGAGTGGGAGGAGGACCACACTTATACTGTCAGGTCGCATGCTGCCCATCATCCCAAACCTACAAGCGAGTAGACCATAAAAGAGATGAAGGAGAAAGTCCGGCTTTCAGAATGGGCAGCACCCGCAGAGGTGTGTGCCTGGTTCTGACGTGAGCGGTGCTCTATAAAGGCGATCTGACCATGATGGCGGTGATTTTAACTGAAAGCTTTAAGACACATCTTACTGAGAATAAGTTTTAGCATAGAGACATTGTATGTAGGCGTAATAAATTAAATAAGGATGTTGAAAATGTTTCATCGGTTTCATTTAATTGGCCTGCAGTTAAGTTAAGCATGTTTGGGCCTGGCCACTACTTGGATGGGTGACCATCTTGGAAAAGCTTTGGTCATTGCTCAAGATTTCATAAAGGGCCTCGTACCTTGTGGTCTGTTTGTGGATCCTAATACCCGCGAGCAGTGAGCTGTAAAAGTGGTGCCATCCTTTGGATGAGATGTAAACCTGAGGTCCTGACTCTCTGTGGTCAGAAAAGATCTCTGGGCATCTCTTACAAAGAGTAGCGGGTATCCCGATGTCCTGGCTTAAGTGCCCATTCTAACCCCCTGATTATCCCCTGCCCCTTACTGGCTAACGATCTCTCTCACCCTTCACCACCTAATACCTCATGTGTGGCGCGTGTACTGGCACAAACAGGTTTCAAAATGCCTTCATACTGTAAATAGGTAAAAGAGCCTACTTATACAAATGGCAATGCCCACACTCCTCCATTACTGAATCACAACATATCTTGACGCTTAAGATTTATTAACAGAGTGAGTTGGTTTCTTTGCCTTCTATTGACCATAAGAAACAATGACAGCAAAGCATCGATGGTCAGCAGCACACTCCAGCAGCATATGGCCCAATGACAGCAGACATCACTTCTGTCACCACAGTGGACTTTCAGCTGGTCAGTGGATGTGGCCTCAGAGTGGCCTAAATTGAGCCTCTATACCCCGAGACAGAAACGTCCTCGGAAGTGGTCCAAGCGTGCACATCCCTGTACTGGTGCCCGTTCCTCTGTGGACAAACCGTCCAGTGCCAAGAGCAAGTGATGGGCACTCCAGTGATGCTGTGCCCAGCTGTCTGTGGATGGAAATGCCACCTGTTATGTTTTAGAGTTCCTTCCCAGGCTTATTTTTCTTCATTCTGCATTTTGTAATTACTAACATTTATGTTACCATTGCTATTTATTTTTTGTCTTATTATGTACTCTAAAAAAGACTAAAAGTGACTCTCCTCTGTTGGGCCCTTGAGCAAGGCTCTTAACCTGTAGAGGACACCCATGAACACACTCTCATTCAATCATATTGGATTAATTGTCCATTGCAAAATTAATACATCAACTCTTTGAGGTATGGGTGGAGTGGTGGCTCTGAGGCTAGGGATTTGCATCAGAAGGTTGCCGGTTCAAATCCCGTAAACGCCAAAAGTGACTCTACTCCATTGGGCCCTTGAGCAATGCCCTTAACCTGTAATTGCTCCGTCCTGGGTATGACGTTCCTCTGCATGTAGGCCATCCAACCTGCAGGGAAAAACCTGGGGGTTGCTAGCAGAATTGGCACTCCAACCACCATAAAAAACCTCACACTGTTTCTCTCCATCTGAACTAGCTGTGTGCTGAGGTGTCACCCGTCGCATGGCTTCACTCAGGTCCTAATCTGGGGATCCTGAGTTGGTTTGTCATGTGGTGGGTACGGCAATGTGCTGTATCAGTGCAGGCTCCTAACCTCTCTCTATGTACTCTATGTCAGTTTCATTTTATTTATTTATTATTTGGTTTGTGTGTAGGTAATCTTTTTTTGTTCCTTGCATTTTACAGGTGATCCCCAAAGAGTTGAGGCCAGCGATACATTACTGCTAATGATCACCCCAGGCTCATAAAAGGAGAGTCTGGGAGATGGAGTCCCTTGCGGTTCATTGAATGTGGAATGTTGGTGTATCACTAAGTATTGTTAGTTACTATTATCATTGCATTTTTTGGATTTTATTTTTTCAATCTTCTCTCTAAGGACTTTGATTTAGTATTTTGTATTGGGACTTGTTTGCTTTTGTATTGCCTTGTTGGCAACTCCTTTTCCTTCTTTTTTCCCTTTTGGCCATTTTGTTATATTTTCTCTTATAAAGGTTCTGTTGTTTCCCATCTCTCTACAAGCCAGTAGTTCACCGTAATCCCTTGTTTTATCGGTGAATTTTAGTGATATTTTGGGACCGCTCATGTATATTGTTGACTGTTTAAAGCCAAAGCCCATTTGACCTGGTGTAAGTCAAGACCCGCTTGTAAAGAACCAACTCGGGATGCCCTACAGTGTTATGATTGCTACAGCAAACAAATGGGGAAAAAGTGAGGCCTTCAAAAAAGGCGCACAGAATACAGGCCAGAATCCTAACTGGACTGCCCCAAAAATATCACTCAACCGAGGGGAGCCTGACCCTAGGAAACTGGGAGGCTTCATTCTAGTCTAGGCCTCAAAATGGAGAACAGGCTTTCAAAGTTCAAAATGCCAAAGACAGTGTTAAATATCTCAAAATATGTCTCACAAGATTTAGTACCTTGAAGCTCCGGCATGAAGTGAGAATCTTTATAAAAGATTAGCAAAAATACTTAAACAGACATTACCAAAACAGGAAGCAAAAGGGCATTGCTTACAAGGCAATCCTCAGCCACAAAATCCAAACACAAAAGATAGAAATAAGAAACCTTAAACAGTAGCAGAAGTCAAGAAAAATCAGTAAATAGAAAGCAGCAAATAATCAAAATGAGAACTCGCCAAACCTCCAAGCACATTTCCCATAAGGCTTCCCTTGATGATGGCGGACCCATGCCGTGCCTCTTGGGGGACTGCCCACAAAATAGAAGGACCATCAAAGAACATATAGAATAACATTAACAGGTCGGGTTGGGTCAGGTTGGGGAGCATGCACTGGTACAGCACGTTGCCTCACCAAAAACATGCCCGGGATCCTGGTTGGCAACCCCCCAGGCAGACACACGGTCCTGTCCCACCTTCCGGAAATGACCCTCTATCTGCCGCAGCCAGGTGTTATGCGGGCGTCCCCTTGTCTTGGTCCAGCCACTCAAGTCCTCAGCAATGAGGAGCCAGCAAGCCACATCACCCTCATGGAATCGCACCACGTGGCCGCAGTGCCGTAACTGACGCTCCCTCACAATGCAGGTAATGTGCCTCATTCAGGACTCTGTGAGCAAACGGCTCACTCGACACAAAGTCAAACCAATGATGCCCAAAGATTTGCTGAGTAGACTCAGTACCAAAAGAGTCCAGTCATTGGATAGCGTCATGTCTCTCAAACATATAGCAAAACAGGAAACACCAGGACTCTGAAGACTTCAAGACTCTAAAGTCTCTCGGGTGCCCCAATCAGAGCCTCCATTGAGTCTGCAAAGATCACAGCATCATCAGCAAAGTCAAGATCAGTGAATCTTTCTTCACCCTAACCCCGGACCAATCCTAGAATCAACTGGGGAAAACGCAGAGGATCTGCACTGCACTCTGCACAGCACTCACAGCACCAGTGTACAGGCCGGCCATGATATCCAGCAACTTCAGGGGAATCCCACAAAGTCTCAGGATGTCCCACAGGGAAGCTCAATCAGCTAAGTTGAACACTTTACAAAAATCGACAAAGGCTGCAATAAAACTCTGCCAATATTTGCGTTTGCACTCCATGAGGACCCTCAGTGCCAGGATGCAGTCGATGGTAGACTTCTTAGGTATAAAACTGGACTGCTCTGGTCACTGGTAGGTGAGCAAGTGATTACGGATCCTATTGAGGACGACTCTAGCAAGGATCTTACCCGGCACCGAGAGCAGTGTTATCCCCCTGTAGTTGCTGCAATCCAGACGATCACCCTTCCTTTTCCAGATAGGGACGACAAGTCCCATTTTCCTGTCAGATGGGATGACACCTTACCACGAGCCTGGAGAAGTTCACCCTGGATACCACAGATCCCTGCAGCCTTCCGTACCCTCATCTGGTTCACCACCTGTGTAATCTCAATGAGACTGGGTGGTCCACAGCTAATTGGAGGATCAGCATCAAGTACTGTGGACCCGGAGATGTCCAGCATCCTAGCTGGAGGATCAGCTTTAAACAGCTGCTCAAAGTAGCCTTCCCAACGGGTCACAACTGCAGCGCCATCCATACGGACCGTTCATCACCCGCCCTAGCCACGAATGCGTGTAATGCTTCGATTCCTCTGTAAGCAGGACGTGGCTCACTAGACCATAGATGTTGTGTCACTTGATCACAGATTCTAACAAAAGCCTCCTTATCTGCTCTCAGAGCTCTCGCAATCGTCCTTCTCAGATTCCGGTACAGATTGGAGTTGCCATCAAGCCGTGTGCTGTGACTCCTCTTGATGATATCCAGAGTGCCCTGCGAGATGAAACACCATCTTCTGGGAACACCGGCAACACCAATACAACCCTCAGCAACCTTCATGGTGGTCTCTCACATCACATTAGGATCATCAGTTGCACACAAGTCTGCAAGTTCCTCACACAAACGTCATGCACACTCATTAGAAACAGCCTGATGTTGGAGTCTGGCCTGGTCCAGCCTCATTCTCCTAGTAGGTGGTAGCCTACTGGGCCTAAGATGGATCTTCAGAGTAGCAACAACAAGTGAGTGGTCAGAATTCACAAACTGGACTCTTCTGTAGACCCTGACCCTTCTGTTGAAGCCTCACCTTCTGCCCATGAGGATGTGATCGATCTCCTTCACCGCACCACCAGTATTGGAGTACCAAGTCCAACGATGCGGATTAGGGCACTGGAACCAGGATCCAGCGATCTGCAACCTCTGACCTTTTGCAAAATCAAGGAACATGGAGCCACTTTCATCACGATTGCCAGACCCATAGGGACCGACACAGTCCTCAGAGCCACCCCTGTCAGTGCCAGTGGTCACCCATGACGAGAAGAATATCACCTCGCGGGCACCCATCAATCACCAAGCGAAGCTGTGAATGAAATGTCTGTCTAACTGAGACATCACTTACTGTGGTCAGAGCAAACACTGAGACAACAGACAAGACACCCAGAGAGGGGCTTCATCTGAGTCTCGTGATACACTCGTTGAATGGAGGGACATTGGACACCATCAGAAGGGGCTGGTCCACCACAGCAACAGTATGACAGCCATGAAAACGACCAGACCAATAAAAGGTGTACCCACCTACAGAGATCTGCCAGACCCCGGTCTGCACACCTCAGAGAGGGCCGCCACTGAAATGCAAAGTTTATGAAGCTCCTCTGACAGCGAGGAAGATGATCGTCATGCCGGAGAGACATGACATTCCACGCACCTACCTGGATTGGCCACCTCAAACGATAAAAACGATGCTAATAATAAAAAGAACACAAAGAAGACGTAAAGAAGCACTTTGGGCAGGAGCCGGGCAGGAACCTTGGCATGACTGTAACACTGAGCATACCCTTCCTGGGCAGGCGGATGAGGATTCTGGCCCGCTTGGTGTTTGTTTTTTGAAGGCCTTGCCACACTTTGACTATCTTGTCTGGAGTACCATAACTCCTCCTGCAGGCTCACATCACATTATGAGGCAAGGCCAGCTTTGACTCCACTGCCCCTCACAGATCAATCCGGATTTGAGACTGAGCACCTTCATGCCCTTGCTTCATTGTGTATGTTTTATATCCATAAGTCCATTTATAAGTGAGAGAGCAGTCAGATGACGAAAGCTGCATTAAGAATCACTTGAAAGGCTCTTGGCCATCTTCTGCAAGGTTGAAGGGTCTCTCTTCCCAGCTCCCACAAGTCGAGATGCTGTATTGGCGCAAGTCACAAATCTGCTTTATGGTAAGCGATACAGGCTGCTGCCGTTAAGCAGGTGAAAATGAGGCTGAGCCCGAGGAGCGGAGCCGGAGAGCCTGATGTCTCTAATAAGATGCATGGCTGTTAACAGCTGCACACAGAGATCAGTGCCCAAGAAAATGAGGCGGGCGCTTCACACCTGAGCTTAAAGAGCGGTGAGAGGAAAGTGCTAGCATTGGCAAATGTCAGGGTACGGCGGCAGAGTCGGTCGAGATGGGGAAAAATGGAGGAGAGAGCTGAGGGGGGCCGGCCTGGCCAATGTTCATCAGCAGCTGTCGGTCACTCATAGGGGGATTAGAGAGGGACCTTAAAAAGGTGCCAGGGTGGCAAAGTACTGCCTTCATAGCTGCCATATTGAATTCGGGGTATGTGTACGCGTGTGCCCCACGAATGACTGGTTATCCCACTTATGTCCAGAATTGGTTCAGGAATGGATGGATGGACAGATTCGTTTCCTCCAGTTTGTGGCTCAGCGTTGTATACCTGAGATATCGGTCTGAAAAGTGACTCAAGTACAAGTTCGGTTTGCCCACGAGAAGACCGCTCAAGTCGAAGTTTTAAGTGATCTGATGTTAACTATACTAAAGTACAAGTAGGATCTCCCTCCATTTTATATCCATTGTAAATGAAGCACAGCACAGAGATAAAGGCTCCTGCAAACTACGTATATTAAATGACAAAATGATAGCCACAAGTTCAATATGTGTCACCAGAAACGTCTACCCAGACTTGAGTCTATCATGGGACTGGTGCTGGTTATGAAGGTGGTGAGGCAGAAGGGGCAATGCTGCCGGTGATGTCATGTGCCATCTCTTGTCTCTGTATATGGCGAGCGAAGGAGAGGAGAAGCGTTACAAGACAGCGGCAGCTCGTGGCTCGGGGTGGAATTGCAAGTTGACAAGCCCTGAAATTATCACCCAGGCACGTGTGTGTGACACCATCCATGTTCAAACCCGGAGGAGCTGAAGCCCATCCCAGTGAACATCGGGCTCAAGGCAGGAACAATCATTGGACAGACAGACATATACATGGGTGCTAGCTAAGCTTCGCCAGTCTGCCCAACATGCATGTCTTTGAAAACCCATGTGGGCACATGAACCCTGGTCTCCTTGTTGGGAAGCAGCAGCGCTACTACTGCACCGCCCTCCATTTTATGTGCCATCAAGAAAAAGTTCTTATGCATAAATAATTCAGGCTAGCGTCTTTTTACACGTGAGTCGTGAGTCATCGGTCACCAAAGTCTTGGAGCTTGCAGCAGTGACTTCCAGTGTGAGCAGACATCTTAATGATTTCATCCTAATTCAGTGGGGTAGGCCGCCTCCTCTTTAAGGTCCCTGGAAACCCCCTCATAAAGGGAAATTTCATAAACTAATTACAATTCATTTAAATGGAAACCAATTTTCAGCATTCCTTGGCCCTAAAAATGACGCCCATTTTTGATCAAATAACGTTGAACTGCATGGACATCATCAGAATCAGTTCAATTGTAACACTAGTCGTCAA
Organism: Polypterus bichir lapradei; assembly: GCA_026402145.1. Taxonomy (NCBI): domain Eukaryota; kingdom Metazoa; phylum Chordata; class Cladistia; order Polypteriformes; family Polypteridae; genus Polypterus; species Polypterus bichir. Next base: position 32,831,588 of record JANRMT010027041.1, read on the forward strand.
TACAAACCCTAATAATGTTTAGTAACGCACTTTACCTGGACTTTATCACTTCAAGCTTCACGTTCAAAGAAGTAGTCGTTCTGTTTTTATTGTTTTTTTCCAAGTATTTCACAATCTTTTTGGAGCTGCGATGTCTGGGACAACATGAGCAGCACACATGACAAGGTGAGTGGACTAGCAGGCTGCCGTGAGGACAACACCTGAACTCAGAGGCATCCACTGTTGTAGTAATTTGAGGCGGGGACTGCATGTCACTGACGTCAATTCCAGCCCCGCCCCTGGACCTCCAGCCACACCCCTTTCAGAGGCTCTCATGAGGACACTGGCTGACCTCAACGTCCAAGTAGATTGTGCTGCAGACTGGAGCAAAGTGGGCGTAGCAGATGGGTGAGCAACCTGTCAGTCATTTATGACTTCAGCCTATCACATATTAGATTTTTGTGGACAATCTGAGAATTACAGAGACTGGGATTGGGTGTCAGCAGCGTCCAGCCCCTCCCCATTCTGCAGGCCATTCTGGAGTGACTGGGTGGGTGTTGGTGCCAGTGGCACACAGTTGATCGTCGTCTCAGATTCTTCATATGCCACCATTGACTTAGTAAACCATTGTGTCCATTTGTGTAGCCCGTTTGTTTTCCACTTATATTGCAGTAATGCAGTGGTTCTCAACCTGTGGGGCGGGCCCCCCTAGGGGGGCGCGAAGTAACAAAAAGGGGGGCACAAAGATGTGAAAACAAGAATCAAAAATATGAAAAGATATCTGTTGAAACCAAAACAAATTAACTTAAACTACATTCTGATACTAGAACAATAAATATAGAGTTAGATAAATGTCGATAAAAGTTAAGTAGGTATAATAAAATATGCATCTACATTTCAAAAAAATGTTAGGGGGGAGGCGATTAAAACTGTCATGAAAACTCGGGTCGCAAATACTTAAAGGTTGAGAAACGCTGCAGTAATTTATGTGTCCAGCAAAAAATATCGGAGTAAAAGCAGCCAAGTAAAAAGTGAATATAACATACAGAAAATGTTATATTCAAGTAAAGTAGGAATATCCTCACAAGATACTCCGGGACAGTCCTGAGGTGATTCTCCTGTATTATTATATCAGCACTGTGGTTGCTGTGCCGTTTTTTTTTCCCAGATTGCACAGGACAACATGGAGCTGGACGAAGAGCTCATCGCTAATGCAGCAGTTATTCAGTTATTTACAGATTTTTCCTCTCATGTTTCTTTAATTTGGAGGTTATTTGATTTTATTTTTATGTATCAGATTATCGTCTAATCTCACTCGATCCCATTCAGGGTTGCAAGACAGGACCCCCCCACCAACCCTGGTTGGAATACCAACCCTCATGAGGGCACCTTTGTGCAGCCACCATTCTGGGTCGATCCAGAGCTGTCAGTCACTCTGACCTGCCAGTGATTGAGCCGTGGGAGTTCATCAGAGACCCCCCATAATAAGAGCCCACATGGACATGCACGGCCAGTCCTTTTATACTCATCTTTGCCCAGTTTCCTCAGCAGGCTGTGTCTGCCTTGCCACTTCATTTTTAAAAGGATGGCTTTCAATGGTATGCGATTATGCTGTTTCATGGAGGAGTCGGCTCTTTAACTCCCTGATCTCATCTCATTCCATCAGATGAAACATAACTTACTTACATTTGGGCACATTTCTGGAGAGGCAGTTTCAGGGTGACGGCGTCATTAGCTTCTGTTTCTGAAGGTCGACTCGATTAGATTTATGGAAACGTTTCATCAAATAGGCGAGAGGCTATGAAGCAGATGCAGAGCCTGACATTCAGTAGCAGGGCCTCTGCTCAGGTGGTGAGTGTGCCAGCCAGGGCTGGGTAGAAATGTCCAGTCAGCACCGTAGTGGGGCCAAGTCCAGACGAGCTCGGGTGCCACTTGGCAATCTAGAAATGTGTGGGAAGTGTAAGTACAGCACATGACCCGCAGGTCTGGCTAGGAGCTCTGAGGTCTGTTACTGATCTCAGCAAGCCTCTCCTCCTCCTCCTCATGGGGAAAGCTGGCCTTTCTGTTTGCTGACTAAGGCAATCCAAAGCTGCTTTTAAGGTTTGGTGTGAAATGAGCTTATTTATGGAACAACTTCACCTGAACACAAACACAAACTGGCTCAGTTTTGACGAGTCGGGTCAGAATGGTTATTTGCAAAAATGAATGAATAAGCAGTGTGGGGTGACACGAGATGGGGCTCTGAGCAAGGCACCTCAGGGTAGGGGGTCCGAAGACAAAAGTGGAGTGGACAGCGGCAAGGTGACGGTCCAGCAGGGACTGGGCACTGGTTTGAGGGTGGATAATCTTCTCTCTGTCTGTTGTATGGTGTCTCTGACATCGAGCTATGTGGTATATAGTGCCTTTCTTATCTATCTCTTGTATAGCATGTCGGCCATCTATCTGTCTACTTTATACAGTGCCTTTCATATCGATTGGTATGTCTATTATATAGTGACTTTCATATCTATTTATTATATA
>JANRMT010027041.1:32843644-32853655 GCA_026402145.1 Polypterus bichir lapradei
TCTTTCTTTCTTTCTTTCTTTCTTTCTTTCTTTCTTTCTTTCTTTCTCTCTGTTTCAGCTGAGATGCTCTCTGCACTCCGGCCGCCATCTTCTCCAGCTTTCACGTTTGGAGGGTCCCATCTCAAAAGTTACCGTTCAGCACAGGTGAGCAGCTGTGGTGTTTGGGGTCCGGCAGTGGGCTTTAGTCCTTTTATAATGTGTGGCTACAATAAGCCCCCCAAGTGTCTGCGCCTCTTTCCAGAAGTTTCTGTGCGTCTCTAGCCGTTTCCCCCAGCTGACGCAGCGTAAAAGTGAAAGTCGGTGTAAAATCTAACATTTAAACAAGGAGCAGCGGGCGCTACAACGTAATAATTAAACCGGCGGGCTGCTCTCGTGCCACTGTGTGGGTATGTGGGGGGCACACGCAGGCCACGGTGACGTGTTGTGTCTCGATTGATGGCTGCCAACAAGTCCGACGGGCCTAATTGTGAGGGGTGCCCATTTCCACAGTCTGATTTTTCCAGGGGTGCCCACGCCGTGCCCAACACGACCTCATCCTGACAAAGCTGGGGTCCTGCTTGAAAAGCGAGAGCACTTGGCGCCTGTAAGGTTACACAAATGAGGCAAAGGACCAAAGCAAAGACTGAGGAGGTCTGAATGGCAGGCGTCCAGCAAGCCTTTTATTTGGCACAGCACAAGGCCCGGGGGGAAGAGAATCTGAAATATTTATAGGCGGCCATTACAAGTCCGCTTCTTTAAATATTGATTATGCTGAGAGATAAAGACTTTCTGCATTTTAGTAAGGGCAGTGCGCCATTTTCTGTAGGCTTTTATTTATTTATTTATTTCACATTTGCTATGTAAGCCCAACCGGTCGGCTGTGCTACTGGATGATTTATACAGTGGAGGAAATAATTATTTGACCCCTCACTGATTTTGTAAGTTTGTCCAATGACAAAGAAATGAAAAGTCTCAGAACAGTATCATTTCAATGGTAGGTTTATTTCAACAGTGGCAGATTGCACATCAAAAGGAAAATCGAAAAAATAACTTTAAATAAAAGATAGAAATTGATTTGCATTTCATTGAGGGAAATAAGTTTTTGAACCCCTACCAACCATTAAGAGTTCTGGCTCCCACAGAGTGGTTAGACACTTCTACTCAATTAGTCACCCTCATTAAGGACACCTGTCTTAACTAGTCACCTGTATAAAAGACACCTTTCCACAGAATCAATCAATCAAGCAGACTCCACACTCTACAACATGGGAAAGACCAAAGAGCTGTCCAAGGATGTCAGAGACAAAATTGTAGACCTGCACAAGGCTGGAATGGGCTACAAAACCATTAGCAAGAAGCTGGGAGAGAAGGTGACAACTGTTGGTGCGATTGTTCGAAAATGGAAGGAGCACAAAATGACCATCAATCGACCTCGCTCTGGGGCTCCACGCAAGATCTCACCTCGTGGGGTGTCAATGGTTCTGAGAAAGGTGAAAAAGAATCCTAGAACTACACGGGAGGAGTTAGTTAATGACCTCAAATTAGCAGGGACCACAGTCACCAAGAAAACCATTGGAAACACATTACACCGCAATGGATTAAAATCCTGCAGGGCTCGCAAGGTCCCCCTGCTCAAGAAGGCACATGTGCAGGCCCGTCTGAAGTTTGCCAATGAACACCTGAATGATTCAGAGAGTGACTGGGAGAAGGTGCTGTGGTCTGATGAGACCAAAATAGAGCTCTTTGGCATTAACTCAACTCGCTGTGTTTGGAGGAAGAAAAATGCTGCCTATGACCCCCAAAACACCGTCCCCACCGTCAAGCATGGGGGTGGAAACATTTTGCTTTGGGGGTGTTTTTCTGCTAAGGGCACAGGACAACTTAATCGCATTAACGGGAAAATGGACGGAGCCATGTATCGTGAAATCCTGAGCGACAATCTCCTTCCCTCTGCCAGGAAACTGAAAATGGGTCGTGGATGGGTGTTCCAGCACGACAATGACCCAAAACATACAGCAAAGGCAACAAAGGAGTGGCTCAAGAAGAAGCACATTAAGGTCATGGAGTGGCCTAGTCAGTCTCCGGACCTTAATCCAATAGAAAACCTATGGAGGGAGCTCAAGCTCAGAGTAGCACAGAGACAGCCTCGAAACCTTAGGGATTTAGAGATGATCTGCAAAGAGGAGTGGACCAACATTCCTCCTAAAATGTGCGCAAACTTGGTCATCAATTACAAGAAACGTTTGACCTCTGTGCTTGCAAACAAGGGTTTTTCCACTAAGTATTAAGTCTTTTTTTGTTAGAGGGTTCAAAAACTTATTTCCCTCAATGAAATGCAAATCAATTTCTATCTTTTATTTAAAGTTATTTTTTCGATTTTCCTTTTGATGTGCAATCTGCCACTGTTGAAATAAACCTACCATTGAAATGATACTGTTCTGAGACTTTTCATTTCTTTGTCATTGGACAAACTTACAAAATCAGTGAGGGGTCAAATAATTATTTCCTCCACTGTACTCGTCGCTCCTCAAATCGCCTCACTCAGCACAGTGAAGTGGCGGCACATCCGCCCAGCTAATTAACTGGCACTGGCAGTGGGCAGAGGACGCCATCTCTAGCCGCTCAGGGAGACGGGCCAGCGCTTATCCTCCTGCCGTGGTGGTGCTGCTCAGGCACAAGGCGGGAGCCGACTGGCATGGGATGCCAGTTCAGATACAGACAAAGGGATGGCGTACTGTGCCCTCAGCGTGTAATCAAGGTGGGCACCACACCACGTCATAATACTTGAGCACTGGACGAGCGGACACAGAGACTGCAGTTTATTGCTTCCCATCATGAAAGGCGCTATATATATTGGTTGAGGATAATGTGCCACTACAGTCCACATGACACTGGTGAGACTGGCATAGTAAAATCAGCTGTGGCATTAACACCCCTTAGATCCCAGACTTAGAACTAACTCACCAACTGAAAGTGTCAGATGTGTGGGCGAGAGGGGCACACCCTGCCTTAATATGTATATAAAATAACCCTGATGTAGTCTAACGCGATAGCCCACCTGCTTAGGTTAGAAGTTTATTATTTGCCACCTTCTGGGAGTGTCTTGGAGGGCTAAGACCACCGGTGAAGAATGACATATCAAAAATACGAACATATGTGTGACCAGCAACCTCGAAAGAACCTACAGGGCACTCCACATGCCTACATTACCAACACCCAGACCCCTCGTACCCCATTAAGGGGGTGACCCCGTGTGCCAGTTGATGTGACAGGCATATCTTTTTTACTGGGGGCGCTCATTGGTTTACTTTTTATCATAAGGGTGTAACGTCCAAAATGGCCTAAAAATGAGGGGCTCTTGGGTCTGAAGGGCTAAAAATGGTGGAAACCCCAGAAAGCTGGACGTCTTGTGGAGCTCACCGTTGTCTCCTTCAAGCCATGAGAAGCCTGCCCTCACATGGTGTGGTTTTAATCCTTGCCACCCCAGAGGTGCCCTTCCTCCCCCCCGACCCTTGCCCTCTGTGCCTTATCCATGTCGGCATTGTGCCCGCTTGCCTATTATTCTTTGTTTTATTCCTTTTTAACGGTGAGGAAGAACATGTCAGTGCATCACACGGTGGCCACCATGAAGGCCTCTCGCACAATCTGCCAGTCCTTCGTGGTTCCGAGGATTGTGAGCCTGTCTTCATTATCGTCATGCCAACGTGCCCTGGCACAAGTCAAGGGGCTCCAAAGGAGGAGCAGTGACTGGACCCCAGTGGAAGCCCCCCGATGAGAATTCGGAGGCTGTGGCCTCGACAAATCCCATTATGTTTGCTGCATCTTCATGGCAGACATTTCATGGACTGGCCGAGACGACGTGCAGTGCTGCACCACTTCTTTGGAAAGGCGCCACTTTTTCACAATTCTCCTCTTCCAGAAGATTCCATGTCCCACCACACTAGGACTGATAATATCTGAAGTGGGTGGGCACTGATGCCCATTTTTGCTGCGTGGCAGTGATGGGATGAACTGTTCAGACTGGCTCTTTAATTTTCAGCTTGGCAGGCTGGCGCGGGGCACAGAGCTACTGGAATTCACAAGCAGCGCGGGCTCCGACGGCCATATGCCAACTCCTGTGTATTTCACGCTCTGTTACGGCACCAAGACACTTGTTACGTTGAAGAAATCCTTACATGCTAAACATTTGATTTTCCAAACAACAATGAAGTGATAAATGCTGCTTGCTTTCCATGCTGAAAACATGAAGCTGCTTCTTCATGCGCCAACAGCTAACTTTTTCTCCGTGAATTTGGTCCAAAGACGCTTGTGCTGGTCTCACCTCAACAGGGTCATGAGACACTCAACAGAGCGACGCCATTCAGCGGGCAGTGCCCCTCAGTGGCCATGCAGTCATATGGACGACGTAAACTGACAGGGAAGGCCGAGACTGCACCACCATGCCATGGGCAGAGCTGAGAGCGCCACCCGGTAGTCACTGGTAAGATGCCCAGTTAGAGTTCTTTCAATGGAGTGCCACCTGGTGGCTGGGAGTGGTATAGTCAGGGCTGCTCTGCTTTACTGTCATTTTTATTTATTTTATTGTCATTTATCTCTTGTCCCTCACATCATAATTTTAAACACTCCAATTGTGTCTCCTCTTAATCTTCTTTTGTTTAAACTGTAAAGGCTCAGCTCTTTTAATCTTTCTTCATATCTCATCCCCTGTAGCCCTGTGATCAGCCTGGTCGCTCTTCTCTGGACCTTTTCTGGTGCTGCTATGTCCTCCTGGTAGACTGAAGACCAAAACTGCACCCAGTACTCCAGATGAGGCCTCACCAGTGTGTTATAAAGCTTGAGCAGAACCTCCTGTGACTTGTACTCCACACATCAAGGCGCTATATAACCTGACACTCTCTTAGCCTTCTTAATGGCTTCTGAACACTGACTGGTACTTGATAGTCCACTACGACTCCTAAGTCCTTCTCATGAGGTGGACTCTCAATCTTCTGACCGCCCATTGTGTATTCAGACCTCACATTTTTCCTTCCTATGTGTAATTCTTTACATTTACTGACATTAAACTTCATCGTCCACAAGTCTGCCCAGGCCAGTGTGCTCTCCGGGTCCCTCTGTGATGATATAACGGACTCCAGATTATCTGCTAATCCTCCATCTTGGTATCGTCTGCAGACTTCACCAGCTTGTTACTTCTATTCCTATCCAAATCAATTATGAATATTAAAAACCCAGCTGTGGGTTAACTCGCTCCGAGCTGCAGCAGACATGCCAACTAGGTGGGCAAGCAGCGGCCTGGACGTGGCACCCCACTGCCCTCCCGCCCCCCCCCCCCCCCCAGTGTAAACGTGACGTCCAATGGCGACACAGAGTGTGATGAGGAGGAGCGGAGCGATGAAGAAGCTGGATGTCTTTGAAACAGTAAAGTTTATTTATATATAACAACAGTACAAAGTGAGTCCTTGGCTTGCAAAATAGGAGTGCTTCATATTTACAATAGGTACACGATAATATATTATGGTAACCAAAAACCCTAGAATAAACGACAACGTGTGTTTTGGAATTGAAGTCTTTTTGTTTTTAAATACTTTACCTTTTCTTACAGTTTTCACGACACCTTTAGAAAACAACATGAACAGACAGCCATTGCAGGGATTTATTATTATTATTTTTTTTTTCTGTACACTTTATTCAGTTTGCATTCGTTGAGGACGACAAGGGAGAGTTCCAGTGCTGAAAATGGACGGCGAGGAAACTGACATCCAGCCGCGTGGTCCACGGGCAGCTGTGGGTGTTACGGCCCGGGCATCTTCTGAGGTGAAGGAGGATGCCAGCGCGCCCAGGTTTAAAGCGTGGCATGGACACGCCAAACAAAGCTGGATGGCCTCGCAGCCAAAGGTGGTCAGCGTGTGACGAGAGTCTGGGGGGGGGGGGCTGGGGGGTGAAAACAAACAAACAAACAAACAAACAAACTCAAGACCCCTCAACAAAGCACAAGCGCCAGCCAGCAGCCCCAGTGTTTGCGTGTTTAGACCCTTTTTTTTTTCTTTGTTGAGGTCACCAGTGAAGACAAAACAGGAAAAACAACCAAAAAATGTGAAGTTAAAAAGCAAGCAAAGAGCGGCGGGGGGCACGCGGCGTCTCTCTGCTGCGCTCGCTGGCACCTCATCTCCGGTGGTCCGCCCTCGGCTTGTTCCCTTTTTATCAGATCATTTTTGGCTTTAAATCTTTTGCTCTGTGAGGGCAAGCAGGTGGGCATCAGGAGGGTACCGTTTGCCCAGTCCAGGCAGGTGGCGGACACACTGAACGTGGACCCCAGACAGCACCATGTGAGGGCCTGCCCACGCTGGTCACATGTCATGTGCCACGCGCCGTGTCTCTGGGCCCTTTTTGCTTCTCCTGATCACACGCTGCACTGCACGTCACTCGAAGATCAAAGTTCTGCTTCAAAGCACAAGCAGGAATCCGAGGCCAACGGCGTCTTCAAACGGGCACCGCCAGCCCCCCGTGCAGTGCCGCCTGTAAGGTACGAGGCCATATTGACCTCCTTCTTTCATTTCTGGAGCGGGACTTTGATGGTTAGAAAAGCAGCAGGAATGTCGACGAAATGCACGTGCGGGCGCAAAGGGAACAAGCGCGCAAGTGCGGCGGGCGCGACACGACTCGACCCACACGGGGGGCCGCCGCTCATCATAAATAGACATAAATAAATAACATTAAATAAAAGGACTTCTTCAAGTATCATTTGGTGTAAACACTGAAGGTCGAACACTATGTGTTGTGTGTCAGTGCCATCTTCTCTTCTCCTCGACTGCCCCCCGGAGCTCCTTGCCCCTCGTCAGTGGCAGACTCTCTTTGGGGGGGGTGGGGGGCTCCCAGCAGTCTTTGCCACGTTGGTACCTCGCTCCAGGTTGTGACACGTCCCCGGCCTTCTCTCTGGCAAGCGCGCCGCAAACTGGCAGAGTCCTTTCGCGGGGAACGGGACGTGGGAAGAGAAGGGGGAGCAACAGGGACCTCCAAAACCGGCAGAAGCTCCCATGGCTGCTCCTTCGCCTCCCCTCCCGGTTGGCGTGACTTCTTCTTTCTATTTATTCAGCGGTGACTGCAGGTATTTTAAGTGCCAAGTGACTCTGAACATCGGTGCCCCCCCCCAATGAGGGCTGGGCAGGTGGCACTGGGGTTTGGGACTCGTCTCCATGTCGGCTTGCAGAAAAGCTCCATGGAGGTAAGGAGACGGGGCGAAATGCCTCTTCCTCTAGGACCTTAGTAAAAAACCAAATCGTCTCTTTAAAGACGCACGTCTCTGCACACACGCACACTCACGCACACCGAAGACAAATAAAACCGTCTGCTCGGTGCGCCTTCGCTGCCTCTGATACGGCAGGCCATTCCTCGGATGAGAAAACAGCTTCATGTGCAAAGTTGTGCGAGCGGACACGGCAGGCACAGCGGGCTGCTGCTTAGTTCACCAGTGGGCAGCCAACCGCTTGAATTAACTGGGAAGAGTGGGAAAGAAGTGAGTGCACCCGCTCTGACGCCGCGAAAATCAAAAATCAAAAATGCAAGCTAATCCACTACACTCGGCCTCAAGAATATACACGTCTTGATTCCCATGCAACGTTTCCGGCAAGGCAGGCCCCGCTTTCGTTGGGTTCATCGCCCCCTCTCCTCAGGTCCAGATACGGGGTGGTGGTGGGGGGGACAGGGGTCTCCAAAGTGGCAGCCTGCCTGGCACAGCTTCAAGGAGCTGCTATCCTCTTTTCCAAAATTCTCTCTCTGGCATTTGTCCGTTTTTGGATGATTTGGTTTCTTTGTGTTTCAGGGGTTTTCGTTTCTCTTTTCCTCTTTCTTGCCCCCCTAATTTGTCCTCAGCTCTCCACTGACATGGCACCGATGAGCTGCTCCACTTTATACGCCAGCCGCTGCCGTCGTGCTTGTTCATCCAACTCCAGGGCCGCCGTTATCTGTGCAGGGAAGGAGAGAAACACGCACTTTAAAATCCAAGCATTTCAACCTATCAAACATGGCATCAGCTGGCCAAGGTGGCACACAAGCAACTTGGCTCATTGCCCCACTCGTAGCGCCTCTAGGCAGCCTGGGCATGCGAAGCGGCCTTTACCTTGACAGATGCCATAGTGTTGGTGTGTTTGGAGAGAAAGAGTTCAAGACATTTACACACCGGGCAGACCACCCAGAGATGCCATGCTGGCCCCTCTAACGTGTGTGTGTGTGCGCAGGGGAAGACACTTGAGAGGTGCCCTGTGGGGCAGGCTTCTGTTAGTTGGCAGGTTGGGCCTGTCAATTCAAAATCAGGGGCTGCGGACGTGTCGTTCCACAAAACCCTCACGTCATCTTCAAGTGCGGACTTGAGGTTGGACCCAAATCTGACATCCCTCCCTGCTCCCTATTTGATACCGATTGACCTGCAGCGCCGATGACCCAAACTTTTACAACAGATGTCATTTATAATTTATGGGCTCTGAACAAGCAAAGTATCTTAAATGCAGTGGAAAATTAAAATTTTATAGTGGGTCAAAGGGCGGTACGATGGCACAGTGGGTAGCGCTGCTGCCTCGCAGTTAGGGGACCCAGGTTCGCCTCCCGGGCCATCCTGCGTGGAGTTTGCATGTTCTCCCTGTGTCTGCGTGGGTTTCCTCCCACAGTCCAAAGACATGCAGGTTGGGTGCATTGGCGATCCTAAATTGTGCTTGGTGTGTGGGTTTATGTGCACCCTGCGATGGGCTGGCGCCCTGCCCGGGGTTTGCTTCCTGCCTTGCGCCCTGTGTTGGCTGGGATTGGCTCCAGCAGACCCCGTGACCCTGTAGTTAGGATACAGCGGGTTGGATAATGGATGGATGGATGGTGGGTCGAAACATGGAGAACCGCAACAAAAATGTGACATTTGGAAACTAAAGTTAGGACCCATGACTGAGCAGAAAATATCACTTTTAGCCTCAAAATGAAGAGTAAAATCCATTAAAGTCAATGGAGGGTCAAAACTGACCCAAAGACATGGCAAGGTACACAAAAGCTGTACAAATTAAGAGATGCTTATCTTTTTTTAGTTTTTGCATATTTGGGGAAATGAACACCTTGAACATCCTGAACTGATGAAACGGAGGGCGCTCTTGCAGATTTCAAACAAAAAAAATGGGGAAAATCTGACCTGAACATGTTGTGGAGGTTAAGGCAAGAGAGATGAATGTCGACACTTTATGTTTGTACAGAATGAAGGGGGGCAGTTACTACTCGTGAGAAACAAGTGGAAGGCCCCTGACAAGACTAACACTTAACTTTCCAGCATTCTCCCCCAATGTGCCGACAGCTGCAATGGCTTGGATGGATTTGTCCTAAATGGCACAGGGCCGTAGAGGTCAGCATAGGCTGGCCAAGTGCACATCCTCAAGGAATACTCACCTCTTCACTGTACTTGCTGACATAAGAATAAATCTCGTTCAGCGCACTCAGCATGTTGAACTCCGAGGAGTGTAGACGCGCTTGTTCTGCGAGGTAGGCGTTCATGTCTTGGTCGCTGATGGCTGGCAGCCTGGCAATATCAGCATAGTACCTGCAATGGAAAGAAAGTCAACTGACGACTTGATGGATAGATAGATAGATAGATAGATAGATAGATAGATAGATAGATAGATAGATAGGAAAGGCACTATATGATAGATAGATAGATAGATAGATAGATAGATAGATAGATAGATAGATAGATAGAAAGGCACTATATAATAGATAGATGGATAAAAAGGCACTATATGATAGATAGATAGATAGATAGATAGATAGATAGATAGATAGATAGATAGGCGCTATATAATAGATAGATAGATACATAGATAGATAGAAAGGCACTATATGATAGATAGATAGATAGATAGGCGCTATATAATAGATAGATAGATACATAGATAGATAGAAAGGCACTATATGATAGATAGATAGATAGATAGATAGATAGATAGATAGAAATGCATTATATGATAGATAGATAGATAGATAGATAGATAGATAGATAGATAGATAGAT
>JANRMT010027041.1:32862338-32939533 GCA_026402145.1 Polypterus bichir lapradei
ATAGATAGATAGATAGATAGATAGATAGATAGATAGATAGATAGATAGATAGATAGATAGATAGATAAAACTTGTTTTATCCCCAGAAGTAATTTGACTTTTTACAGCGGCTCAATAACGAGTAAACAAATAAATAATACTATATTGTCACAAACAACAAACCCCTCTCAGGTATACAACAGAATGACTAAAAAAGAAGAAAACAAGAAAAAGGAACACTTTAGACTTGGCTGTCAAAGTCACGGTGAGGCACTATAAGGTGTTATAAGGAGCCCCCCTTAGCGTTTCTTGACACCCTTCTGCTGAATGATTCTTTGGCTGAAGTTCCTCAGTGTTGGTGTGTCACAGAGAGGATGTGCAGCACTGTTCATAATGACGCTCAGTTGTGTTATCATTCTCTCTTCCTCTACTACCTCCAAGTGGTCCAGATTGTGTCCTATAACTGAGCCTGTCCTTTTAATTAGCTTGTTAATTTGGTGGGTCTCTCTTGAAGTGATGTTACTGGCTTAGCACACCACAGGGTAGAAAATTGTACCGGCAGTTACAGAGTTGTAGAAGATGTGATGGTCCACATTAAAGGATGAAGTCTATAGTTCCTTTGTGTTATGAGACCAGTCCAGTCTGTCACTGATGTGGACGCCCAAATATTTGCAGGAGTGCACCACTCCCTGAATAGTGACTGGACATGGAAGCTGTGTGGTGTGGTGAAAGTCAATAACCAGTTCTTTGGTTTTTGCTGATGTTAAGATGCAGATAATTCTCTTTACACCAAGATAATAAAGTTCTGTACCAGAGTCCTCTACTCCATCTCATCTCCTTTATCAATACGCCCCATAAGTACTGAATCAACTCAGAATTTCTGAAATTGACTTGACCTGGTGTTATATTTATAGTCTGAGGTGTGCAGAGTGAAGAGAAAAGGAGACAGGACTGTTCCTTGTGTTGCTCCAGTGTTGCTCAAATGCACTTTTGAGACACAGCCTTTGAGTCTCATAAACTGTGGTCTGCCTGACAGATAGGTCAGAACAGGCCTTAAGAACTCAAGGACTGACTCCTTCAGGTCATGTGACTTTTCCCGTGTAGCCTTTCCAGTTGTTTCATCATTTGGTCAGCAGTTATGGACAGCCTGTACTGATGGTCAGAAGTGGACTAGTCACTGCTGAAGTGGTAGGAGTTGTTGATGTATTATGAGTTAGTGTGGATGGATTAGACAGTAGCAGTGGGAGGAAAAATCTATTAAAAAATAATTTAGGGTGCTTGTCTAGCACCTGAGCTCTGCTTTGCTTGAGTCCAGTAATTATGCCCATTTCCCATAACCTCCCCAATGTATCCTTGACCGCTGCCCAGTACTGGAATGACCTGATAGTGAGTGGCTATGCAAGTTTCCTCTCCTAATGAACGATCCACTTGGCCATACTCAATACAGGGCCAACAGTCTTACCTTGGTAGCAAGCAGGCGGGTTAGGTATATTTCTGAGACCATCTTGCTGCCTCGGTCACCTTCTTTCTGGTCTCCATGCTCATGATTCTTGACCAGGTGCCACACCTTGACGCCACTCTCCAGATCAGGCGTGATCATCGGTGCACGGGAGCGCAGGCTATCAGGGCTGCCCGTGTACCTGAATGTGGAGTCTGCTAGAGGAATAGTAAAGAAATTGGTTTAAGTTGTGGCGTCCTGATTCCATTTGATTTTTATGAAATGTGGGAAATAAGAAGACAAATAATACATACATTTAGACATTTTAGCTATCATTAGCTCAACTTGATGCGTGTAAGCTTACAGGGCACCCAGTTAGCCCCCCCCCCACTCACTGGTTAGCCTGGACTCTTTCCAAATAGGCCACCCATTTGTGTTAAACCCTGCAAGAACTCGGAATGCAGCAGCAAAGCTGCAAAACAAGGAGAAAGAAAAAAAGAATGAATAAAAGGCTTTCGATTCACTTCCTTTGAGAAGGCAACGGGCCTAGCATACCAGTGCCATTTGTCCTTTGAAAAGCCGGACGGACGAGCTTCTTGGGCTTGACTGCTATACACCAGACATCTGTAGTATTGTTAGCAGCCGGGCGAAACTCTGCTCACTCTTTATAAAAAGAGCGCAGGCCATTGAGAAGATAAAACGAGTTTTGCGGGAGCTCATTAAAAAATGAAACTTTTGTCCTTTATCTGATATGTGTGCTATTGAAAATGCAGTCACTTGAAATTAGTTCCAGCGCATACAGAGAATGGAAAAAATTGTTGCATTGGCTAATTTTGTATGAAGAAGGAGATGGGAGCGCGAACAAGTGAAAATGCTCTGCACCAAATAGTGACGTTCGTGGGAGTCACATGATGCTCTGTGCCACTTGAAAAGAGTCGATAGGAGATTTTTTTTTGGGTCCTATTGTGTCAGGGGTGCATGGTTACCAAGCTGCTCCAATTACTAAGGGGGTCCCAAATTAAAAAAAAAAAAGGAGGTGGAGGGGGCACAACTCAGGTGATCTGGGGTACAAACTCAACGAACTCATCAAAAGGAGAGTCACGTCTCATGTGAAGCTACCAAAGCGTCACCAATTAAAGCAGAGTCATTTTATTATTTGAAATAAGGCCGCCAGCCAGGTAGAGAAGCAGTAAAATGAGAACATGAGCTCCACTGAAAGGGCTGCCAATAAGACTCGCACCTACAAGGGTGGCCAGTATGTCCATCAGCTTGTACAAATGGTGGGATGTCATGAAAGAGGGGATTATAAATTAAAGGTTAAACAAAAAAATGAGGCACTCTCTCTAATTGGTATGCCCATCACTGCAGTGTTGTCCTCTTGCAGGGGGCTGTTTTTTTTTTTTTTAACTTAAAAAGGAGACACGCAGACACACACACACACAACCTGGCAGCAGGTTTTAAACACTCTAATTGATGTCTTAATTTTTGGCTTTAATGCAACTCTGGAATAATACATTAAAAAATCCAGACAGGCTTGACACACGGCTACTGTCGCGCTCCTCTTGTGGTGCCGACTCTGTCCAATTATAAACCTAATAATTGGCTTTTTTCCATTTTTCTGCTCTCGTCTCAGTGAAAGTGCAATTCCCTCTGAATAATTTGGCTATTATTGTTGCTTTTAGCACCCGACCAGATAGAAGCCTCTTTTCTTGTCTGTCAGGTTGAACTCGGATGGGGTTACAGGCGCAGAATTGAAAGAATATCGTACAAGCCCAACATCCCACCATCAAAGGCAAGAGAAGCAGATTTTGACATTTACACTCTTATCCCTGTGCTTATCATCGTTAGGACTAAAAAAAGAAATCCAGTGGCAAGATACTCACCATATCGACTGATGGAGGTGCGTGACAAGCTAGTGGAAGGAGGGATGTTATATGAGGAGGTCTGCTTGGGGACCAGTGCCACCACAGAGCGATCTGACACCTGTGAAACAAGCAACCAAGCAGTCAGCCGTGTAGACCGAGCAGAAAGCTGAAACGATGGAACAAGAAAAGCTGAGCACAGCTGTGGATATCTACGGGTGAGAGCGGAGCCTCACACGTGAATGACACTGATGTGCTTCAAGAAGGACTTCAAACTCTGAGCAAGTCAATTCACCTGCCTGAGCTTCGATTGGAAAAACATAACAAATATAACCAATTGTATCTCAGATGTTGGGTAAAGCCATCAGTCATATAAGAAGTAATAATAATAATAATAATAATAATAATAGAGCACTCCATCCATAAACAGGGGGGCCTTTTCCAGCCCAGAGACAGAGAATTAATATTCATTGCAAAGAGTGGCAAGCTACCATGCATGAGAACAGGAGTGGAGAGAGTCTGTCTACAAGTGGATGATCAGGTGTTACTGGGGGGTTCTTGGTGATGGAGGGGCAGTAACCTGACGATAAACAGATGGTGCTACAGAAGGGAATTCCTTAGGGATACCAAGCTATAAAAAGTGCCATGGAGGAGTGGCATGTCATTAACCATGCTCCCCCAAGTCACTAGATGGCACTCATCAGTCACAGTGTTTTATGTGGGCATGCATTACTAAAGCACTTCTTGAGGCCTGGCCTTTAAAACAGAGGCCACACTGCACCTGGGCCCTCGCAGTGACCCCAGAAGGAGGTATTAGGGGCTTCTCCTTACCAGTATTCTGGTGAAATGAATAAAACAACCTGACAAGATTACTACTACTATTGTGCATTTGGCTTAGCCTTAATCAAAAGCAACTTACAAGATTGGGTACCCCATACTTTATATGGACAGAGCACAGGCAATTTAAACAGCCAGCCCAGGCTCACGGGCTGAGGCAGAGGTGAGAAATGAGCTTGCAGGCTTTGAGTTTAAAGTCCGGTGCCACAACCACAGCTTTAAGAATGACAAGATGGGAGGCAGGTCTGGCACAAAAGGGACATCTGTGGTTAACATTATGAAACAATGCTGCATTCCATTTGAAGTGGGAAGTTGGAATTTCTGAGTTCCTTGTAATTTCCAACTGGAGTGCCCCCTTAAGTTAGATCTCCAATTTGGAAACTGAGGGCTGGCCTGTCAAGGAGTTTGTCTGACTTCAGATTATGATGTCAATCCAAAAAGGAGACGAACACCGTAAACGTTAGTGAAAGCTGTGTATTAGCACTTCTGTCTGTTTGTGTCTCATTAAATCAGTTCTGTCCACCTTCTATCTGTGGACACGTTATTATGGTTTCTGGATACCGTATATACTTGTGGATAAGCTGGGGCTTGACTTTGCCATATAATTTCTGGTATTTTATAATATCACTCATATAAGTCAAATGCGGAAAACTCACGCTATTGGTACAAGAGATTATGATATGCTAACACCCACCTGAGAGAGTAACCATGGAGCACATGGCCTTTTTGTTTTCTATGTGGGTGCGGCAATGCGCTGTTTCAGCGGGTGCTCCTAACCTCTCTCTCTTTATTGTGCCTACATGTCCACACGGTAATACCCAAACTACTCCGAAGTGATGTTTGCACTGTTTTGTGTTTTTTGTATCTCACACCCTCATACACCTTTATCGTAAGTGCAGAAGAAAATACAAAGCTTTTTAAATTAAACGTCATTGAAGCAGCGAAACAAATTGGTAACTGTGCTGCTGCAACAAAAGTTGATGTGTCTGAGAAACTGATGTGAGATTGGTGGAGGCAAGAATTTAAGTGTCGCATTTTTGAACAGGCATATAAGTCGGGGTCTGATTTTATGATCGATTTTTTGGTTTCAAGACCCGACTTATACGTGAGTATATACGGTAGGTAAAGTACCACATAATGTGTTGTTATTAACTTATTCCAAATACAGCAAGCAGAGCAACGGTTTTCCTGGACACATCCATATTGATTTTTCGAGTGTTTTGCTGGAATGCGGTCATCTCGGGTGTGATGTCATTTATAGCTCTGACATCCGACTTCCGAGGTAAACGGAATGCAGCATAATAATAATAAAAATGAAAATTAAGTATGAGCCATAAGAATTATATTCACATTCAGTATCATATTTATACATTACCTTTGAAGACTGTGGGAAATGCCAAATTTCATTTTAAAACTTCATAACACAAACTTTACAGACTCGAAACGGTAAGCGTGAATTTTGAAGCCACATGTTAGTGCGTGATATTCCTGCTTTTCACATGTTGTATTGTGTACATATTGGTCGTCATTTTTGTACAATTTTGTTATGTTCTGGAATGTTCTTAAGGCGTCGGTCACTGGTACAATGGCTGTCTAATGTCTCCTAAGTTTGCACCACTTGTGTTTAGTTCAAAAGGGCAGACACCTTTTAGCTGGCAGGACAATCTGAAACCGCTGAGGTGTATAGAGAAGCGAGCAGGAAGAGAGTTACGGGCGGGTTTCATTTGCCGTTCAATGTCACAATCACAGAACTCAATAAAAATAATCTGAGGTGGGAGTCGCATTGAAACAGAGGTACTAAAGAGTTTATACATCTGTATTGTTTTAGTGCCTATTTTGTGGGGTTTATAGCTTTAAAGGTAATCTTTTTCATTCCCTATCCTGGGGGGATTCATTCCCTGTCCCTGGACAGCCCATTGCAGGGTGGACTCACACACACATGTCAGGGCCAAATTAGCATTGCCAATCCACCGAACCCGCATGTCTTTGGATGGTGGGAGGAAACCTGGAAAACAGGCAGGAAACCCACACGGACATGGGAAGAACAGGACAATTCCAAGCAGGGACCACCCAGGACTTAAACCCCAGTTTTCTTGTTGCAAGGCAGCAGTGCCACTATTGTGCCACCCATTTTTTTTTTCAAAAATAATATATATTCTTGACATTTATTTATTCATTAATATCATTCAAATGGTCCTAATTTGGGCTCCTGAGGTGTTTTGTTGTGTGGGGGGGGGCGAGGGGTGCAGCAGTGCGCTCTATCAGTTCATGTCCCGAACACCTCTCTCTCTCTCTCTCTCAGTTGTTCCGAGGAGGCCCATTGCTGTGGGAGTATTTTATGGTCATTCCTGCATTGCAAGACATTTTGTATGTGAAGTCAGGATAGAGAGGCAGGCAGGGGGCTTTCAGCACAAATGTGCCTTGTGATGGGATGGTACACAGAAGTAGTAGGGCCCATCAGCAGTCTATCAGACACACGGTCATTGTGACGAACTTGTGGTGATGGACCAGTATTAAAGATTTGACTTTAGTACCGATAGCAGCTTTCACACCTCAGGACTGTTAACTAAAATGACACCGAAGGAAACAACAGATAACTCTGTATATGGTCTACTCCTCTTGGAGATTTAAGTGCTCTGATAAACACATATTACAGCGCTGTCCCTCTTTGGATAGTCGATCACGGTAACGCACAATCTGTGATTCGAAGCCCCAGGGGAGCGGATGTTCTTGGCGGGAAGAACGTGAAATTCGCTAAAACAGAATAATGCCGGTATGGTCCATTTTAGGCCCTTGTAGTAAGATTATTGAATTTTTTTTTCCATAATGCTGGTCTAGTACTGTTTTCAGAATTGGGTAGTTGGTATTTCTTATGCTCCAGTATACTACGGCACACGTCTATCTAGTGGTTGTGTGTAAGTGACTAGCATCCAGTCTCAAACATGTTCTGGCCTTGTACACTTTATAGACTAAAAAGGCACTAAAAAGACTCCTTGATTGCCCCAGCTTAGATTAAATGGCTATAAAAACGAACAGACAATGCCTGTGTTAAATACAAATATGTGTCAGTGTTACAGGTCTGGGTACATGTAATAGAGCATAATGTCCTCTGCAGAAGTGCGTGTGAGGGAGCCCTGTCAGAACAGTCATAGCCTAAATGAGAATTAAGTTGAAGGCATCTAGAGATTAATATGTCATTTGTACTCTCTGAACAGACCATCTTGAATTAATTTCAGAGACAGTTAAATGAGATTACAGTTATTTTAGTGCTGCTGATCAGCTCAGAATGATATGCCACTTAGAGTTCTCCTTCCTGGAGAATCAGCATTGAGTGACCCCCCCCTCCTCAAATGCCCGAGTCCCCCACAATACAAGGAAACAAGCACCTGAGCTCCGCATTGAGATGCTTCCTTCGGATCGTGCCCTTCACAGTGCAGCCGAGCATGAAAGGAGGCATGGGACCACTTCTCATTCATTCATTCTGTTTAAAATCCAAACTGAAGTACCAGAGGAATTCTACATCCACAAGCTGCATAATCTCTCTCACACACACACACACTAAAAACGTGGTTATAGAAAGACAGCGCTATAGTGGCAGCAGCGCTAATCCACCTTGAAAGAGGCTGGGGGTTATGGACGACACTGTTCTTCTTTCTTCTAACCCCCCCACTGCCTACTCGGCCTGCCTCTCTCACCCATAATAATGAGTGACAATACACAAGCTGTACAATATAATAACCCCTGGGGCCTGGCTTTGCTTTGTAGAGGCACTCTCCTAGCCATTATCAAGGTCACAGGCTGGTCCCGGGGTTAAGAAGGAAGGTTTTAATGGCTGGGCTGGGGAGGCACTTAAAAGGGACTTCAAGCCGCAGCTTTCTAAAATACACACTTTGTGGCCATCCAGGGGATGCAAATCTGTTATATATAAAAAAAAAGAAGTCTTTCTGTGCTCGTCCTGAGCTGACAGCATGGGTGAGTAATGGCATCAAGTAGGCTTCTGGTTTTCTTTTCATATTCTCCACCACCTTACTGTGTGCCAAAGACTTATAAATAATATCTGGCATCAGGAACAGCCCAGTGATTTGACTATGGAGCCAAAGTATTTATTGTCCTCTTCACCCTGTCAAATGTGCTGGGGGGGGGGGGGCTGCTGCTCTGTGCCAGGCAACACTAGATGCTGCTGCGCAATCCATTGTGTGCAATGCCAGGTCTAATCAGGGTGGGATTTCAAAGGCAGAATGCCAAATGCCCCGCTTAGGAACACCTGCCAGCCTTCTTGTGCTCTTACTCCCTAAAGACATGTTGAATTCCCAGTTGAACTTTCCCACTCTTCCATAGCTTGTCATTCTCCTCTAACTGGAGGCACAGATGGACTGATAAACCAGAGCTGGTGGAGGGAAAGAACTCTCTTGAGGGGCAAACTATTTAAACAGCAATTTGGTTTACAAATATTTTTAGATGGACATTTTCATTGTAGGTGCCTCTGGGAATTTTAATATGCAAATAACACGGCTGGAGGCAAGGAATGTTACCAATAGTACCAGTTATTATGTTGTCAGCCTGGCAGTAGTGACCCTGATGGCTGAAGGCTGCACCCATAAATGACACATGCCACTCTACCTGATACATTCCACAGCTGCCCTCCATACAGTACACACATTCTGCCATTTTGTTACCTCGGCTGCATTCACAACCCTCTTGATTTGCTCCTCTACTATACTCCATGTGCATTTGTGTCTCTCCACCTGACACATGCATGGTGTTTGTGTGCCCTGCTCTGTGTAATACACATGACATTTGATTCTGGATTGGAGAGATTGTTCAGAGCTGCCCTCATTTATTACAAACGCCACTCCATCAGTCCCATTTCACTTGATACGTGCAGCATACACTCCATATGTCTTATAACGTTCAAGAAGATTGTTTTAATAGGAGGCATGCAACAAGAGACATTAACGCAGTCCTACACACCTCACCTTTTCCTGGGTCTTACCTGGTAGTGCATTAGTGTGTTAAGCCGCTTCCAGTCATTCTCGATCTTAGTTGTGATGTCTTCATCCTGTAGCACCACACGGGCCATGCGACCCTGTCTCCATTCTGTAAAGGAGAGGAAAGCAGGGATGTCTCAGTGCTTCAGACAAGCGCGCCATTCTGAGCCTCATTTTAACTCAGATGTTGAATTTGTGCTTACCGAGGTCCATGTCAACAGCCCGTGGGCGCTGGGAGTATGGTACATTCTTATAGACAGCATCAAGAATCTTTTCCTTGACTTGTGTGATGGTGTCACAATTTAAAACCTTGACTGGGATCTCGGGACTGTTTTCGTTGTCTGGATTCACACAGTTAAGGATCTGCACGAAAGAGAGGATAGGACTCGTCAGCTGGGGCAAATGCCAGCGCAGCAGATGTGCTGTGGCTCTCGGCACTGACAGCAAACGGCCATTACCATGCACACCGGCGGCAGAAATTTAATTTCACGGTTGCAGCGGGAAACCAATTTCTAAGTTGCGGTAGGACGTTACCAATAATAATTGGCTAAATTCCGAGCCAGCAACTTTGGAGGCGAGAGCACTAGAGCTTTTATTCTCTTTTTTGATTGCTTTCCAGTAAGGGTTGACTGTCTCTTATGTGATGGTGTCAGTTAAAGTGAAATTAGTCTTTGTTTGAGAATCACCTTTTACAAATTATAAGTCTCTACACTTTCAGGCCCACTTGACAGACTAAACTGTATAGTCTGAGTTTACAACCTCCAGTGCCACCACATGATGGATGCACACACATCTGCCCACTAACCAAAGTCTTGTATTCGATCTGCTGCCGGATGAGCTTGTCCTCACTCAGAGAGTAGCGGGCCTCCCCAGTAATGGCATCGATTGGTCCTTTCTCCATCTGCTGTTTGATCGCACAGTAAAGCATGAAGAGGGGTTCACCTGCACATTCCTAAAAACAGAAGACAGCAAACAATGTTGTCATACGAGTAGCAGATCACATACGCCGTGGAACACAGAATTCAATGTGTTATGACATCAGGCCCGAAGACGTTTGATGCCCCAACAAAATTTGTTATAACACGTTTTATGTTGTGATTGTGTTCACTCCTTTACCCTCTAACTGAAAATTCACCAGCTGAGGCAGGACATGTCACCTCCCTTTTCAGGTCACAACGCTGGCTCCCTGTAGCAGCACATATTAAGTTCACGTTCTTGACACTTGCCTACAGAGCAATCAATAGGTCAGCACCTACTGTATATATGGAGGCACTTGTGAGGTCTACTGATGAACCACAGCTGGTGATGCCACCTCTGTTTGGTACCAAACCTCAGTCTAGACTCATTTCATGTGTAGCTCCTGACTGCTGGAACGAGTTGCCAACATCAATTTGAACTTCTGACTCCCTCAATGTCTTTTAATAAGCAACTAGAGACTCTCTTGTCTGGTAAATTTCTGCCTAAACTGATATTATCGGTTAGGTTTTTATAATCAAGAGAGTGTAACTCGCTTGTATTTCATTCTGAAATCTTCACTTGTGGTTATCACGTTTGTGACCTTGTCCTGTAACACTTGCGCTCAAAAAGTGCCAGGACTGATGTATACTCAATGATGTTGGCCGCTTTTGTAAGTTACTTTGGATAAAAGTGTCTGATAAATGTAAATGTATTCCTTACTGAACTGGGAGCACCATGGTCATTTGTCAAACTGCTTGAACTTCTGTCAGACAGCAGAGCCTTTTCTTCTGAAATGGATTGCACCAGTGCCTCGCTTTCCGAGCTGCTAGTCTGCTAAAATGGTTCCTGTAGTTACACCTCTTCTACTGATATACTGAACTGAAAGTTGAACCACTGCCTCTATTTCTAAAAAGGATTTTACACCATCACCATTGTTGTTGAAGTGCAAGCTGAACCAGGGTGCCTGTTTACGAAATGAAGCTTTATTTGGCGTTATGGTCTTTGGTACTTAGTCAAGGAGCTGAATCTGAGTCCCTGTCACTAAGCTGAAGGTGCGTCTTTCTCTTTCGTGAGGTTATTACAGTTAAGATGAGCCTTAGAAGCACACGTTGCATTTACCTTTAGAAATTTATGGAGCAAGAAGGCAAACCAATTGGTCAGCATTTTTTCTGCAACAGATTCGGTCCTGGAAACAAGACAAAAGGGAATAAAATGTCACTTAATGTTTTCAGTCCTGTGAGGGAATAAAGTTAAGGGGGTAGGTTAGTGAAAAGCAGAGATGGAAACGCTTCAGCTGAAAGGTGCTGAAATGCCACAAACAAGATGAAACTGCAGCAAAAAGACTTTGGAGACAAAGGGAAACAATGGCAAAATGTCAAGGCATGCAGCAGCTCGTCTTTCTGGGATGCTATGGCTGCATTCCCTCCTGTCATTTCTCCCAAGATGTAAAAGAAAAGAAAATGGCACCCAAACAGCCTTTCAGGCATGAGGAAGCTTGCTGAAGCCTTGACACACACACACACAAAGTGACAATTCAGACTGCTGTCCATGGTGCTGATTACTGATACGCCATTAACATGCAATCCCAGCCTTTCCTGTTGAGCACTAATGGAAGGTTCTGGTAAGTGAGAAAGACAACACAAGCTCTCAACCTGGACCAGTCTCTTGTCTCAAGAAAGACTAGCAGAGAAAGTGTAAATTCCTGTACTTATAGCTGGCATGAGACTAAAGTCCGATTAGCCCATACAAGGCTGGCTCCCACGTGTTAAATCATCATCTCTCTAGAGCAGTGTTTCCCAAACGTTTTTCTGTGGTAGCACACTTTTTTTCACCAACATCATCCCAAGACACACCACTATATTACTAACCACAAACACAAATTCAGCAGATCTCTCATACACTTGCTCAACTACCCAAAGGGCTGGGACTACCAGAAAAGCCAGTTTAAAACTCAATTAGTGAGAACTTTAGGGGCATTTCTACGCTTCTTAGCCCCTTTGGACACCACTCTCTCCCTCAAATGCAACTTGTATGCCCACAAGCAACTAGGCTTGTGAGGCTCGCTGGTGACCACACACCCAAGGCAGATGGACTCTAGCAGCCAGGAGACACGTCCACAGTGCTTTAACATGGCGATCAAGGAGCTGCTTTATACCAGTTTCTCCATGTAGTCCCACCCTCCTCAGACAGCTCTCGACCACCTGCGGAGCTTAACCCTCTCAGGTTCAGCCCCAAGTGTGCTACACTATTACTTCCATGGCACACCACTGCAATACAGTGATCCACCGACTGTGGCGCCCGCAGGCATAATCTGGTGATTACTTCAGAAGGTACTAAAAAAACAAAGAAACAAAAAAGCTACTAGACTTTTATAACAACCAGAGAAGTGAGGTCTGTGATTATGGATGTAAATTGCAGGTCTCCCACTCCGGACTCTGCAGCTTCAATTTTTAGTTATAAGCAGATGGCAGCTGCATTGCGGTCTACTGACAGCAGTCCATAGTTGTTCAGTGTAATCTCACGGTTCTTTTTCAGGTTGTGAAAAAAAAACCACACACTTACAAGACTACTGACACGTTGTCTGTTTGGCAATTCTGAGGGGGTTAGGAGGAATTCCTAAGGAGGCTCTTCTATGACAGTTGTCAGCTGAAGGAATGATGAGCCGGCTCTGATAGTCTTGCTGACGTAACTGCCAGCTTCTTTCTTCTAACTTAAAGGATGACTTTATAAAAACACACCTACACTATATGGCCCAAAGTACGTGAACACCACTCCAAATGACTGAGTTCAGGTGTTTCATTGTTAACAGGTGCATAAGAGCAAGCATATAGTCATGGAGTCTCCGATGACAAATACTGACGTTGGATGGGGTCATACCGAAGAGCTCAGTGACTATAAACGTGGCACTGTTAAAGGATGCCACCTTTGCCAAAAGTCAGTATATGAAATGTCTGGTCTGCTAGATTTTCAACTGTAAGTGCTATTATTGCAAATCGGAAGCGCTGAGAAGTACTAACATCTCAGTCACAAAGTGATAGACCACACAGACTCCCAGAGAGGGATGGCCAAGTGCTAAAGCACAGAATGTGTAGAAATCAGCTATCCCGGGTTGCATCATTCGCAGCAGAGTCCCAAACTGCCTCTGTCAGCAACATCAGCACAAGAACTGTGCATGGGAAGCTTGATGAAATGGGTTTCCATGGCCAAGCAGCTGTGCAGAAGCCTAAGGTCTACATGTAAAATGCCAAACGTTGGCTGGGGTGGTGTAAAGCAGGTCGCCACTGGACTTGGGAGCAACTTGGTGTTCTCTGGAGTGACGAATTACACTTTAATATCTGGCTGTCTGATGGATGAATTTGGGTTTGGCTGATGCCAGGAGAACACAACCTTTTAGACTGTAAAGTCCCTACTGTAAAGGAGAGATAACAGTCTGGGGATGTTTTTCAGCCATTGGCCTAAGACCCTTGGTTCCATTGAAGGGTACAGTTATGCTACAGCATACAAATGCATTTTAGACAACTTTATGCTTCTAACTTTGTGGCAGCCATCTAGGGAAGATGGTTTACTGTCCCAAAAGCCAGGTCCATAAAGACTTGGAGAAACCTGAGTGGCGTGCAAAGAGCCCTGATGTCAGACCTATTGAACGTCTTTGGGATGAACTGGAATGCTGGTTGTGTCAGGTCTTCTCATTCAACATCAATCCCTGACCTCACAAATTGCTCTTTTGGGCAGATACACACAAGGCCTCTCCAGAAGAATGGTGGCTGTTAAAGCTTGCATGGAGGGACTGAACAACTCTATATTAACGCCCATAAGTTTCGGAACGGGATGTCCAACAACCTCATATAGGTGTGATGGTCAGGTGTCCACAGACGTTTGGCTATGTCACAAATGACCAAGGCAGCTCTGCTGTCAACTAAGCTACTGAGTCAAAAGCAAACAGACTTCAGATTAATGATTATTTTTCAATAAAATTCAAGTTCAAGTAAAGCTTTGTGAAAAACCGTCTTTGTATGCATTTAATTCACTCCCCCATCCAGCAGACCAAACTTTTTCCAGTAGATACTATGCTGCCTGTAGCCGGCTTCAGAGAATCATCCAGGGAGGAAGCGGGCGAGGGGAGTGCTGAGTGTTTCTCGGAGGAGGTTTGCTGCCCGTGTTCCAGAGAGGCAGGCATGGCTTCCTGTGCCTCACTAGAGCAAGCAGGGCTGTGCTGCTTAAGTCCCAGCAATGCTGACGAGGGGGTTTTAGCTTTGTCTTGGAGGGGCGATGTGGTGTCACGCTCTTTACTCTTTTATGATTACCTCGGGCGTCTTCAACGCTCGGTGAAAAGCACTAGAAGAAGCTGAATTTCATCAAGCCCTTGGTGAAGGTGGAAGATACATTGAGAATTATTCAGAGCTTAATTTGAACACTGGAAGCTCAAAAATGAGGATAAGGTGGACTGTGCCGATGTGCTCCATCTGCATTCTTCTCTGGCTGCTGCAGAAGCCCCCACTTCGTCAACACCTTTCACTCTCCTTTCATTAATGAAAATGTGAGGGGTTTCATTATCCCACAGTGCATTAAGCGGGCATGTGGGTAATTGTGCTGCGCTGGCCGCAGAGACTGGCGCACATTCCACTCATAATCATCTCTGTACACAGCTTTTATTAAAAACAAAGGCAGATCGACAGCAACTACGCCTCGGGCTACGCTGCCCTCCATTTCTCAGAAATGCAGAGAGTGTGAGACAGGAGGATTTAACGCTTCATACGGCTCTGCCAGACAGGAGGACCAGCTTTCTGTTGAACTTTGGCCTTTAAGAAACAGGTCTTTCCACTCGGTGGCTCAGCCTTTAAGCGGTGCACAGATCTGATCTGGGAAGCAGGCACAGGCCAAAGCAGCACCGAGTGCTGTGCCAGTGAACGTGACCATTCAAATGGAACAGCCTCGGCAGGCAGAGGCACACCTACCATGTGGAGGAGAGCATAATCAAGGCAAGCAAAGGGCTCCTGTAGTGAGGTGTTAAGACTGATGCACTCATTCCATCCACCGCCTGTACTCTCTCTTTACTACACAAGTTGGTGCCCACAGTCAAAGTCAGGATGGGGGATCTGTGGGGGTTGAAGCAAACAAAATCATCGAGCCTGAAGCTTCGGTGTGGAGGTCATCACAAACGCTACAATAACAGAAGCACAATGCAAATGAATCTATGCAAACACGATATTATGCAAACAACGTGAATGATGAACGCGTTTCAATGGAGACTTTCACAGAGCAGATCTCAAGTGTTTGTTCCCTTTTGCTGTGGAAATGAATATGAAACTGAAATGTAAAAGAAAGCTGCACAGACTTCCTGTTAAATCGATCTGTGAACGACAGACAACTTTAAAGTGCTGCCTTCTATCTTCACAACCATAAAAACAAAAGGAACGAGAAGACTCCGACTGTTGACAGGTCGTGAATAATGAAAATCGAGAGCTAAAAATGACCGTACCATTCATGCCCTTAAACAAGAGCTGTTATTTTCAGATTCTTTTCAGATTATGCCAGTCCTTTCCTTTTGCACATATCACCTCTTTTCTGAGGAGATGAAGTTGCTGCCACTTCCTTGGGAGAAAACGCATTTTGTTGTTTAACACAAGTCAATGAGTGGCAGCGTTATGGTGATTTGCAGGTCGTGATCTGCAATAAATGTGACAGTACGTGTTTTTTGTTTGCATGCACAGTCAGGCACGGACGCACGGTGATGTAAACTGCAGAGCACAAGAAGCCGCCCTGTGCCGTCGATCCATGTCAGCAGTAACCGGGCCTTCACTTTGCTCATGCTGTGCTATCACTCCATACAACAGAGTGCAGAAACAAGCATTGGTTAGCCTAAATCGTTACGCCATGTGAATAGGTGCTGTCCTTCAACTCTAAGCCCTCTTCTCCATCATTTATTTTTAACATCTTTCTCTCTTGTGTCTTCCCCAGACTTGGCTAACTTTGATGCTGCAGCATCTCGAGAGGAGACAGGATGATCACAATGACTCGCTGATTATTGGTTAAAGGACCACCCTGCTCACATACCATTGGTAACTGCGAGAACCCTACTGAACAATTGGTTAAAACACGTTGTCAGATGTAAGCTCTTGGGGGACACCTTCACAGCCTCATGAAGGTAAGCACCCCACGTCATAAAGGGGCAGTTACTAATACTTTCTCTCCCTTCCTGTGGCGTTGTAAAGAGTGCTCAGAAACCGACTGAGGTCACTCCCCTCACTTCCTTCAGAACTCCCGCCTTTTCTGGGACCTAAATATTATAAACTGACCAACCACGGGAAGAGGTTGTTCATTCTTGGACCTGAGGGGCCAGGAAACGGCGCTTCTACTTCTGGGCACTACACAGTTTTTCCTTTTCTTTCATTTAAACAGGACTTCACCCAGCAGAGGTGTCCCAACTCTTGGTTTTGTCTTGTCTCCTCTGTTGTCGCTTTTGATCATGGTTTTTGCTACTTTAAGAAAGAGGGGTAATAGGCAGTGAACGTTTCTTATGACTCTTAAACAGCTCCTCACTGAAAATCCAGCACATTAAAGGACAACATTAAGCTCCAGAACAGTAAAGCAGGAGCACTAACTGCTGCACTACCATGACAGTATAACAGGGTATTTTATACTAGCAGGGGTACCTGGCACTGCCTGGGGTGACATAAAGTGCAGGTGCGGTCACTTAATTAATTTCTCAAATTTGACCTTAACCCAAAATTTCACAGACTAATCCCACCACGGGGAACAGCAAGGCATACCTGTGCCAAGTCCCAAAAATGTCTCCATGGGGCACTTCCCTAAATTAAGCACTGGGACGGTCACTAAATAAAGTTCCCTGGGTGAAACTTTCAAAAGAAAAAATGGCCTATGGGGAATCTGTGCAGCATTTGGGATTTGCATACTAGACAAACACACACACAGACAGACACACACACATGCAGGTTTATATGTTAGATTACGGCAGAGATAAGAATGATGTGCTTATCAGGTTATGTGCATGGTACGCTTAAAGAAAAAGAGAAAAGGGCTCATCTTCTCTTCTTCAAATATGTATGTGATATTTGATTATTATGTACTGTTTGTATATATCCACCCATCCGCCTTCCAAACCTGCTTATTCAGAGCAGGAACAATTCCTGGGCAGGGTGCCAATCCATTGCAGGGTGAACACAGACACATTGGGGACCAGTTTAGCAATGCCAATATGCGTAACCTGCATGTCTTTGGACTGTGGAAGGAAAGCCACGCAGACATGGAGAGAGCATGCAAACTCCTTGCAGGACATAAACATTGGCAAGGCAACAGGGCTACCACCGGACCACCGTGCTGCCTCTATATGTACATGCATATAAATAAAATCACCTGTCTTTCTGTCTGCATATGTTAACTATAATGAGGGAAATAGTAAAATTGTCTTTTTACCATATTACTAGCCACAGTACCAGTCGAAGACCAGTAATAGAATACTTAAAAAATATTTGCTCTCTCTTGCCCTTCATGTATCTCCAGTGCCTCTTTACTGACGCTCCCTCGTTCAAGCCTGCTTCTCAGACTCTGTCGTTATTTTTGAGGTGCCATTCTCGCCTCCTGTCCTATACTTCCCATCCTTGAAGGAGACTCTCAGTGTGCCTCTTAAGCCTTTCCTCGTGCGTCTCACATTCACACTGACAGCTTCATCGTAACACCAAAGCCAACCTGGCCAATCAGATTACTCTGAGGGACTGGACACAGACCTTAGTGTTTCATTATACAGTAGATAGATAAATATAACCTATTATTGTTCATACAAATGTTATAGTTGGTCAACTTCTTTACAGTTGCAAGTCGTGGATTTTAAAATCAGTCACCCCACACAGGATAAACACATCTGAGATGTGGACTTACAAATGCATTCTACATATATCATGGACAGAGAATAGCGCTAATGAAGAGGTTCTGCATAAACTGAATAACACCCTGGATGGAGGTGGAAAATATAATAAAAGAAGAAAAGTGAAATAATTTGGACACATAGAGAGACACAAAAAGCTCAAGATATTACAAGAAACTACAGAAGGAAAGATTAAAGGAAAACAAGCAAGAAGAAGAAGAACATCATCCTGGATGATTAATGCAAGAGACTGGAGAAGAGTTAACAGAGGACAACTGATACACACAGCGAGAAACAGATGGAGATATGACATGCTATTAGTCAGCCTCAGTCTCTGAGATGGTAATGAAAGAGAGAGGTGGTTCATAAATTCATAAATGATATATATATATATATATATATACTGTATATACACACATATAAATATATACACACACACACATATATATACACACACACACACATATATATATACATATATAAATATAGGAATAACAATAGAGCAGTCTTTGCACACTTTAAATTAAATTACTGTTATATTTAGAATATTAATAAGCCATGTTTGTCATTATATTAGGATAGAGGTCCTTGAATTTCTAATTCTTGAAAACATTTGCTTATTTTTCCAGTCTTCACCAAAAACTCCCAGTTACAGCCTTAACTGATTCTTTCGGCACAATAGCATTATTTCTGTTTAAAATATCCGAATGCAAATTGAAATCGTGCCGTAGCTTGTTTAAGATGTAACACCCCCTCCCTTTTCCCCTCTCAAACACCCAAGAAAGTCCTCGAGAAGATGCAATTCCAGCTCGATTCTCGACCCTTTTGTTCTATGCGTATCTGTTTAACTGATTAAAATCAGCGCCTTTGAATGAGAAAAAAGGGAAATGTATGCTAATTACAGGATGTTTGCCATCTGCATCTCTAATGTCTCTCTCCAAGGGGGCTGTGACAGACCTGCTCCGTCCCACCCGCAGGCCGTCACTTTGCGCCTTTTTCTAAATGGCAGTTTACGACAACTGCTTCATTCAGTTGCTAAATAAGAACCTCGTCGAGCGGTGGTGGAGCACGGAATGCGCATGTGCAAGGCAGAGGGTTAGTGGAGGGATTCTGCTGGATATATGTAAGCCATCTTGAACATTCTATCATGGAAATGATAAAAAGAACTCAAGTGAGTCCTTTAGCTGCCCCAGGTCAGTGGACTACACACATGCCACTGAAAGGGTATGAGGGCGAGTCACTGGGCAAGCTCTACACATCAGAAAGAGCATGAAATGATGGTGGATTAATGAGCCCACCTATCTTGGCTAGGACACCGTGTTTGACTGGATGGTCTTCTAAGGTTTTTCCTGAACCGTACAGTCTTCCGCTACTTGTGGAGAGGAGGCTAGACATGAACAAAATTATAAAGCGAGTGAGTAGGGACATGGGCGCATGTTCTAGTATTATGTTACAAACAGGGTCTCTGAAATCCCTCTGTGTCTCTTCCGTCTGTCTGGTGCCATACAGCCCTGGGGCAGCACTGAGTAGAGCACTTCTACAGTTCACTATTGGGGGTTACACTGCATTCCTTAATTCATCCATGAATTAATGGACAGACATTGTTGGGCTCCATTTATGTTAATTAGTCTTGGACCAGTTTGTTCCCAGTCTATTTAAATAAATCTGTGTCTTTATCTGTACTCATTATGCAAATTATCATTTGTAAAGTGTGAAGTTGTCACAGTACTCTGTGCCTGCACTCCGTGAAGCCAAAGCCAAAGTCACCAAAAGCCACTCATGCAGCTCATTCAGACAATTACAATGTGAGAGTGTCGCCAACTGGACACCCTCACATCTTCACCTGCTCCTTGATATCCTTGTCCATGAAAACCTCAGAAGGAGCGATGACAAGACACAGCCTTGATGGAGCCCAACTTCAACAATGAACACATTTCACTTAATGCCAAGCAAACACTTGGATCTCAGAGCCCCTTATGCAGGTAAGTAACTCGGTGGCCCTCTCACCCAGCTTTCATTTCTCCAAGTTGTAGTCCCTCCTACACATTTTACACAAGTGGCAGCCCAGACAGATTAGGACACCACAGCCAAGGGTCTAACCTGCGCAGCAACAGCTTCGGATGGTTCTTGCTTTCTAGGTTTTTGTCGATGAGGTCAGAAAGCAGATGCTTCAGCACATCAGTGGCATACTCCAGTTTGCCCTGCAGAGCAGTCATGATGAGGGATGCCACATTTCCCCGATCCCGCATGGAGAAGCTGCGCTGGAGCTCCAGGGTGCGAATGAAGGTTAGCAAGAAGACCTTGTTATTAATAAGCTGTGCAAACATTTTGAGGGCTTTCTCCACATTTTGCTGGCCATTCCCTGGAACCTGGATGGAAGGACAAAGAGAAAAATTCAGAGAGAGTTAGCATTGAGCAGCTCAGTGAAGGTGGGGGCCGAAAAAAATCAAGCAGGCCAAGCCTCACCTCAAGCTCCCGCAGCACCGGATGGTCTTCAATGCCCGGGAATAGAACCCGCATGGCATAGGTACGGTAGTCGAGATGTGGGATTCCTGCCCGGTCAAGGTCACTGGTGAGTTCGTTAATGTCTGTCTGCAGCTCTGCAAAGGCTAAAGGGGAAGGTTAAAAATATGCATGTCTATGCTGTATATAAGCAAATGGAGAGCATGAGTTTGAGATGAGGACCACAATGGTGCAGAAGTACACTTATTTCCATCACTGGGTGTAATAGACATTCTCAAATGCGGCCCACTTTAGTAAAACCTCAGCTTGTCTGCCTTAACTGACACCAAGCAGTCAGAACTTCCAACTTGAGGGGCATCATGGCAGACAGTTTTCTGGGTAGCGGCCGTCAGCATCAGCAGTCTCTCTCCACACTGCACTCCACTATCTGGCACCAGCACAGGTCTTTAGGGAACCCAACTGGATTAACTTCTCCTCATAAACTCTAGCTCGTTTCCATGGAAACCGTGCATGGCGAGCCGCAAGTGGGGCTGTTTACAGTGAGTTAGTATGCAGGGTGGGAATTGTGGGGGCTCTCAGACACACCCTACCTTCAACCTGCCAGCAGTAAATAGGGATGTGCTTTTCAAATGCGGTGCCCCAGCTGGTCCAAGGAAAAGCCATCATCAAATATTTACCTCCATGATTCTAAAATCTGTGCACCTCTGCTCAGCAAATGAACACACGATGGCTCACTGGATTCATCTGCCACCGTCTCAAGAGCCGCCTTCTTTTGCTTACCTTCCTTGCACTCCAGTGCCACCCGCGATTCAAGGTTGTCCATCTGCATCTGCAGCCTCTTCAAGGTGAGGTCATTCTCACGGGATTTGCGCTTGTAGGCGATGAGGACCATGATGACAATGAGGAGGAGGAGCCCCCCACCAGCAGCAATGCTCACAATGGCCGGCAGGGTCAGCAGGCTGTCCGAGAGGATGTGCACGGATCCTGGGGAAACCTGTAAGCCTCCAACTTGGACCTGGAGAAGGAAAGCAGTGTGCTTCTGAGCAAAAGGAACACAAAGTTTCTGTTCTTACTGTATGGAGACCCCAGATGGAAAGCAAACAAGTGACCTACTGTAGCCCAAGGTGCTAGTGTGTTGATGTTGGATAGGGGGAACTTAGAGGTAGCGTCTGCACCAAAATAGATCAATCTCATCTCATTTTCTGAAACGGCTTTTACTGGTGAGGGCAACAGTAGCAGCAGGCCGAGCAGGTCAGCCCAGACTTCCCAGTCCCCAGTTACGGATTCCAGCTTTTCCTGCGGAATTCTCAGGTATTTTCAAACCAACTGAGACGTATAATACCTCCTGTGTGTCAAAGGGTCTCCACCCAGTGGGATATGCTCAAAGCTACCCTGGAGGCATCCTTGGTACATGCCAAAAACCACCTCAACTGGTACTCTCATTTTGAGGGTCACCGACTCTACTCTGAGGCTCTGCTAAATGGTTGGGTTTCTTACTCGGTCACGGAGTGTCAGTCTAGCCATCTCAATTCTGCTGCTTATACTCACGATCTCATTCTTTGGGTCATTACTGACAGCTCAAGACCATAGGGGAGCACAGAGATGTAGATTGACAAGTATAATGAGAGTTTTGTCTTCAGTCTTCAGCACCCACTCCATCACCATGGACTGGTACAGCACCAGCAGAACATTTGCTGCCATTCCACTACATTTGTCGATCTCACACTCCCTTTTTCCATCACTCGTAAACAAGATTTCAAGATACTTGAACTCTTCCACTAAAGCAAGTTGCCGCCCCCCCTTGCCTGCAGAAAACAATCCACTCTTTCTGAGAGAGCACCATCAGACCTCATACCTGGACGTGCTGATCCTCATTCACACTCAGCAGGGAATCACTCGAGTGTATGCTGAAGATGAGAGCCAGATGAGGCAAAAGCAACAGTGCTACTCCTAGTCTCCCCAACTGGACAGCCTCACATCCTAAGCTGTGTCTTGATATCCAGTCCAAGAAAACCTCAAACAGGAGTGGTGGAAAGGGACAGCCTTGATGGAACCCAACACTAACAGTGAACAAATCCGAGTTAACGCCTAGTATTCAGACACAAATCTCAATGCACTCATATAGGCCAGCGATTCCCAAACTGTGGTACGCGGAGCCTTTTCAGGTGGTACGCATCGTGGTCCCTGAAATTTAATTTATCTGTGCAAAAACCCTTTATGACAAGCCTGATGTGAGCAAAAACCAATGAAACTGTTTAAATACAATAATACATGGATTCCCAAATTTATTGTGGTGTGAAATTTCGTCATCTGAATAAATAAAACCTATTTTTCGAATCAGTATTTAGTTCATTTAACGCTACCATAATTCCATTTCGCGGAAGTCAACTTCTACTTCTTCACTGTTTGAGCTTTTGGTCACTACATGAAAGCACAACGCCAACACTATTTAGTCTTCGGTAACTCTGTCTCACAGAAACCACTCATGTTTGTTGTTATACGTGCACTGCCGCTGTATTGCACAAGTCACTAGATCTAAGCACAAAGCCAATACCATTTCATCTTTGGTAATTGCATCACATACAGGCCGAAGGCAGGATTTAGTTTCGGGGCGGAATTTATCAATTTATCTACATGCACAAATTTTTTCATTAATTTTATTCATAATTTCTTCCAATTATTTAACTTTTATTCAGATTTCTGGGCAGTTTAGACCCGAACTCCCCCCCTTACAGCTCTCCCTCCCTTTCAACAAGGTGCGGGTGGTACGCAACGCAACTCACTTAACCTCAGGTGGTACTTGACGTCCAAAAGTTTGGGAGCCCCTGATATAGGCTAAATCCAAAACAGCGAGGTGGAACCATCTTCATCTGCAAGACGAAGGGTGAGGGTCAGGTACAATGGCAGCTTAAGGCAGGCATAGCCGGGAAAGACCTAGACCCTGGAAATCGAGACTGGTCTTGTGAACTTAAATAAGTAAATCAATCCCACTGTCTTAAAGCCCAAATCTCCTTGGCTTCACACATAAGGAGAATTGGTTACCCCCAATTGGAGTTTTGCCCCTGCCATTCAAAAAACATTTGAGATGCCCTGGTCACTGTAGCCAAATACAAGTGAGGGGCTCCTATCTCTAAGTCGAGCAAGTTCAACTAATCCCCATCTTTCAGAAAAGACAAGCAAACTGCAATGAAGTACAAGTAGGCTGAGAATAATAAAATGAAAATCGAATACCAAGGTGAGGGGCAATGGGATGGGAATAAAATGAAAAGAATAAGAAGTACAAAGAAACAGATCTGCTGTTCATGTTGGAAATTAGGTAAACCCACCCACAACAGATGATCCAGTAATTTCTAGAGAAAAAGGACAAGCATGAAACTTTGAAGGACTTACCACAACCTTATGCTGTCCAGTCAGATTTGGGGGCTCACACAGTAGCTGGGTTTCCGATACTGTGACGGAGCATGGCCTGTCCCCAATCAAAACCGTGTAGTTCAGTTTTGCACCCCCAGAGGCGGGTGGCAATAAGTTCTTTCCCTGTAGGAAGTCAGCACACAGATAATTCGGTTAATTTTATATGGTCAACTTCAATGTCCAAGACAAATGCAAGGATTTATTATCTTGGTAGAGGCCTGCCTCATGTTCATTTTTGATGGACTAGACACAGGGCTGTCAAACTCCAGTCCTGGAGGGCCGTAGTGGCTGCAGGTTTTCATTCTAACCACCTTCTTCATTAGTGACCAGTTTTTGCTGCTAATTAACTTCTTTGTCTTAGTTTTAATTATCTTGACTCAGACCCCGTAGTTCTTTCCTTTCCCTTAATTAACAGCCAAACAATAATGAGACACAAAACAAGCTGCCACATGACCAGCTCACCTGTGTCAATCACACAATAAGTGGAAATAAAGAAAGGTGGAGGTCTCAGAAAGGTCGATCATAAAGTTGACATTTTGACAGTGTTCTTAGAAAAAACAGAAAAGCAACAGTTTTGGAAATGTCTGCTGTAGCTGAATGACAGCAGCAGCAAGCCATGGAATTAAATTAAGGAACCGGTTGGAGTGAAATTGGTTGGAGTTTGAAGCCCCAGTTTAGCTGGTCATCTGTTGGCTCATTTCACATCTCAATTCTGTTTGGCTGCCATTTAATAAAGAAAAGAGTCAATTGAGAGGACTGAATCCTTAATAACAGGGCTATTAAAATGAAAGGAAAATAAGTTAATTAGCAGTGAAAACTGGTCAATTGTTAGAATGAAAACCCACAGCCACTCTGGCCCTCCAGGCCTGGAGTTCGACACCCGTGGTAGAGAATGGAGATGGCTTACCTTCAGGATGATCGGTGAGCCGGGTTTTTGCTCCAGTACCCCAGTGGCACTGAGTGGGTCAATGGTGGGGTTGGGATAGTAGATGAAGTTGGTGTTGTTGTAGATGAGCAGTGCCTGCACATTGTTGAAGATGAACCCAAACTCATCAGTGCGCTCCACTGCATCCAGTCCAGGTCGGTACTCAGTGGTGAGTGGAGGGGCCAGACATGACATGGTTGTCCCATTGAGAACTCGACACACCTACAATTGGGGAAAGAAAAGCAGTGCACTGTGAAGCTGGTTCTGAATCACCCTTTGTGGTCATGTTGTTTAGGTGTAGTATTGTAAAGCGCAACGCTGCTGCTTCAGTCTCCACCTGTGACCCTGAATAGAGCCACTTCACATGCCAGACCTCATTAATGTGCACATACGATTTGGAAGTCACTCTGGATAAAAGAGTCAGCTGAAGAATTTAAAGTGATAGTGATCCCACAACATCGGTTGCTGTACTTGAGTGCTATGTTTTTACATTTGTTTCTTTTGGTCCTACCGAAGCTTTGTTCTGGATCTGTACAAAGATATATCGATGGTTTAATTGCTGCTGCATTTTAATCCAGAAGCCAGCTACAGGAATTCATGAATGATTTTACTAGTTTCCATACATCTCTTAGGTACACAGTTGATGTTTCCACCACAAGTCTACCATTTTTAGATAATCAGTCTTTCTACCAGCTTTCCAGGACTTAAATCCTTGGTCTGTTACAAGCCAGCTGACTCCCACAGTTACCTTCTCTACAGCTCCTTCCATTCCTGGAATATTAAAAACTCTCTGCCTCTTTCACAGTTCCTTACACTCCATTGCCTTTACAGTGATGAGGCTGACTTCTGTAATGAAGCACTCAGAATGAGGAGTTTCTTTTTTGATCCAAGACACCCTCTCATATTGTGGACAAGGCCCTTAAAGGACAAAAGACGCTGAAGGAGAGATGCAAAGCGTTTTAAGGTGGGACGGACCTACGAGTTTTTTCATAGGCTCTGGTAATTCTAGTGTTAATCAAACCAGGAGTAGACCTTGTCACATAAACTCTAAGTGGTACCTTCACGTCCCACCAGTCCTGGCATTCCACCCCAACACCCTATCTCTATCTCTCCAACAGGTCATCAAGCAACATTTCCCCAATCTGCAGACTGATCTTTTCACAGAAGCCGTGATCTTCTGCTGGTGGCCGCCTAACTTGTGCAAACTGTTCATCCACAGCTCATTTCACAGAGGAGAGCCACGTTCCTCAGCAGGTATGCTGAGCTGTAACGGAAATCACTTGGTCAGAAATATGTCACCAACAATGCGCTTGTATCTGGTCCTTCTGGTAAACTCAATATGATACAATGGGCCTCTTATTTACTGTATTTCTTGTAGGAAGAGTCCGGCCATCTGCATAGGTGCAGGAAGGAGGAGGCCGGCAGACCACATCAGGGAGCATATTTGAGCCGTTAAGATCAAAGACCTTACAAAGCCTATTGAGGACTACAACCACGCTGATCTCTCCATTTGTGTTCTTTCACAGGTCTTCAAAGACACTTTTTAAAGAAAATCAGAAGAAACTAAGCTCATGCTCAGCCTAGGATCCATATTCCAATCTCTGCTTCATCTTCTCTAATGGCAGAGTTTTCACACCTGCTGTTACCTTTTCTTTTTTTCATCTGCCCTGGTGTTATTTCCTCCTTCCCTTCCTATTTTTGTTACCTGCTCTTTCCTTTTTGGTTCATCCCTGATGAAGGCTATGCAGCTGAAGCATTTGGTTTTTAACTCTCGTTGCTTTTCGGTGTGGAAATTATTTTATTCTTACTTTTCCTTTGCAGATACATGTTGATGTCACTCTAAACTAACTCTGTTACTGTGATGACTTGGGTGAGACCTTCATGGAGTACCTTGGTGTCTCAACTATCATTATCACCATTCTGGCTGTCTGTGCTCTCACTGCCTTTCATTCTAGCCATCACCATTACTTCATACATGTAAACCCAAACAAGGCTCAGCATGACACGGTTGTTTCCCACTGGAGTACAGGCTGACTTGCTCAAAGCTACTTTCCAGATACAAGTCCATCTCCTCAAACAACACGCTCAGCTTGCCAGCACATCCGTGGCTTTCATTTGCCATGCCTACACCAGAGTGAACGTCTCCTGGTGTCATATGCAATCGAGTGGCACAGTCCCATTAGAGCACCTGCTGCGTGCTCAGCAATGCACCATGTCCAATGTGCCTGGCCTCTGCGTGT
Organism: Polypterus bichir lapradei; assembly: GCA_026402145.1. Taxonomy (NCBI): domain Eukaryota; kingdom Metazoa; phylum Chordata; class Cladistia; order Polypteriformes; family Polypteridae; genus Polypterus; species Polypterus bichir. Next base: position 32,889,321 of record JANRMT010027041.1, read on the forward strand.
AGTGGAAACAGGCCTCAGGGACATGGCGAGCTGCCATAACACATGCAAACTGGTTACATAACCTGCTCCCAAGTTAGACTGAGCAGGTGGCAGCAACTTCCCTTGGGAGTCTTTTCATTGGCACTGCTCCAGTCACCATGCCATCGCTAACCTGGCATCCAAATAAGGTCATCTTCTGTCTGGGGTGCAGCCCTGATATTGCAATGCACCCTTTCAGGTTTTCCCATTAGAGTGCTGGTGGAGGGATCTGACTGCCTGGTGGTTACAGCACATTTGGAACACTTGAGTTAAGCCTCTGGTGACAGGATGGCACAGTGATGGCACTGTTGCTTTACAGTAAGAGACCAGGGTTCATATCTTGGTGTTCTCCCTGTGTTGACCATGCATGTTCTCCTCATGTTTGTTTGGGTTTCCTCCAGGCGCTCTGATCAGTCCAAAGAGATATGGGTTTGGTGGACTGGCAATGCGAAACTGGCCTAGTGTAGCATGTGTGTGTGTGCGTGTGTGTGTGTGTGTGTGTGTGTGTGTGTGTGTGTGTGTGTGTGTGTGTGTGTGTGTTCACCCTGCGGTGGACTGGTGCCCTGCCCATGGACTGTTCCTGCCTTGTGCCCTATGCTTGCTCAGCTTCCACATGACTCTGCACAGGGTAAAGTGGGCTTAGAAGATGGATGGACGGAGTTCTGCCTTTCAGAGGCAATGACAAAGCCACCTAATTTCAGGAAACCCACTTAAATTAAACACTAATGATAACTATCGACTGATCAGTTACTAAATTAGAAGTGAAAAAGGACAAGGACTAGAACAGATTTCATCCAATCCCTGTTAAAATAGAAGCATGTCTGTGGACAGAGACGGGCACAGCTGGCAGTGTGGGCTGATGGCTACAGAGCAGAGTTGAAATCTCATCAATGGCTTACAAGCTGCACTCTAGTTTGCTAAATTACATGATACATATGGCGGAAGCAATCTGAAAGAGTGTTCCAATCCACAGCGTTCATTTGATACCGCCTCTGGTGCGCTCGCTGCGTGGGCATTCCCAATGTATCCATCTAATGGGTGAGAGTTTACATAAACAGCCCAGCATGCACCAGCTCAGCTGGCGAACATTACACCGAGCACCAGGAGTGGAAGGCATCACTGCAGACGTGTGTGCATTTTTAGTATGTCGTCATCGTGATTTGAAATATTTATTTATTCAAATATTTAAAAATGAATTACAAATTCAGTTCAGGGTTGCTGGGAATAGAGCCCAATGCAGCAGCATCAGCATCAGGTGCAAGGCAGGAACCAACCCAGGAAAAGGATGCAAAGTGAAAATTACAAAGTGCTAAATTTGGGCAAACGGAATGTCAATTATAAATACACGATGGCAGGTACTGTCCTAAAGGAGGCAGCCTCTGAAAGGGACTTAGGGATTGATGTTGACACAGCATTTTCATCGCCATGCAATGTGCAGAAGCAATAGAAAAGGCAATTAAAAAGTTCTGTCCTTAAAACTTTAAGACTTTATAATGCAGTACGCTTAGTTTTCCCAACCATTTTCCTGTGGTGGCTCATTTTTTGTAGCCTAAAACATCTCAAGGCACACCACTGTGTTACTAATCACAAACACACATTATATCACATACATGTCCTCAGCTGTCTGAAGGGACTGGACAACCAGAGAATCCAGTAAATAAGCAGCCCCAAGATCAAATTTCACAGACCTGGCACTTAGCGAGCACTTTGGTGGCATCTCCCCGCTGCTTTGTTCCTTGACCTGCTCCTCTCAGAGGCAATTTGTATGCCCACTACCCACCAGCCTTGTGAAACACGCTGGTGACCCCACACCCAGGCAGATGGACTCTAGTAGTCAGGGGACACGTCCAAATTGCTCTAAGTTGAGTGTCTAAAACATAGTGATTATGGGGCAGCTTTAATGCCAGCTTCTCCAGGTAGTCCTGTCCTCCTCTGACAGGTCTCGACCCCCTGTTGAGCTTATCCCTGGTGCACTACACAATTATTTCCATGGCACACCTGGGACACTTTCACACTGCAGTACATTAGTTGAAAACCACTGTGCTAGTGAGACCACATGTAAAATACTGTGTACAGTTCTGGTCACCACTACACAAGACAGACACGCAGCACTTCAGACGTCATTCAGAGGAGAGCAACCAGGTGCATCCCAGGACATAAGGACATGTCGTACTGCGGCACACTCTGAGAATTAAAATTGTTCAGTCTCATGACTGCATGAGGACCTCATCCAGGTCTTCAAAATCCCCAAATGAATAGATAAAGAAGATCCAAATGCATTCTTTCAGCTAAATGGTAAATCACACACTGGATGACATCAGTGAAATTGAGGGGAAGGACTGAAGCCAGGAAGCACTTCTTTACCGAAAGAGCTGTGGAAATATGGAACAAACTACCAAGATATGGAGTTAAAGAAGAAACCTGGACCATCTTTAAGAAGAATCTGGAGGAAATATTGGGACAGCTTTACTATTAGCTAAACAAACAGGCCTGATGGACTGAATGCTCTCCTCTCATTTGCCAAATTTCTGATGTTGTTATGATGCCAGTCCATCACAGGGCACAGACACACATTCACTCACACCCACATGTACTGTAAAGTTGCTGATTAGTGTCACCGATTAAACAAACTACAAGAAAAACCCATCAAGAACAGGAAAGAAAATGCAAAGTCTACACAAATGAGTGGATAAAGCAGGTCCCAAAATGGCACTGGATTAATGTGCACACCCTAGGGCACCATGTCTTACTGAATGGTCTTTTACATTTTTCTCTGAATCTTCAACTACTTGGGAGGCAGAGGCTGGACATGAAAAAAAATCAAATTAGGAGGTCATCACTTTGGGATCCTTAGAGAATGTAAGTAGTTATGGCATGTGTGGGACAGGACGCACTGTGTAAGGTGTTATATACATGAAATGCACCCTGGGATGACTTTTAGCAAGTCATGTCTTGTAAAGGTCATTTTTCAGGTATTCTTGGACTCCACAGTTGGGCTTGTTCATCTTCAGCAGGACTCAGCAGCACTTAATGGTCCATACATTGTCCATGGCAGCCTTTTTTCTGGTCAGTGACAGTTTGATTATGTCCCTGCAACAACAGAGGCTGGGCTGAGTGTGCCCTGCACAGGACACCAATCTGCTGCCAACTCCCGGGAATGCCACCTCAGTTCAAATTCAGCAGACTGGCCTAGAAGAATGGGTTTAGGCTATGGAAGGACTCTCACAAAATATGAGGAGAACAAGCAAGCTGCACAACACGCAACTGAACTGGAGTCCACACAGCAGGGTGACAGTGCTCTGTGCTTAATTCTGGCATCCCCTGATATTAAACCAGCTAAGAAAAATCAAGTGCCCAAATGCCCCGTGCAACACCTCAGAGGTCCTCAGTTTGGTCATCCAGAAAACCGCTACCCACCGGGTCTGCAAAGTAAGTCAATGTTCCTGCTGGCTAAAGATGTTTCTTAGCAGTACTGCAATCATTTTCTTTTTCTAAACACAAGGTAAAATTTCCCTGGAGACCCCCCGAAGAGGGTGGTAATATCTGTGTAAAAATGAAATCGATATTCCAAGTGAGACGGGGTCCTGATGCACAGTGCACGCTCCAAGAGTTCACTTTTTTGCTTCCTCTCCTCTCTCAGGAGACTGAACTTAATTAGAGCTAAATATCTCCAGAGCCAAGCAGAAGCAAGCACATGACCCCCAAAGACCCCCGCTGCCGCCTCCCTATCAGCTTCGGCATGGGCAGAAGAGGAGGAACAAAGAGTCAATCGGTTTGAATTATTTACACTCCCCCAGACGGCAGTGAAGCTGCGTAGCCTTTGTTGAGAGAGAAGTTGGCAGTCAAAGCACACCGGCCACTCAACCTGCATGTGTCACTAATGTCAGCTTGTGAAAACGAGGATTCAAGTGCAAACCAGCTTAGCACAAATGGGGCAGAAGACAATTCAGATGGCAAGGCCTGTACGCCCTGTTCATTCAGCATGGTGGCCACCGTGATCAAAGCAAAGGGTCTGATCACCATTCAAAAGCCGTCTACTCTAAGGTCAACTTGTGTTCTGTGTGTAAAGTAAAACTGAATTACAATGCACAAAACAAATAAATGAATAGCCACGGGCTTCACAAAATGAAGACCAAATGATAAGGTGCTACCAGTAAGTCAAAAGTAACAGTATGCAAGTGTCCAAAGTGACAAGCTGCTGCATAAAATTACCAGTAAGTCATGGGGTAATGCGTAAGGACCGAGGACACAGAAGAAGCAGCCTGGTGACACAGAGGTTGGCCCTGCTGAGTCAAAACCCCATGGGACTCAGTTCAGCTCTGAACCTGCTCACTCTCGGTGTAAGTCTGCATGTCCTGCCTTTGTCTGTGTGATGGTAGGTTAATGCGTAACTTTAAGTGGGTCTTGTGCCAATAAGCATGAATGAGCGCCAGCATGTTCCCAGTGTCGGACTGGAGTCCCATTCAGGGTTGGATTCTGCCAAGTTACAGTCATGTGAAACAATAAGTACGCCCCATGAAACATTTAATTCTTTTTTAACAAAGGTGGACATATCAAGATTTGATCTTCATTTAAACAGTATCTGTAGATAAAGGTAAGATGATCACACCACATTTACATTTTCTAGTCCATTGTATAATTTAAATAAACAAAAATGTAAATTTCCTATGTGGAAAAAGCAAGTCCACCACTCCATTTACTACTACCCCAAATTTGAATCAGGTTCAGCAGATCAGGGGCAGGTGATTAGAACATCATTAGCGAGGGTCCTGTCAGACGTTGCCCTATTTACACCTCAGACTTCATTTGGTTGGCTCTTTGCCGTTGCAGAATGTGCTGTCACCATGTTGATGTCAAAAGAGCTCTCCGAGTTGTTCAGAAAGAAGGTTATAAATACCTCAGAGTCTGGAAAAGGATTTATAAAGATCTCCAAACAAGTCAACCATCCCATTGTCGGATTTTACAAGTGGAGAAAACTTCAAACAACTGCCAGCTTGTCCAGGTTAGGCTGGCCAGCTATGTCAACCTGAGAGCAGGATGCTGAAAGAAGTCTCTAAGACCCCCGGAATTTCATCACAGGACCTACAAGTTGCTCTTGTCACTGTTGATGTCAAAATGCACGAGTCTACCATTACAAAGAGGGAAACATGAGATGTATGAGGAAGGTGTGCTTGGAGGAAACAGAAAGGACGTCAAGGCAAGAGTAAAGTTTGCAAGGCCAAGATTAGGAGTTCTAGAACAATGAGCTCAGGCCAGACAAGGCAACATTTCAAATATTTAGCCACAGTAGCAGAAGGCATTTTCGACAAAAACCAAAGACCGCATTTGACCAGAAGAGCCTGATAGCAGCTGTAAGCCATGGTGGTGGAAAAGTTAAGGTTTGAGGCTGCTTTGCTGCATCAGGGCCTTGGCAGCTCACGGTCACAGAATCCTCTATGAATTCTTCATTGTGCCAGAGAGTGCTTGCGGGTAATGGGAGATGGTCTCTCAGAAGACTGAAGCTCAAATGAAATGAACCCTGAAATATGACAATGGCCCTAAACATACAGTTCAATCCAGCAAGAAATGGCTCAAAAGTAAGAAATGGAGGGTTCTGGAATGGCCACGTCAAAGCCCAGATCTGAATCCCATCAAGATGCTGTGCGGGCTGGACTTGAAATGGGCTCTGTGGGTAAAACAATTCTTCCAATTGATGTCCGAGACTGCTAGACAGACAATGACAACTGACAATTACAATAGAAAAAAAGACAATGAAAATGGACAGACAATTGCTGCCAGCAATGAGGTTGTTTCTGTTAAACTGGGCAGTACCAGCTATTACAGCCAGAGGGAGACTTACTTTTTCCACTGAATAAAATTACACATCTGTCCATTTTCATAGAATTAATTATTGTAAAATCATATACTTATTGTTTTTTTTCAGATGTTAAGATTTGCATTGGGTGTGATGAGGATGGACAGGATTAGAAATGAGTACATACATTAGAGGGTCAGCTCAAGTTAGACGGTTGGGAGACTAAGTCAACGAGATTGCGTTGGCTTGGACATGTGCAGAGGAGAGAAGCTGGGTATATTGGGAGAAAGATGCCAAGGACAGAGCTGCCAGGGAAGAGGAAAAGAGGAAGGCCTAAGAGAAGGCAAGCCAGCAGCCATATCACCCTGTAGCCCAAGACTGGTTGCCCACTGAAGCTAAGCAGGGTTGAGCCTGGTCAGTACCTGAATGGGAGACCTTCTGGGGAAAACTAGGTTGCTGCTGGAAGAGGTGTTAGTGAGGCCAGCAGGGGGTGCTCACCCTGTGGTCTGTGTGGGTCCTAATGCCCCAGTATAGTGATGGGGACGCTATACTGAAAAAAAAGCACCGTCTTTCGGATGAGACGTTAAACCGAGGTCCTGACTCTCTGTGGTCATTAAAAATCCCAGGATGTCTTTCGAAAAAAAGAGTAGGGGTGTTACCCCGGCATCCTGGCCAGATTTGCCCATTGGCCTCTGACCGTCATGGCCTCCTAATCATCCCCATACACTGATTGGCTTCATTACTCTGTCTCCTCTCCACCAGTAAGCTGGTGTGTGGTGGGCGTTCTGGCGCACTATGGCTGCCGTCGCATCATCCAGGTGGATGCTGCACACTGGTGGTGGTTGAGGAGATCCCCCCCCTTGTATGTAAAGCGCTTTGAGTGCCTTGAAAAGCGCTATATAAATGTAATTAATTATTATTAAGGTTTATGGATGTGATGATAGAGGACATGCAGGTGAAGGGGGTAACAGAGCAAGATGGAGAGGACAGGAAGATATGGAAGAAGATGATCCGCTGTGGCAAACCCTAACGGGAGCAGCCAAAAGAAGAAGAGGAAGAAGAATTGTTTTTTTTTTTTCAGTTACATCACCTTTATCTAAAGATACTGTTAAAATGAAGATCACATAGTGATATCTCCACATACAGTGTCCTCCATAATGTTTGGGACAAAGACACATATTTCCTTGATTCACCTCTCTGCTGCTCAGTTTAAAATTACAAATCATACAATTCAGACATTGCAGATTTTAATTTAAGGCTATTTACGTACATTTCGGTCACATCATGTACAAATAACATTTTTTCTACATGGTGCCCCCATTTCAGGGCACCATAATGTTTGGGACACAGCAATGGCAGGTCTGTTAAAGCCGTCATATTTAATTATTTGTCTCAAGCCTCTAATGCAGCAATCTCCTGCTCCTGAGTGTTTTGGGGGGCTTGTCCCCGTAAGTTTTTTCTTCATCATATGGAAGGTCTCCGTAGCTGGATTTAAATCATGTGACCAGCTTGTCCATTCAAATGTTTTCTATATGTTAGCTTTAAACAAACTCCTGTCCTGCCTTAGCAGTGTATTTGAAATGTTATCTTGTTGTACGATGAAACGCCGTACTTCTGCTGATTGTTGTCTCTGACACGTGCCCCTGAAGTCCGTCTCTGACCTGTCAGACAGGCGTCTGGGGCTTTACCTTCACCATAGTGAGGATTCTTCTGTCAGCGGCAGTGGTGGTCTTCTTTGGTCTACCAGCCCCTTTGTGATTACTGAGCTCGCCAGTGTGTTTTTTCTCCTTAATGATATTCCAAACAGTTGATTTTGGTCATCCTAATGTTTTGCTGATGTCTCTAATGATTTTATTCTTGTTTCTCAGTCCACATAATGGCTTCTTTGACTTTATTAGCACAGCTCTGGTCCTCATGTTGAACAATGGCTACTACAGACTCCATAAGGGTAGAAGCAGGCCAAGGTATCTTATGAAGCAATGAAACCCACCTGAGGAATCACAAACACCTGGGACACCAGTTATTCCACACATTATGGTGCCCTGAAAGGGGGGGACCGCATAGAAAAAGGTTGTCATTTCTTGATGGTGAGACTGAAATGTCAGCAAATCCCTTAAATGAAAGTCTGCAGTGTGCACTTTAATTACAATGTCTGAATTGTTTGATTTATAATTTTTAACTGTGGAGCAGAGGGGTAAATCGAGGCAAAACGTGTCTTTGTCCCAAACATTATGGAGGGAATGGAATGTTAAAAAAGAAGTCAACTTTTCATGGGGTGAATTTATTTTTTCACAAGACTGTACATGACCCTTGGATGAGTTTGATACTGGATGTAGTGGGCTAAGAAAGTGAATGGCTGAATGTAGAGTATGTATGGTGCAGTACAGAATTAAAGGTACTTCATAAAATACATGCTTGATGTGTAATGTAAAATAAAGTATGCCGTGCAATGGCTGCTGCTGTCTATAAAAAGCATTATAAGCCACAAAGATTCGCTGATAAAGCTCTACATTTAAAGTACGTCTCAGCTAATGATACAGACTTGAATTGGCACTTATAGCGCAGTTACATGCCGTTCACAGTCAAAGTCGCCATAAAGACTGATTTATGGACGCTGATAAATGGCCAACAAGCAGACTTTCAATGTCACACGTATTTTTAAGAATGCCAGGTGGTATGAGAAGTGCCAAGATGGAGAGTGAAGCCAAGGTGACACAACGCTTATCATTTGCTTATGTGTTTAATAAGGAGGAGGCTGTGGATACAAGTGGCTGCAAGTCAAACTTGTCGGGAGTCTCAGCAGACCCTCTGGGTATTTCAGTTCCAAACTAAAAAGTCACCCAGCAACACCGAGATGCCCACACTGAGGCACAATTAACAGCAGTTGCCACCATGGCAGGTGCTATATAAAATGTCTCCAGAAACAAGAAAAAATGAAGTTCTGTTGATTTGCTTGCCAGTGCAGCTGCCACCCACTCACCAGCTGCGCTTCTACCCTGCCCAGCTGCACGGAGACCACAGGTAGCCTCATCAGGAAGACTTCAATGTTGTTGTCACAAAGTGAACAAATGCATGAGGGCCCCTTAGCTCCTGGGCATCCTCCATCATTGACTGCATAGTCAGGGGTCACTAACTGCCTGGTGAGTGGCCATTAGGAAAAGTTTCAGCACAGGCCCTCCTTCTGCACTGGCACTGAACTCAGCCATAAAGGTCACCCACACCCAAATAATGCCACCACGTGGTGGTCACTGATGAGCTGTACAACCTGCTGCTACATTCTATTTTTGTTTCTCACAACTCCAGAAAACTGGCAAATTTCAAAGGGGGTTTCTGCCCACTCTGCCATCTGTTACACCACGGGATGGTTATTTTGCTACGTATTTATTTATTTATTTATTTGCTTTTTTTTCTTTTTTCATGTCAGCAAAGAACTGCACACAAAGAGCAGATGTTCCATCTGGCAGCCGCGCCCAGTCGGCACAGGAGAGACACGGTTCACAGAAGACGGAGCTCGGGCTGCTGCTGAAAACGTCTGCATTTTCTGCAAGAGGATCAACCTGCAGACAGCAGCTTAGATCACTCGGGGAGCGGCGAGCAGGCGAATGACGTTCATTATCGTGATCTGTGTCACCCTCTGCTACGGTAGCAAAGGCTCCTGCTAAACCTTCCCAAGAATTTCAGCTTGATGGAATTAAAAATAATTGGATTTTTTTTTTTTTTTTTTTTAACTTTAACCTACTGTGATGGGGACGGAAATCTCTCTCAGCCCTAACAAGTCCCCTCACCTCCCCGTTTTTTTTTTTAATTAAATAAAAAAGCTCAAATTGAATTTTGTGTTTTTATCTGCTTTTGACGATCTGCCAAGTCACCTGTGAAAGGAACAGTACATCAGCACATTTGAGGTTTGCAGAGAATAAATATTTCACAGAGACAAAAAAGAAAACCCACTCACATAAAATGTCTTACAGGATCTCATTTAATAAGTGCGCCCACCTCTGGAGAAAAAGCTAAAAATAATTCACCTCCTGTCAAATGAGCTCTTCTGTTTACTACGGCCAGTTAGGCCACCTCAGGGAATCAGAAGAAGCTCCTAATGTTAGACACGTGTACACCGGGGGGCGATGTGATTCAGAGTGACCCCTGGAGTCAAAGGTCTGGCCTGGGACTAAAACGTCAGGATGTTACTGTCGCCTATGATGTTACTGTCACCTGTGAAACACTAAATGACACTGAAACTCGGAAAGACACTGGGAGACAACAGGGTTGTTTGGGAAAAGAACGCCTTGATGATACACAGAGCTCACGTGCACACCAGGGGGCACTGCAATTCCAATTCGCCAGTGCCAGTGCCAGTGAAACACTAAGTGAGAGACAAGAGGGTTATTTAGTACCCATTTTTGAAATATTAACTTACAGCGTGACTTGGAATGACACTGTGAGACCCTGAGTGTCAACAGGATGAGAACAACCTGATGTTGCCATCTATTTTGATTCACTAGAGGAGGCATGGCGCCGAGAGACACTTCACGTCAACAGAGACTCAGTTGGACTTTGAAAGGCAACGCGACTGATGTAGGATGACTGATGTCACACAGGCTTTGCTTGTACACAAGGGGGCGATGTGGTTCACGACAACCGTAGGAGTCAACAATCAGACTGAGCATGAGAGCCTCCTAATGTTACAGTCTCTTCTGATTCACTAGAGGGCAGCATGGCACTGAGAGACACTGGGAGTCAACAGTATGACTTAAGACTGAAATGTCTGTCGTCTCAGCATTTGATGCAGGATGGCTGATGCTGACGGCTCATGCCATTACTCTGATACAGGTTAATCTTTGTCTCATCTGTCCCCAAGATCTTTTGACTTTGGTTGATGTTGAACAAGCTTCTCCTGTTCAAAGGGGGGGTGATGTGATTCAGGGTGACACTGCCAATCAGTCTATTAAGCAACACAGGTTGGCTGCCCAGGGCGCCGTCACCCAAGGAGTACCATTTATGTAACTCATGTGGTGTGTGTTCCAGAATCACACTATGCACACTATGCACACTGAGGGGTGTTGTTTCAATAATTCAAGAGGGCACATGCTCCAGTCACTAAGGTAGACTACCCCAATTCAGTCCTCAAAGGCTAATAACATTGAATGTAGACTATGGTCACAAAGGGGTGCCATTTATGTAATTCAGGTGGCACACCCTCTGGATCTTTCCAAACATCTGGGTTGCTGTTTTAGAAATGGAAAGACATGCACTCCAGACAGCGAGGGGGGACTCCCTCCCTACCCCATCTACCTGGGGCTCCACATGGGGCCGCTAATCAGTGTCCTGGCCAGATGTGATGGTTACCTCTGAGAGATCAGGGTGACTCTGGGTGACACTAGGAGTCCGTACTCTGACTGAGCCTTGACATTAGGTGATGATGTCGACAAATAGGAGTCTGATGTGAGATGAGAGCCCGCTAATGTTACACAAGGGGCCGGTGTGACTCCGGGTTATACTTGGAATATTGGGGTGCAAGGCGATTTTTTACTTGTGTATTCTGAGGTTTTGACTTATGAGGATTCTAGTTTTGATTTTTATTTGACATTTGGAATTAAATTTACAAAGTTGAAATTTATTAACCTCCTTATTTTATTTATTTACGTAGTGCCTTGTGGTAGGTCACATGTCAAGGTAAGCTGTGCCGATAATGTCAGGAAGGCATTTGCCACTTTCGGTGGCAGAGTTGCACAGTCTAATACTGGAAAACCTAAATTTAAAAACAGTTTGGTACCAGGATTTCATGATTTTTTGGTACGGGACATAAGTGTCAGCCTTCCTGTCAATTCCCCAATCAATACTTGCTATTACAATTGTAGGAATACGTCCATGTCTTTGACTTCCTCTTATTACTTCAATGGAGCACACCAGTGAGGTAACCAATTATGTGGCACACAAGGGGGGCTGGAGTGAGACAGAGGGTTTTGGAGTTTTCCATTACTTTCTTCAGAACCATTTTGTTACTGGTGCTGAGGTCTGAAAGCTGGTCACGATACTGAAGTCAACATTTAGTACTGAAACAACACACAGTGGAGAAGACGACTTTGAAATTCTCTAGTGTTAGTCTGCTTGCTTTTCAGGTTGCTCCTAGTGGCAGGATTGTGTTTTGTGTTTGACTCTCGTGCATCCTCTTGTCCTTTTGTTCTTGGTAGACTTGGTTATCTTGTGGTCTTACCCTTGCTTTTCCTGTTCTGTGCTTTTTATCATTTCAATGCTTATAACAATTTCCAGGCACTTTACTGTGTGCCTGACACTTGAGAAGGACCATCCTGATACTGCGGTCTTTTGTGATGCATCATTAGGTGATGTAACTCATGGTCACATGTAGTTAGTGACTGAGCTAGACCCTTCTGCTGTGCTCATACGTTTTTGAATCCCAAGGAGGTGAAGTGTCAGGATACTGGGAGTTAAATGATATGGGATTGTGAAGTTAGGGGGGACTGGGACTCTCATTCTACCAAAAGACAGTAAGACTCTTGCCTGGAACTGCTATGTCCTGTTGTCATGCAGTTTCCTCTGAAGCACCAGGGGGTGTTGAATAAGATGCCACAGAGGGCTAGCAGATGAGCTGGGACTGGAACCTCTTGATGTCTCAGTTGGCTCACACTGGGATTGCAGCAACACAGGCTGTAAGTGACATGGCCTTCACGAGTGGAACACTAGAGTGATTCAGAACATCCTCATTTTCTACATGCAGCCTCTTCTGTGAGAGTGGTCTCTGATCATTTGCCCACTTTCCATTATGTGAAGTTCATGTGTTAGGATCAGATCGCTCTCACATGTCCACCGCTCCCTGTACCTCATCTGGCTCTCTTACGGAATGAGAACCCAGAGGATGCTGAATGAAACCAGGAAATCAAATCCACGAGATGAGATGAGGAAGCTGATGAAAGACCCAGGTGGGAAAACGATAGGGAACAGCTGCCCCAGAGCCTAAGGTATTTGTCAAACATGGAGTGAAAGTCGCCTCTCTCAGCCTGAACCAGCCCCATAAGCAACTCTTTCAGAAAGACAGAGATAATAAACAGCCAGCTTGGAGGAACAATTTTCATCAGCTCTTTCGCCTTCACTCTCGAGGGGCTCTTTCTTTGCGATCAGCTTTACTGAAGAGGAGAGTTTCTTAACAAAAAAGCACAAGAATGACAGGCAGCAAAGTCCAAGGCAGTTAGCCGGCAACCCGATCAATGCTAATGCCTTCATGTGGACTCCTCGTTTTAATTAACGGATCAGACGCGAGGCTCATCAGCTTAATGAAAAGCCCACCCCCTGTACAAGTACTCTAGAGCATCTCTCCTCCCGCGCGCCACTCTTCTTTTATTCCTCTTTACGCTGACACCAGCTTTCTGGCCAAAGCTAATCTTCCATTAAAAACCATTACTTCTTTTCTGAATTGCATTAGACCCACGCGAACGCTTTTTAATACACAGAGAGAGGAAATACAAATGGGAAGAAAAAAAAAGAAAAAGAAATTGTGTACCAAGTCAGTCAGAAGGGGGCACTCTGGTAAAATGCATCTTCTTCTGAACTCACTTTTTTCAGACACACAGCCTACCCTGGCAGCACTGGGTACGGGGTAGGAAGGACCTTTGACTGTGTTCTCATTATATTATAGGCTACCTCGCACAAGTGTTTCACCAATCTATCTGTCCGTCACTGGAAGAGACCCCCAAAAGCACTGCTGAAAGAACATTGACCTTCACAATGAAGAGGCTTCAGCTGGGAACCTAACCATACAGAGTGCCTATGGAGGTGCCCTGAAAACTACAACTCTGCTAATTCTAGTCTCCACTGTGAATGACCTGAGCAAGGTGCCTAATCCACCTCATCACATTTTTGAAACCAGGTCGCAGTGGCAGCAGGCCAAGCAGGTTAGTCCAGACCTCCCTGACCCCAGCTACAGATTCCACCTCTACTTGGGGAATTCCCCAGTGTTCCCAAGCCAGCCGAGAGATATAAACCCTCCAGTGTGTCCTGGGTCTGCCACAGGGTCTCCACCAATTGGAACATGCCTGGAGCAGATTTAGAGGGAGTCGCCCTAGGAGGGCATCCTTATGACATGCCCAAACCACCTCAACGGTATCCTCTCAATCCAGAGGAGCAGCGGCCCAGTCATGGAGAGTCAGTCCAACCAGCTTGCAAAGACACCTCATTTCTTGTAGTCATAACCTCATTCTTTCAGTCATTACCCAATGCTCTTGACCATAGGTGAGGACTGGGGTGTAGACTGACCATAAACTGAGAGATTTGTCTTCAGACTCGGCTGCCACTCTATGACCACCACAGATGGGTACAGTGCCCACAGAACAGCTGCCGCACCTAGCCCTCTCTAATTCTCTAAAAAAAGAATTTGACTACCAGTACTTTAGCACAGAACTGGTAAAGCATGCTGGGATTGTGCTCGGTACAGAAATGCACTATAAAATATTTACTGTAGGATGGTTGTACTAATAACTGCACCAAAGTGCCACCCAAACTCAACCTCATTCAATTTATTTTTATATAGCTCCCTTCTAGGAAGACCATCTTAGACTAAAGTGTTATTCTGGAAGACCTCAGCTGGATAATGAATGCTGTTAAACAACAATCAGTGCGCTGTGATAAGCCTCCTTTACCTGACATACTTTAAAATCAACACAAGCTTGGGGAGAACATGCAAATGCTATGCAGATAGCAAGTCTATCTGATATCCAAGTCTCGGATATTTCAAGCAACAGGACTACAAAGTACACCATCATGGTGGTCCTGCAAACACATTCTAAAAGGAACAGAAGCGGCATCTAAGATGCGCTTTGCATTTACTTACATTGACCGACTCATGCCCGTTGTACTTGATCCGGATCCGGGGCTCCTGGATGATGTCTAGATTTGTCCCTGTCACAGTCAGTGGGGTATGTCCACTGTGGAATGAAAAATAAAAGAACGGTTAAACTAAAGTTCCCTTCCATCAAGCAGTTATGACTTCTGCTCCCTAAATCTGCAATCATTGAGAAACTGAGAAGCTGGAAGAACAAGGAAATCCTAAAGGGACGAGGGAAAGAAAAGATTTTTAACAAAAGTGTTACACTCACAACCTCATGGGACAACAGCCATTTCCATCTTTGGTGGCACAGGGTTGGGAGTTTGTTAAGTTTAACCTTAATGCCTCCACCAGCCTCTATCACCCTCACGCATTTCAGCTCAGTCAGGTGGCCATAATTCAACAGTTAGCCCCAGAGACTCAACAACTAACTGGCCAGGGAAAAAAGAGGAAGAGTTTCTGAGCAGACCTAAAGTTGGCAACACACTCCATCCAGCTCCACAGCTGCCATATCCAAGCCTTTGTGCAGCTTGGTGCATTGAACTGACATCAAAGCTCAAGTACAAAAAACCATGAAGGGGGTCTGTCTCCTGAGAGATACTAGCTTCTATTTTATTGTATTGTCATTTTATTAATCCCAGGGCAATACCCAGAATTTTTAATAAAAATGATATCTTCAGAATACACTGTAGCTTTGAACGGTTCTTTCCTTTCATAGTGTGGTGGGTTGGTAAAGGCAGTCGTTCTCAAACTTTTTTTGCTTTCAGCAAACTGTAAAACGTAGGAAAGGTGTACCCCCGTTGGATTGTTCTGTCCATGTAAGAGCAGGTAGGGGGGGTTTGGTCTATGGCCGGCTTGTCATCCCTGCCAATACCCCTAGGCCGCCAGGTGGAGCTCTGCCTGCAGCATGGAGGTGCCCCGAATACCAGCAGGGAATCATGGATGATGGAGTTTTCCTTTACAGCCCTGCTGGATACCACAGGGGCCAACAGAGGACACTGCAGGGAAGCCCAGAGAGTCGTATAACCCGGAAGTACGTCATAGGCAAAGCAACAAGGGAAATGACGTACTTCCAGGATGAAGAAGAGGACTTTTTATCTGACCCGGAAGTGATAGGATGTCACATGGAGTGAAGGATTGGAAACACTTCCTGGTCAGGGACTATAAAAGGATGATGGGTAATCCCAGACGTCGAGCTGTGCTGGGTGGAAGGGTGGCAACGCATCTGGGAGTAGGAGAATTGATTATTGATTATAGTATTGTGTTCATTTAATGAGTATTGTGGAGAGAAGGGTACTTTGTGCACTGTGTATTAATAAAAAGTCATATATTTGGACTTTTTCCTGGTGTCTGGCGTTTGATCTGAGGGTTCAAGAGGACGATAGCACCCTCTATCTGTCACAGGGGTTTTGGATCCCCCTTGGACTTTTATCTCTCTGTAGCAGAGGTGTAGGGTTGAACTCCTAGGAGTTTCTATCCATGAAAGAGTAGGGGGTTTCGGAGTGGCCCACTTGAAATTACTCTCCATGTATGAGCATGACAGGGGTCAGCACTTCCATAACGTACGTGGAGCACCTACCTGGCTCCTGAGACACACCCTACCACCTTTTGTGCCACACTGTTTGAGAACTACTGGGTTCAGCATTTGGACTACAAACCCCGAGGCTGTGGGTTCAAATCCCACTACTGACACTGAGTGACCCTGAGAAAGTCACTTCACCTGTCTGTGATCCAATTGGAAAAACAAAAGAAATGTAATCAGTGGTATCTCCCAATTGTTGTAAGTTACCTTGAATAAAAAGGTCAGCCAAGTTAAAATAATAATAACAGACCCCTAAGCCGTGTTGTTTACATTCAGCCCATTTCTAAACTGGCCACTTCCATCTCAGGGCTGTGGGAAGCCTGATCTATGGGTGCAATATATGGTGCCCACTCAAACATGTACTTGCCCTGGGGCCAATTTGGAGTAGCCCATTAATAAAATCTGTATGTCTTGGTTAAGGGGAAGGAAATTAAAAAACCTGGAGAAAAGCCACCTGGATGTACTCATAATGTAGTATAATGGACAGACCAGCATCCCAGCTGCAATGGAAGGGTGTCCCTTACCCAGGTGCGAGGCCATAGAGTGGACAGATGACTTTGATGGAGAAGCAGAAGAAATGTGGGGCAGTGGGAGAATGCTTCCCATGCTCAGGTCGTCTCCCAGTACACTGGGTGGCAGCATTCCTTGTGGTGAGCCTCCTGTTTGGATGCCCGTAGGGCAGCATGGGAACTGTGGTTCCATAAAGGCTGCTGTGCTGGGTACTTTGGTGTCCACTAGGGGGAGCTGTCAGGAGATGAGTTTCCTGTTCCAGGGAGATTTCGCTTGGCCTGGAAGTAGTTCCTGAGACACTGAAAGTATGCCCACGTCAGGTTAGAAAGGGAGCTCTCCATTTTCTTAGGGAGTTGGGGTTAAGAAAGGAGAAGGACAACACTTGTTTAGGAGGAGTGGAGGAAGAAGAAGAGGAAGAACATAAAAAGAAATAAAGGATTGATAGAGGAAAAAAAACTGTACAAATATATTTTGTGAATTAAAAATAGGCCTATTTGAACTTAAGACTTGTGTGCTCTAGATTTGTTTGGGATTTTGGGGCTCAGTTACACATCCTAGTGTCCACAATGGAAATTTCATACTGGGAGCGGAGTGCACTAGGAGTTGAACCTGGGCCACTGGAGCTGAGAGACAACCTACTTCTCCATATTTCCATCCCTGCTCAGCTTATGTTTACATTTATTAAGCAGACACTTTTATTCAAATTCACTTATAAATTACAAATTTATTTCTCTCCAATGTGTGCACCCCCAGGTAAAGTGACTAACTTGCCTGCAGCCATACCACCTGTACTTCAGAACAGGTCACCAACCTGAAGATAAGCAAATTTGGTCCTGGCGACTACAGTACTTGGATGGGAGACCAACTGTCCAAAAGTTTAGGTTGCTGCTGGAAGAGGTGTTGGTGAGGCCAGTAGGAGGCACTGACCCTGTGGTCTGAATGCGGAACGTCAGGCCTTCGGATGAGACATAAAAACAAGGCCTTGACTCTCTATGGTCATAAAAGATCGTTGGGCATCCTTCATAATGAGTAGGGTGTGTCCTAAATTGCCCATCATGGTCTGGTCACTCTGATCCGTTAATCATCCCCTGTCCCTAATTATCTCTCTCACCCCTTCATCATCTAATAGCTCAGCGGTTCTCAAACTGTGGGGCGTGCCCCCCTGAAGCTGTACAAGGGGGGTGTCGAATAAATGAACAAGACATCAAAATTAATTTTTTACATTTTTATTTCAAATTTAAATTTGCAAGCATATAGTATTTTCAATCCAGAAAGTTCGAGACGTATCGGTATTTGTCGCAAACATTCGGGTTACAGTAGATCAGATGATAATGCGGCGCAACTGCACCACATTGGCAGCGTAGCCAATATTGCCAAATTGAGTTAAATAACCTACTGCGTATTGGGTTATTTTCATGATACAACTAACAGCGGTATAATATTTGTCGGACAAAAATACATTCGTCTCGTGCAGATTGACTTCATCGGTGTCCTCGTTTACGAGATTTTGAAAAATTAAAACACATTTAATCATTTCTTTACATACAAAAATAATTAAATAAGAATAAATAATTTGTTCTTTGTTTTTGGGATTAGAATTACTACCAAAAACCACACAAGGCATTTTAACAGTTATTAAAGCACTTTAAAAAAAATAAATTTCAAATATTTACTTGAAGTTAGCTAAACACATGCAAATCTTATGGAAGTAAAAATGATAGGATACAGCGACACCGCACAAGTATCATACCTTTGTTAGTTGTATCATGGGTTATTCTCATCTGTCTTATATTATGCAGGGGGCGCAGAATTATTCCAGGTAGAAAGGGGGGGGCGCAAAATACGAAAGTTTGAGAACCGCTGTAATAGCTAATGTGTGGTGAGCAAAATAGCGCAAAAATGGCTGTCGTCTCATCATCCAGGTGGGTGCTGTGCATTAACAGTGGTTGAAGTGGCTCCCTGCTGTATGTGAAATGATTTGAGTAGAAAGAAAAGCACTATATAAATGTAATGAATTATTATTATTAAACTGTTAAAGTGAATGGGTAGTGGGGATTGAACCTGCTATATTTTCTTTATAGCCCAGCACTTCCTGCACTTGTAAGTTTCATTCATTTCAATTCCTTTAAATATAGCGCCCTTCACAGCTGGCTTTCTCAGAACATTGTGTATTCCCAACCGCAGGGTGCACTATACACACAAACCCAGGGACATTTTCTGTCACAGCTTGCACGCCTTTGGTTGCCTAGGGGAGGTTCACACATACATAAATTGTTCCAGGTCAGATATGAACTTGACAGCACCGGTTTGAAGGGTATTCTAGGAAAAAATTAAGAAGCATGTCTTGACACAAAGGCTTGTGGGAACCTGAAACAATTAAAGATTCATCTAGCGGAGATTTAGAAATAACAATCAAATGGACGAGATACTAAGACAGGCTATCTGTTGCTTAATCAAGTGTTCTTAATCATTTTCTCCTGCTTGTTCAAATATCCAAAATTCCTGTGAACTTCATTGCTCACTACACCTGCTACTTCACTGAGCTTCAGTTAACACTTTCTCCATATACGTAACCAGTGTGACATAGTGGATAAGGTAATAGACTTCAAATTCTGAGGTTGTGGTGTTCTAACCTTGTTATTGACACTGCATGAACATGAGCATCAAATGACATGTAATCAACTGGATCTCTCATATGTTACAAGTCACCTTGGATGAAGGCATCAGCCAAATAAGAAGTAAAGAAACAATAAATATCCTCTTATCTTATCTTTATACCCTGTCAGGCCTTCAAACAGTGTGGCTCTGGCACTTTCTCCTCCCTCAGATGGACTCACCTCGCAATGCTCCACTCAGGCTCGATACGCACTACCATGGGGTCTTCAATGTACTCAAACTGCAGACTCTCCTCCACTTGAGCACGATCCACGCTCACCTTGATGCGCACTGGGCCAACGCCTGTCAGTGAAGGTGCAGAACAGCACACAATCTCAGTCAGTGTCCGTCTGGGAAGGAGACACAGAGAGAAGACACGATGGTCAAAAGAGCAGGGTAAGTTTGAGCCCATCATGAACATGCTCATTAAGAATTGCTATAAGGTACAAGGTGATGAAAAACTGAATGTGCTCAAGCAGTACACATGAACGTTGATAGGAAAGACAGATCTGAACTGACGAGAATGAAGAAACCAACAGACTAACCTGGACGTCTTCAATAGGAGTTACTTCAGTTTGGGTTTAAGGTGTATCTACACACACAAATCTTTGAGCCCTTTTAACATCATTTGGGACAAAGTGTTGCACTTAGAAGTGAAAGTTCAGGGCAGAGGGCACTGAGCCAAGCGGTGTACTCTTAGAAAACTGGGGGTGAATTCTAACTTAACAAGGTACAGTCATCTAAGCACAAAGAGGAATCCAAGAGTCCTTATGGAAGCCTCCCACCTTAGCTTTGCTTTTGAAGAGCTTCTTCTGGTTCTGGTGATGGTGCACAAAACAATAAGTGCATGAGCTTAGTGTATTCTTCCACTACATTCTAACCTCACAGAAGGAACTAATTTGAGTAGATGGATGATCTTAAGGTAGTCTGTGCATCACATTCTAGGCCAATCTAATGTGCTCATTAGATGGTTGGGATGATGGTATGAATCATTATCAGGAAACAATCACAAGACTGTTGGTTTGCATAATAACTAGACAGGATCCTGAAGTCACATTCCCAGCTGAACATGTTCTCACCTCAGTTGGGTTAAAACATTGAATCACATAACCTTACAAGTTCAGATCCTTAATGTATCTTTGGGGGTATGGTCAAAGATAAGTGCAGCCCTTATGCACTAGGGTCACACTCCAAGTGCAATATGACCATAATGTGCTGTTGAAGGTCAAAAATACAACAAACTAGAATATAAGGATACATTCACAGTTGTCATCATCAGACGTGAAGGTGTGAGGTGGAACAATTGAGTTGCATCTGCATCCTAAGGTGAATGTTGTTCATCAGATGATGCTTTATTTAGATAATGAGAGTACAGGGTGGAATGAATGTATGCTCACAAATGTCCTATGTTTTTGAAAGAATATATAGTAGATGTGATGGTGTAAGCTAGAAGAAGGCACTATATCCTGTGGCTACATCCTAAACTGAATATGCCCACTTATAGCTGCTTCCAGTCCAGGAGGTAGGGTAGCGTAGATTTTCAGGTGGAGGGATCACGTTATAAATTAATAAGAGGACTTTGTCAAGATGTGCATGAGGACTGGGAAGGAAGTAGGGTGTAGAAACTGACTACATTTATTAGGGTCTGTTCTGAAGACAATAACCTTTCAAAGAACAAGTGTAAAAATCTATAATGTGACAGGGGTCAGGCTAGAAATGGCTAAACTGTTAAAAAGAGAAGTGCAGTTAACATGAAAGACATTTCCATCACAATGTGCTCATTAGGAGGTGCAATATGGAAACCATTACAACACTTTGGGTTTTAATCTCAAACTTGGTAAATGGTATTGGGTGAATGTAATAGTGCAGAGCAGAGGACGAGTAAAACCAAAATAACTTGGGGTCACATCTGAATCTAAATGAACTCATGAAGATCTGCGCCGGATTGAGAGAGATTTAATGAAGCCAGGGCAGATGGGAAATACAGTCAGATGATCCTGGTGTTTGAACTTTACTGTGCTCATTAAGAGCTGCTAGAGTGCTAAGAGATCCCATAGTGGTGGCTGCTCCTATTATAGTGAGGACTGAAGGGAAATGAATGGCAGCAGGTGCACTGAAACAGGCAGGGTCCCAGCTGCAACATCATGTTCTTGTGGTAAGACTGACACAAGGATTTGGGAATGTGATAACTCATTATGACACTGCCAGCAGAAAAGAGAGAAGAAAATGAACACAAGAGGAGGTGCAGACTGCAGTGGAGGAGGAAAGAATCAGCAAGACGCTGACCATGAAACGACAAAGAGCTAGGACGAGATGGGAGTAGGTTTTAGAATGGAGAGTCACTCGGGAGGAAATCTGGCAACTGAATTCACACAGGGTTACGTTTTAAATCCAGGGAGTCGATGTCTAGGATGTCTTCCCAAGTCAGTCCAACTTGTTTGCATGAGGCATAGCTGAAACACCAGCAAGACAGGAACCCGGGAAATCATACCGGGCAGTTGCATTTAGACTTTGGGTGATGGGAGATATTGCTGGCAGTCTGACTAAGTACTCAAGCCCATCGCAGAGACCATCAGCAAGGGCATAAGGGGCAGTTCAATTCCCCACTGAAATGAGATGCCTTTGTCCCAGGTTGGTCTGCTTTCCTTGGCATGAGATTGGGTGTTGCAGGTTGACCTGGAAAGGCAACTGAAATTCCCAGCTCATATCATGAAGACCTCATTGTGGCCAGATATCATCTTGATTTAGGAAGCAACAAGACAAGTCAATATTCTGGAACTAACTGTTCCATAGGAATAGAGTATGGAAGAGGCTCCGGAGAGGAAAAATGTGAATGACATGGAGCTGGTGGATAATTACTACATGCAAGGGTGGAAGTCAAAGTGGATGCCCATTGAGGTGTGCTGCAGGGCCTTCACAGGCCAGTCTATCAGTAAGGCCTATAGAGTTCTGGGTATCATGAGGCTCCTGCGAAAAATAGGGGGACAGTAGGGGAGGGAGCACACCACTTAGACACAAGTCAAGGTGTGATCGGCCTTGGCTGGGTCATCTGAATGAGGCTACCTGATGTTCAAAGGACCCGAAGCACCTGATGATTCCTGATAACATCGCTGATGATGTGTCCAAGTTTATATTCTAAAAACAAAATACAAAGGTGTACATCAGACCCCCAGGGATCTGCTAGCTGAAGTTGAGTCATGGAAAAATGAGTCAAATACTGCATTAGGATATAGAGGGTTGGATAATGACTGACTGACTGTAGTTTATGAAGCTATTATCCGCGCACAGACCAGTGTTACGATGTGGAGGAGAGCCCTGAGGCTACAGAAAGGTTCATTCAGTGCTGGCCGGGGTCTTACATGGCAGGAAGGTTGTAAAAAAAAAAAAAAAAAACTTCAATTATGAATGGGTTACGTTCCCTCTGCCTTACCACGGCAACTCTTATACCTGCTGTTTCATGCTGTACCACTTCAAACGGTCCTGAGCAGTGGTGGTACCCCTGGCTGTGTTAATCACCTCAACCATAGCTCTGCAGGCTACGAGCGGCCAGGAGCAGCTGTCCACCACAGGTCGTGATTGTTGTTGCCCAAACTCCGCCAGCTCTTGTTTGCACAGTTGTGGATTCCAGATCGTTTTTATGATTTTTTTTCCCTTCCCAAGCAGATTAACTCATTTCAGTGGCATTGGAATGACTGAACCCAAAAAAAATGGATTTGCCCAGCACTGCCACTCTCTGTAGACCCAGCTTGCTGCCTGACATGAGCACTCCTATGATCAGCTAATTAGTTTTTTCTTTCAGCCTCCATACCCATCACAATTCGTAGCCCCCGCATATGCCGTAATACTCCCCCCTCCCCCTGTAAGCTCCCCCCTCTACCCACCATCCCCCCCGACTTCCAATCTTCTGGTCAGGCAAAGGAGTGAAAATAGAAAGCTGTAATTATCCTGTATCTCATTAAAACTGTTTCATCTAATCAACCTCCCAGCATTATAGCAAGCCTTCAGCAGCCTGTCTTTAAAAAGGAAATAAAGAAGAAGAGGGTAGAAAAAAAAAAAAGGCATTATGTCCGCTGCGCCGCCCTGCCCTGCACAGGCTCCATGCTTAAAGTCTGTCTTTATTAAAGGAATGATGGAAACCTTATTAGATTTACACGAGTTATTGACATCGCTGTGCTGCCTGGAAATCTATTAACCTCACGTAAGATTTTATCCCTGAAGGTAACGAGCTCCCCGGAAACAGGATAAAGAATTAAAGAAGGGAACAGGGAAAAAAAGGGGGGGTGGGGTGGAACTGTCATTTATATTTTCTTTGGAGTAAAAACCATCTGGGCTAAGTAAGATGGTAAAAAAAAAAATAATTAAAAAGAGGTTTTAACCAGCATGTGGGTAAAGGCGAGGCTGTTATAATAGAGCTCAATCGCCCATAGAGCAGTAAAAAAAAAATAAAAAATAAAAAGGCTTCACTTTGACAGATCACGTAGAGGGTTAATTGATTGACGTGAGGCTCAATTGTAGGAAATGACTTTGTCAGAAAAGATAGTCGATCTCCACTCCATTAACATATCGACATTCTCACCCTGTATCTGCTGCACTTCATTTTCTTGTCCCGAGTCATCCTTGCCTTTGTCTGTCGTTGCCTTTATGATGCTCTGTCTAATATTTCAAGCTTTCTGCATACTCATACCGTTTATCTTTTCTAGTACATATAGGTGACAGCTAAATAGTAAAGCTAAAGAGACCCCCACTGCTGACAGCATGCATAAACATCCACCCATTTTCCAACCCACTGAATTTGAACACAGGGTCACGGGGTTCTACTGGAGCCAATCCCAGCCAACACAGGGCACAAGGCAGGAACCAACCCACCACAGGACACACACACACACCAAGCACACACAAGGGACAATTTAGAATCGCCAATCCACCTAACCTGCATGTCTTTGGACTGTGGGAGGAAACTGGAGCACCCGGAGGAAACCCACGCAGACATGAGGAAAACATGCAAACTCCACGCAGGAAGGACCCGAGAAGCGAACCCAGGTCACCTTACTGCAAGGCAGCAGCACTACCACTGCGCCACCGTGCCTCCTGAATGCATAAACACCTAAGACTCATTCCCGGGGATACACACTGTAGTTATATTGGAGCGAATGTGGACAGGGGAATATTTTATTAATCAATTCACCATAAATGAACTGAGTATAGATGTCTATTCTAAGCACTGCATCAGCAATTCACACATCAAACGGTGAATGAACCGGTTCCATCTGATGGGAAGGAACAACTGTTGTTGGCTTCAGATAAGCCATCATGGGGGGCTAGACAACTAAAGGTGATTAAAGAACTGGTTCGTTAACTTACCTCAGGCTGCACAACAGCATTTAAAAAGGCTGGAACCCAAGGGCAATAAAAATGGTAGATTCTGGGGCAATTCCCTGAACCCAAGACTGTCTTCTTAGCCATTAACCACCATGTACTACACTTATGTAATTATATGATTTCTGTTACTGCATATAATTTAGACTTGTTTAGGTGCCATCAAATCAGGTTTGAGTCCCAGTAACTTGATGAATTAAACATCTAAAAAGAACACGGTTTTGTACTAGTCTGGTGAGGTCCTCCAGTATCATCCCCATGGCTGTCGTCAACGTGTCCAGCCATCTGGTTGCAGGTCCTTCATTCTTTCCAAACGTGATGTCCTTCTCCAGTGATCTGTCTCGTTTGACGATATGACCAAAATAAGACAGCTGTAACTTCATGATTTGGGCTCCGAGCAACATAGCCTGTTTGATCTCTTCCAAAATCGATTTGTTAGTTCATATGTTAGCCCACAACACACATAGACTCCTTCTCAAGCACCAAAGTTCAAACAAACTCTCTATCTTGTTTCTTTAGTGTCCAGCTTTCACATCTGTACTTGACCACTGAGAAAATGAATGTGTGGACAAGTCTGAGCTTTGTTTTGAGTGTTATTTTCTTGCCTTTGAATACTTTGTTGAGCAAGTCCAGGAGATAGTTAATAAATTGCTAATTACTGTAAACCACATCTCATCTCTGGCTCAGCTATCTGAGTATATTAATCCTGAAAGGCATCACATGTTAGAAACTCAGCCACTGAGGTTCATAGTCTGAATATTCATAATTGATGATTATTCTGTTTATAGCTAGGCCGTGACTTAAATGTAACAGATGTTAGGTTAAGCTGCCTAGCCTCTGAGGTGTATTCTGAACACACGCACTTCTGAAAAAATGTTGTAAAGTGGGAATGCTTTCAAAAATAACGCCATAAATATTTTTTATTGATCAATAACCTACTAGATAAGTGCAGTAAATAGAAAAAAGCACATACATGAAAGCAATATTTGGTGCTTTGCCTTCCCTTAGGTCCACTGTCTTGAAGCTGCTGAAGGTCCGTTCATGGCCGGTTGTTCATGGCTGCAGTCTTTGGCTGTCTTAATTGACTAGCTTGATGATGTTTGGATCAGGGGTCTATTGACCATACCCATCTGCTGAAGGATTCCCTGTTCATATTTTTATGGTAGTTTTTTTTTTTTTTTTTTTATAATTTTGGTTGTATTGTTTGGGGTCATTGTCAAACTGAAGTTGCAGCCAATCAGACACCTCCCTGATGAATAAGAATCTGTCTGTGCTTCCCAGAAGAGTGGGGCCCATCAATTTTGATCAAATCGCCAACTCAGTTTGTTGGAAATGCAGAGTCAAACCTGCAACGATCCTCCAATATGCTTCAGTCTTACCTGGAGATATCCATCCATGACCTTTCAAATCAGTCCATAGCATCTGCTGCCATTTTTCTGCACCCCAGTCCTTGTGTTTTCATTCATAGATGAGTCGTTTGGCTTTATTTTTCACCTTAGAGGAATGGCTTTTTGGTCACAACTTTTCCATGAACACCACTCTTCTGGACTGTATATGGCTGTAGCGGGGTCTCAGTGGTTCTGCCAGTTCTGAGCTGACAGCGGTGTTGGACATCTTACAGTTCTATTGAGAAGTAAGCTTGATGTATTTCTTGTTTGCCTCACTGAGTTTCCATGCCTGCCTACTGTTTTTCCAGTTCCTTAACCTTGCCTATTTGTTTCTGCTTCTGTAGAAGAGCTTGGACAGCACATCTGGAAACAAAATTTCTGCTTGGGAGAGACCTTGATGATTCTGGATTACCACCTTGTGCCTTTATCGCTTTGCTCACTTTTGTCATGATGTAAGGTTTACAAGTTAAACTGCCACAATCTCACCCTGTTAGTCAGGCAGTCCATCGTCCAGATTTTTCTTTCAGGTCATCACTTTGGCTCACCCTACACATGATGTCGTTGATCACTAGCACTGGGCTGTGTGCCTTCAAAGATCTCACTTAATTTCAGGGGAAAGTGCTCAATCACTAGGTTAGTTTCATTCTTTAAGGACATTCGAATATCTTATTGCATTGCTTCAGTCTTTGCAAAAGGAACATTTGGTGTTCTAAAATACACTCTTTTGTATCAACGCAACGAGCCAGAAGACACTAAATAACCATCTAAAATGAGTGCACAGTACTGTATGTACATAAAAACTCCACTCTTAGATCACAATCTAGTAAAGCAAACACAGCAGTACAATGTTGGTCCTGGTGCAATCTTGCATTCACCCATTTCACAATCATTTAAAGAACGGCAAGGCTTTGTCAGCAGCCATAAGACATGCACTTCAGAAGAGGTCATCCACCTGAAGCTAAGCTGGTTCAAACCTGACGAGTACTTGGAGGGGTGACCAATCAGGAAAAGCATGGTGTTGGCGGAGGCATTGGAGGGGGGGCGCTTACCCTGTGTTCTGAATGTGGATCCCAATGTCCCATTGCGGTTATCGGTAGATGGCACTGTCCTTCAGATGAGCAGTAAAACTGAGGTCCTGACCCTCTGTGGTCATAAAAGATACCTGGCCGTCATTAAGAGTAGAGTGTAACCAAATGTCCTGGTTAAACTACCCACCATGGCTTAGTCATTCTGGGCCCCTGATCATCCCTTGTGTCTAACTGGCTACCTCCCTAACCCCTTCACCAGCTAGTGTGTGGTGAGCGTACTGGTGCAGAAATGGCTACCATCACATCATCCAGGTGGATGCTACACATTAGTGGGGAATGAAGTGGCTCCCCGCTCACTGAAGTGCTTTGAATGATGAGAAAAGCACTGTATAAATGTAAAGAATTATTATTAATAAGGCTTTTTAACACCTTCGTTAAGAGTAGATGTTTTATTACATTAATTATGTTTTCCAACAGTCTTGTAATTTACTGACTTTAAAAGATCTCGTGTCAGCACGTATTACATCAAACTGTAAAGGGACTGTAAGACCAGGAGGCAGGAATTAGCAGCAGATATCCTTCCTGCCTTGAACCTGGGGCTGCTGGTACAACTTTTTGAATCCTTCAGCACTTCCCAGAAGAATGAATTGAATATGTAGAGACTATGATAATGATAACAGTTATTAAAGTCCTATGCTGAATGCCTACTAAAGAAAATGAGTGACCTTTCGATATCACATAAGTAGGAAAGAGAGACACAAATTTACATTTGAAAAATGTTGTGTTCACTTGCAATTTTGCAAAGTTTGTGTAGAGTTAGGAGTCACATACATGTTTTAATTTACGGCATGACATTGGTTGATAAGACATCCAGCCAAAATATTAGTGTTCTTATATTGAGGCTTGAAGAATAAACAGAAAATATCAAACCTTAAATAAGTTTCTTGTGTACATTCTTTACAAAAACAAAATTTGGCTTTGGTGAAAATGTATTCTGCAACTGTTAAAATATGATTTTTACTTTCTACACTTTCTCTCTTAGAGAGCCCCACAAAAGAATATCTGTTTTAGTTTGCATGTTTTATTGGGGTTGCACACGTGCATTTGAAAGAAAGTGCCTGCAGTCTACAAACTGTTCTCTTCTTTGTATTGTAGATTGGAAAAACACTGCCATGCCATAGGGGTAAAAAGATGGATGGAATGCTGACAAACCTGGCAGCACATTACGCTAATTTTCTCTTTCTAGTCTTCACCCGACTGCCTTGGATTTCTAGTTTGGCATCTTAATGTGCACAGGTTACTGTCTGCCACCTGCCTTTCCACCTCCACAGGGTATCCTGCGCCAACACAGAAGGAGCATGTATGTAGAACATGAGATGAAGGTGAAACCCCCTACCCTGACCCCAACCCTTCTACCTGTGCCACACCCTCTGCAGCCCACGCACAGCATGGAGCCGAGGAGGACAGCTTGGATGTTTTTAAAGTAACTAATTTGCAATTCAAATTGAGAAACCTTACACACAATACACCTCAAAGTGTGAGAACAGCGGCGCTCACTTACTCGTAAAACTCGCAGGTCTGATTTCCAAAGAGAACAGAAACACTGCTGCCTGCGCCCAGATTTTGTCCAAAAATGGTAACTTTTGTTCCTCCAGACTCTGGCCCTCGACTGGGAGACAGACCTTCCACTGATGGACCCTGCAAAAAAAAAAAAAGAGAAGCAGATATGTGAGCTTCTAGCCATGAGCAAAAGAAAGAAAGCAGATTCATCAGAGCAGCCCTGTACTCAAACAATCAAACAGGGCAAAGCTGGGTTGAAAATTCTTTTTAATTAAGTTTACCTTCACATTATTTTATCATGGTAGAGTTTTGGGGTGACCCTATCTTAAAACATAGATACTTGTATTCCCACACACAGATTCTTTGTTACGTAGGCCCCCACATATGTCCTCCACTGCTACTCTTGTTCTCTTATCTTTGCACTCACCTGGGCTGGAAGGAGACACAGCCCACAGCCCACAGTACATTTGAACCTGAGACTACAGACTGACTTCACCCAGAACTGACTGCTACTGTGCTTCACTTCTTCTATGAGAGGACGTCTCCACTTTTCTGTACACCTCAGACAGCAAAATAGAGCAACAAGACAAGCAAGGACAGAAGGAAAAAATGTCGATTCCATTGGTATCCAACTCTGATCCTGGGGGACCTTAGTGGCTGCAGAATTTCATTCCAACCATTTTCTTAATTACTGACCAGTTTTGCTGCAGATTAACTACTTTTGCCTTAACTTTAATTGACTTGCTGTTTAAGACTCAGACCCCTTAATTATTTATTTTTTCCTTAATTAGCAGACAAACAATAATGAGATTCGAAATGAACCAACGCTTGAGCAGCCAACCTGTGTCCATCATACAATATCTGAAAATAAGGAAAGGTGACGGTCTCAGTAAATTGCATCTGCTCAGGTCCCCAAAACATTTTGATGGTGCTCTTAGAAAAAAGAAAATCGACAGTTTTATAAATGACTGCTGTGGCAGAATGAGAGCAGCAACAGGCCATGGTTTAAGTAACAACAAGGATCAGATTCCAATTAAGAAACTGCTTGGAGTGGAATTGGTGTGAGTTTGAGGTCCCACTTAGCTGTTCATTTGTTGTCTCATTACACATGTCAATTCAGTAAACCAAGGCTTAAAAAATGCGACAATTATAATGAAGGGAAAAGAAGAAATTGATCACTGATTAAGAAGGCGGCAGGAAGGAACTGTGGACCTCCAGGATCAGAGCTGGACATTTGTGTCAGTTCTTATAGTCTTTGATATTCTTAAACATGTCCAAAAGTGGACAAAAATTAAACTGGAGGATGGCAAATCTTCTTATATAATACGCTACCGTGGCTGTTTGTTTGTCCGTCTAGGATTTTAAATCACCTGTAGCTCGCAAACCGTTTGACCTATTGACCTGACATTTGGTGCACATATACTACGTGATGTCTACTATCCGCTTTCAGGGTGATGATTGACCTCCAAAGTCAAAGGTCGACCCAGGAAGGTCAAGGTCAAAAATCAAATAACTTATAGCCTGAAATTTGGTACACATAGACTACGCTGAAACTCTGCACTACAGCTTTATATTAAAAATGAAGAGTTTTGGAACGATTACTCTTTTTATTTTTATTTTATTTTATTGTGAAATCAACTCTCAGCAGCAGGCAGCAGGGCCTGTATGGGCGCCATTCGCCGTCACTACAGCTACCTCTTCATCTCTTAAATCATTCTTGAGACAGATTGAAGACTTAAGTGCTACAATTAAGTGAAAAATTAAGGAAAACGTACTAAGTAATTGCAACACAGCTGACTTAATCTGTTTTAATGTGAAAAGCTGCTGACGAAAGAAGAGAAGAAGTGGCCGCTAGGGTGGAGAAAAGAAGAGTTGCTCAGGAAGCAGTAAGCGCATCAACCTCTGAGCAAACGAATGGCAGCCGTACACAAAAGGAAAGTCAAGTGTGTGCCGTTACTGGTCTCCAATAATACAACTTGGCAATTTCAGGAGTGGTCATAGACGATGCTGTCAGAAACTCAATGGGTGTCGCCATTGAGTCTGCTAAGGTGACATTGCTGTGTTTCATGGTGTGAGTCTTCTTGGTGACCGTGTTCTACTCTTTACCATACTTTCATTTTCAGCTACTGACATTTTAAAACTTGTCAGAATTAAGGTGAACACCCCTAGCCCCTCTCTGTCCAATGTCATTTTCACAGACCATATCAGCACATGAGGTGTGCATAGAGCAAAAAATTAATTGGTTCTTAGCGTGTCAGTTTTTACAAAATTGAGCAACATGGTAAGCAAGGACAGCAGGGAAGAATGTTAATTCCATGTCCAGTTTACCATTTAAAATATCTGATCAGTGGCAGGTTTCATTTTTACCAGTTTAACTTTCTGTCTGCTAGTTTTACTAACACTACTTCTTTCTGTGGTTAGTCAGAGATAAGAAGCTCAACTAAAAAAAACACATTGTGAAAGTCACAGTTCTATGCTGCACTTATCGTTAAGCAAATGTTTACAACAAACAACTTAGAATAAACAAAAGATAACTAAAGCACATTTTAACATTCTTGATTACTTCTATATAATAAAATCATATTTCCCAACGCACAGGCTGCTATCAGTACTCGTTACAGTTTAGTGTGATGGGCCTGTCATCCTTAATTCCTGAACTTGGATAGGCTGTTGGGAATTAGGAGCAGCAGTAGGGTCTTCAATGCACCCTGTCCTGCATATTGCTTACAAAGCAAGCAAGAATACGACTCCAACTCCCATGGCACACCACTCATCTCGACTCTTGAATTCCGAAGTGTGTGTGATAATGATTGTTTGTTTAACTACATACAAATTCTTTGGGGACTAACAATATGCAGAATAAACTGCAGGACTTCACAGGTTTCAAAGCCTTCTGCAGTCGGCCCTCATGACAACCTCCACAGAAAACGTTGCAGAGTGGGGCAAAGTTCACGAAAATTTGTGGGTGGTTTATTGCACAAGTAGGCAGAAAGTTTCCTTTCTAATTACAGCTAATGGCGAAGGAACTAGTAATTACACACAAATTACCTGTAGCCATTCAAAAGGTAAGCAGTGTTTCTCTGCAGATGTCACATATCCAGATGCTGCACAAGATGACCTTTATTTTTATTCCAGTCACTGCACTTTTATGTTTTTCTCCTTTACATCTTTTCTTTATTTTACACTGAAAACAAAATACACAACCTCCAGCTACAGTCTGTCTCCCAGGATGTCACTAGGGAGTGAGGCTCGTGAAGAAAGTTTTAACTAAGTAACGGGTTGCACTTTCAGTCATGGACACACACAGCAAACCATTTACCTGCTCGAGGTCTGGGAGTAGGTGTACTTACCACAAAGGTGTACAGCTGCACAGATCTGGCTTTCAGTTCTGGCTTGCATTCCCCAATGCAGAGCTGCACAGGGCCAGAATGGAAATGTGGCTGGGCTTGGTCCATCTCACATACGATCCTGGAAGTGAGAGTACAAGAAAGACAAGGAGGACAAAGGATGAGATACCAAGTTGTGAAACATGTCTGAGAAAGATGGACAAAACACACTTCAGACACCTGGTCCTTGTGATAATAAAAATTAGGCTGGAGAAGCTAAATCTTCAGGGGGATAGAGAGAGAAAGACTGGGTAGAAATTTAGACTGGCATAGCAAAAGACATGATAACTAACAAAGCAGCCATCCATGCAAATGGCCAAGCTTTGTGAAGCTGATAACACTTTTATCTGCTGAAGGTGGGTAGATAGGAATAACTGGTAGTGTCTTACTGTTGTGTAGCGTGAAGT
Organism: Polypterus bichir lapradei; assembly: GCA_026402145.1. Lineage (NCBI taxonomy): Eukaryota > Metazoa > Chordata > Cladistia > Polypteriformes > Polypteridae > Polypterus > Polypterus bichir. The sequence continues at coordinate 32,921,858 of JANRMT010027041.1, forward strand.
GGGACTGTCTTCTTCACGATATCTGCCTGGATGTCTCCCCTGGTGTTTGGTTTTAGCATGCACGTCAATGACTGTTAATCTAGATTAGGGTTTATCAACCACTAAGTGGTAACCCACTGCTGCCGGGGGGTCTCAAGTTGCTATTGCTTATATTGGTTGTGGGTCACGGTGGGGCACTAAGGGTATCTGCTGTGATTATGGCACTTCATCCCTCTCCTGTTCTAATGATCACTCTTGATTGACCAAGGGGGACCACCGCTTTGACAATCATACTTGAATTACACAGGGAAAACTGTGACAATCCCACTCGATTTACCAAGGATGGATCAAGCACGATTCACCAGAGGGACCACACCCCTTTCTGATACGCAAACACATGGGAAATAGTGGATCACAACACCAAAAAGGTTGAGAAACACTGATCTAGAACACCTGAACAGCAGCTGATTATTACCCATTATTCCACGATTGCTCATTCATCTCATCATCTAAGGATGGAGGCGTTCATTTTGTTGGACGCTTTACTACAACCCCCAATCCCCTAATAAGTTGGGTATTTTGGTTTAAAAAAATTGCCTTCAAAAGGAAAGCCTGTCCATTGGCATGGAGCTGCTGAATTACCAAATGAGATGGGGCTAATCCTGTAAGAAGCATTTGTATCTACAGCATAAACTCACAATTAGAAAAATCACAAATCAGAGTAGGGGGCATTGTGGGTAGTGCCGCTATGTCTTAGATCCTTCATCCTGGTTTAAATCTTAAGTCTAATAATTGTTTGAATTGATTTTGCACCTTCTCTCTCCATCTGTGTGGCATTTGATCCGCATTCCCAAAGACGTGTAACTCATAATGTACAAGGGGGTCTGTCCTGGACTGTTATGTGATTTGTACGCAGTGCTGCTGGCAGATTTGAGAATGTAATGTTATGTTACAAAATCAGACATGGGGAGGCAGGGAGCCTGGAGGGTTTGATGCATAGTCCTGACCCAACTATGTTTCACCTTCACTGCTTTAGAATTTTCCCATACAGTGGAGAATTCATGATTCCTTATTCACAGCCTGAAGCAGCAAAACATCATCCCACCATCACACTGCCACCAGCTTGTTTGACTGCTGTTATGGTGTTTTGATGGTGGAACGCTGGACCTAATGCGAACCATGTTGTTCTAAAGTTCCACTTTGTTGGTATCTGTTCATAAACCCTTCTCCCAAAAGGCTTGGGAATTCTGATTCTTGGCAAGTGAGAGATAAACATTCTCTTTTGCCACTCTTCAATGATGCCCAGCTTCACCCAGCATCTTTATGATTGTGAACTCATGAACACTGACCTTTACTAATGCAACAGTAGCCTGCAGTTCTCTGGAATTTTTTGGATGCTTTTTGACTTCCGTGATGGTGTCCTTGGAGTTGCTTCTTATAACATTCACTGCACATTCCATTTGGAAATGATGCCTCTTGTAATGCAACATCTGTAATAGGGTGACGGCGAGTGGCGAATTACAATTGAAGTGAATGAGAACGGGTCGCAAACTGTTTGCAGAAAGCTTAATGATGGGTCACTACTTGCTTCCATGAAATAAAACCCCCCTGGCTATTCTACAAGGGAACAAGGATGATGATTAATAGGGGTTCTCCAAGGGGGGATGGGTGATGTCCCGGGGGAACAGAATGGTTTTGGATCTTGAAGAAAGCAACAGGTACGACTGGCTCATTGGAAAAAAAAGTTTAAGAACCACTGTCCTGGAGTCCTAGATTCTTAGAAATGGCCATGCAGTCTTTTCTAGACTGGTATCAAAGACTTAGTTTTTCTTCTCTTTTCAAGAATTTAATTTGATGATGAAATTACTGGACATACATGCTGAATCTTTACACTGACAACCTATCTTCAATGGTAAAAAGTGAGGTTTAATCAGCTGTATTCATTCAGGTGACTCTACTGATGCCTTTAATTAAGCTGATTTAAGCTGGGGCAGTTACTTTTCCACACAATGCCAGGTGGTGTTGGATAACTTTGTTCAACAGACAAATGAAACAAGTTAAATAAAAACCAACATGCTATTTGTTCACTCGACTTCTCTTTAATATTAGACTTGAAAACATACAGTGTTAAAAAAAATTGCAGTAACAGAGTGAAATCATGAAAAAGTGCAAATACTTCTTCACGGCATTGTAAATGGGCAGCGGACAAAATTAAGTAAGTGCCACTTAGCAAGACGTCTGCTCCTGCCCGCCAGATTTCTAATTTTCTGCTGAGGTTTTTTTTTTTTTTGTAGCAGCAGCTACAGCACAATAAATGAATTCACTCCGGTAGAGGCCCGCTTGGATTAAACTGCTGTCAGAGAAGTGCTCCGCTAACAAATTGTCCCCTACAGCTCATGCCATGCAATGCATTTCAATTAGGAAGGTACCCCCAGTATGTCCACTATAGGGTCCCATCCAACCTGTAAAGATGTAAAGATAATGATATGGAGCAAACTCCAATGTCATGGCCTTAACCTTTTCATCCATTGCCAAACCCCTCTTTCCTAGTGACAGGTATGCCACTGCCAACAATCAAGAAGCTTGAACATAAGAAGAACCTGACTATATCGCTGTTAACAGAGTCGGAAGAGGCAGCAAGTGCCACACATGAAACTTACAATGAAGGTTCAATAAGCTATGATGCTCTGATGTTTCATTGTCTGTTGCCACCAGGGACTTTAGGGCAATGCAAAACAAAGTCAGACATCCCAGATTCCACAGCCAAAGTCAAACACCAAAGCCTTATTATTATTTAAAAAGATGGAAAGCACAACATAGAACCAGCCAGCAAAGCCCAGGGCAATGGCATAAGCTGTTAAGCATGTGTGGGTAAAGTGTTACGGCCTGTTTATCTTCAGCCACTTCCTACTCTCTTCCTGCTGCTCTCACAGAGAATAAAGGGGGCACCAGCTCGGGCAATGTATGTACAGTAGTCCTTACAGGTATACACTTTATGTCTTCTTTCAGTCTTTTTTCATTGAACAAAAAAGAGCATAAGAAATCCAACAAAACGGAGGAGAACATTCAATCCATCAAGCTCATTTCTTTTGCAAATATCTAAACTGTCACAATGTCTCATAAAGATTATCCTGAAAGTTTGTCAAGGTTTCTGCTTCAACTCCATGCCCTGGTAGTTTGTTCCAGATACACATACAACTCTTTGCGTAAAGAACTGCTTCCTTTCCACTAGTGTCCTCAAGTACGTGATTCCACTATTAAGTTTAATGAATTCTGCTGGACCTTTTTTATCAGTGTGCTTCAGGATTTCAAAGACCTGCATTAGGTCCTCACACAGTCTCTTCTGTCCGAGTCTAAACAGGTTTAATTCTCCAAGTCTGTCACAATACGACATGTCCTTACGTCTGGATTGCTTTCCTCTGCATAGTTTAAAGTGCTGCTATGTCATTTTTGAAGTGCAGTGACCAGAAATGGACACACATACTCCAGATGCTATCTCACTAGTGCATTAGCCTGAGCCTCCCTTGATATTTACTCAATACTTTTTACAATGCAACCTAACAATTTATTTGCCTTTTGAATCACTTAGATGATGAAAATGCTGTACCAAAATAAATCCTTTTCATAGGTTGCTTCCTGTAGGATGGTGTCTTCCATCTTGTATTTATAACTGATGTTTCTTTTGCTTATGTCTTAACACTTTGCACTTTTAAGTGCTCGCCCAGTTTGAAGGCATGTCCAGGTCTTTTTGGATTGTTTTTGGTGCTTTCTTAGGATCTGCCATCCCTCCGGTTTTAGTATCATCGGCAAATTTTGCAAGTTTATTAACAATACTGAAATCATTGTCACTAATTTAAATCAGCAAAAATAACAGACCCCTGTGGGACTCCACTGATGACCCCATTCTCCTCTCTTATCTATGCTCTTTGTCTCCTGCTGGTTAATAAACTCGAGGTCCAGTTTTCTAGGTTACCTCTGATGCCTACAGATTCCATTTTCAGAATTACTCTTTGGTGTGGGACTGAATCAAAGGCTAGCCATTTGTCAAAATATGACCTGCTACTTCTCATTAAGAAGGCCTGTTTAGTGAACAGACTTTGACACAGCATTGTGTGTTGGACTGAGAGGCCGGTTCTCACATTTATATTAATTGGTGTGCATATGCTGCATTTAACAAAATGGATGAAGGAAAGTCTCATCTTTTGCTTGGAGTGAATGGAACTGGATGCAGGATCTGAAGTTATGAAAGAAACTGTCATAGTCACAGTGTTATACTGAAGGCGTAGGGGGATAATGCTTTTTTATGTAATAACTAGCCGTGTAATGTGGTCGAAATTTAACATCCTATTAAAGAGAGAAACATCCTCTAACAGGACAATTCAGTAATCAGCCTGGAGAAAAGCTGTTCACTGTTTCTTTTAATGACTCCTCTGCAAAATGCCTTGAAGGGAGCATTCATCAAAAGCAGTCCATTACAGCCTGGTCACAATGGTCACAATGATCACAGAAACCAAGAATAGAGGTTCATTTTATAAACTATTATATTTACCTACACTGGCAATCAATGCATACATTTTACTCTGGTTGGTTCATTGGTTTACACCCAAATGATTTATATAAAATAAAAGTCTATTATATTATATTCTGGTTCTTCTTATACCTTTTGAGATGAGCCACCACCTTTGAAATTTCTGTGCATTTAACAATTGTCCATTCTTGTTTATAGGACATCTGCTGATCTCTTAGTCAAACTTCAGTAGATTTTGTATATTACATCAGCCTTTCTTCTGGTCCATTCTTTATTTGCTTGACCATCTCAGTATTTTTCCTAAACCAAATCTTATATTTCTTATATTTTGTTGTTCACTTGACTTTATCTTGTTTCTGACATTTATTAGCCCTTTATGCTATTTCTTTAAGATGATTGCTATGTTACCCTAAAATTATTCTTCCACAGTAAGCCCGTGCCGTAAAAAGCCCGGGGTCCTAGAAACTATTGAAATTGTCAGAAAAAAACTGAAATGCAGAGATGTCAGGTAATTAAAAGGAGCTACTCTGGACATCTCTCTTTTAGGAGGATTCGTTTTGCTGACGTGCTTGTCTAGCTTGTGTATTAGCAGCTAAGCAAGTTGTCTGTTTTCTCGATGGCGGAGCCCTTAGCCTGACTCCACCTCTCACTTCAGGGCTGGACAGACAGACACACACACACACTTCCTTGCGTAGACATTGTGGCAAAGGTGCTATACAGGCGTCGACCCGACACAGACTGACAACGGAGGCACAGGTAAAATAAACAAAAAGAACTTTTATTATTCTTCAGCCATGGCCCACAGGCCCAACAAATTCCCAAAACAACACGCAAAGTAAATCACCCCAAACCACACTCTTCTTCCTCCACAACTCCTCCCAAGTAGCTTCTTCGTCGTCATTGTCTTCTTCTTCGTCTTCGTCCTCCCGACTCTGGCGTCTAGAGTTGTGACTGCAGGCTCCTTTCATATGGAGGTGCTCGTTGACCTACTTCAGGCTGCACTTCCGGGTGTGGCTGCAGTCCAGCCCACATGGGGTCATTAAGCCATGCAGCTCTCCCATGGCGGTGGCCATGGAGCCCAACAGGGATGAGTTCCAGTGTTCCACCATTGTGGCCTCGATGCAACCCATGGAGGCTGCCACCAAGTGTTCCAAGGAACGTAGGGTGTAGCCCATGGGTGTTCCCCTGGATCCAGTGTCAAAGGGGCGACCCGGCTGCACGCCACAACGTTTATATATAAGATATATACAGAAGTCTTTTCTGATAAAACTGCTGGCATGTTTAATGTGCAACAGAAAATAAGTTAACAATTTTTAAAGTACCTTGACCAATCACAAATCCAGTTACTTGTGCTTTTGAAAGATCCAAGAGAAAATTCAAAGAGGGAACTGACGGAAGAGATTACTGGATAAGACAGAGAAAATTAGTAGAGACATACAAGGACTTCAGACCTAGAATCTGCTGGCTGCAAAGTTCAATGAGCGGCCACAGCTGAATGAATCAACTGTGACACAGTTTAAAAAGAACTCGCACAGATGCATTATCCACGTTTGAACTTTAAAAATTCGCAATTCAAACAGCGCATATTAAAAGGGTACAGTGCATCTAAGATGTGCTGCAGAAATTTCACATTTGCTGGATTGAATTTTTTGGGCAGGATTCATCTGTGCACCTTAATTAAGAAATATTTGAAAAGTGAAACACATGAAATGAGTGGTAGTATTGAGAAACTGTCTGCCTTTACACTGTTGGACCGTTTTTTGCTTTATTTTTTTAAAAGTATTGTCAAATATTTGTTTTGCCAAGGGATGTTAAACTGTATGTTACAGTATATTAAAGTCCAAAAATAACACTTTTGATACCCAAAGCTGGCTGGAATTTATCAAGAAACAACTCCCATCACAATTTCTTCACATATGTATCTCTCTGCTCATCACAATCACGTATCCTGCCTTGTGTCTCTCTTGAAACTCTCTTACATCTTTATCAGCTCTTCTTGCATTGGGTTAGGAAAGCTACCAGCAGCCACATGATCAAAATCAGCACTGAGTGAAAAAACGACATCACTGCATAAATTCAAGTGAGAGCAGCGAGAGACACAGGAAGCAAAAGCAAAGTACATCCACTTATCCCTACATTAACATTTCATCACAACCAGAAGGCACTTGATCAAAATGAAAAACTAGATGCAAATGCACTGGGGATGTTGGCCAGAGTGAGTCAGAAACAGAAAGTGATCACCCGAATGGAAATGGAAACGTGTTTTCTATCCACATAAAACAATAATACCTGGTAAGTTGCAGAACTATGACCATTCCTGACACTTATGCAGCTTTAAACAGTGAACAGAGTAGCAGAAGTCACATCTTTGTCATAATATTAAAGCACTAAAGTTCTTTATGGCAGAGTGGCATGTCTCCTTGTTTTGACTTTTTCTTGTTGGGTCCTTACCATTTTCACTAGTTAGACGCAAGTTAGTAGCTACGGTGCAATGTGCTGCACAGATAATTGTGACTGAATACTGAAGACACATTTTAGCCACGTGTAAATGTAAATTATATACCAGGGGTCCCCAACTCCAGTCCTGGAGGGCACCAGTGGCTGCAGGTTTTCATTCTAACCCTTTTTTAATTAGTGCACAGTTTTTGCTGCTAATTAACTTCTTGTGAATTCATTTTAATTGACTTGTTTTTTAAGATTTGTTCCATTGAATTTCTTTATTGTTCCTCTGATTTGCTTTATTTCTTTCCTTAAACAGCACTCAAACAGAAATGAAACATGAAGTGAGTGAGCCAACAGAAGACCAGCTAAGTCAGGGCCTCAAACTCCAACCAATTTCACTCCAACCAGTTGCTTAATTAGGCATCAAGTCTTGTTGTTAATCAAACCCATTCTTTAATTCCATGCATGGTTTCTGCTCTCATTGTGCAATAGCAAACATTTCTGAAATTGTTTATTTTCACTTTTGTAAGAGCTCTGGTAAAATGTTTTGTGGACCTGAGCAGATCAACATTCCTGAGACCTTCACCTTTCTTTATTCTGAGATATTGTATGATGGTCGCAGTTTGCTAGTCATGTTTTGGCTCATTTTGTATCTCATGATTGTTGGTTACTAATTAAGGAAAAAGGAACAATTGAGGGGTTTGAGTCTGTAAGTCAATTAAAATTAATTCAAAAGAAGTTAATTAGCTGCAAAAACAGGTCACTAATTAAGAAAAGGGTTAGAATGAAAACATGCAGCCACTGGGGCCCTCCAGGACCGGAGTTGGGGACCCCTGTTATATACAAACTAGCCACAGTACCTGTCAAAGAGAGGTAATAGAATACGTAAAAATATTTAATATCTCTGGTCCTATGTCTTCCTTCAGCACCTTTCCTCTGTATTTGTGAGTGTGAACGTCCCTTAACCAGTACTCCCTCTCTCAGGCGCTTTCCTGTGAAGCTTGCTTCTCTGACTCTGTCATTATTTTTGAGGCACCTTTCTCACCTCCTGTCCAGTGTTATACTTGCAGTCTTTGAAGGCGACGTTCTCAGCATGCCTCATATGCCTTTACTCCTTCTTGTGCGTCTTACACACTTCCTCTTTCGTTGCATCGCCAAAGCCAAACTGACCAATCACAACTAAACCATACTGACCAATCAGATTGCTCAGAGGGACTGGACACATAGCCCTTAGTGTTTTATCATATAGTAGATACAATCTATACATGAAGCACACAATGAAGGCTGGATGTAAAACACCCCTGGTTTAGCCTGGAGATGTTTTCAATAAATGCCCCCTTTAAGCTATTTTTTTTAAATCTTTCTCTTTCATTTTTCTACTTTATGATGCGAGTGTCAGCTCCTGTCTCTCTATGTGTGCACTATGAAGTGTACTGCAGACTGCCATCCTGAGGTTGTGGGTTCAAATCCCACCAATGACACTATGTGACCCTAAGCATGTCACTTCAACTGCCTGTGCTCCAAGTGAAAAAAGAAATGTAACCAATTGTATCTCAAAAGCTCTACGTCGCTTTGGATAAAGATGTTGGCCAAATAAATAAATGTAAATGTAAGTGTAAAAATTGGGCACTGAATTAAAAGAGCAAAGGCCTCATTGGTATGAACTGCAGTAGCAGATACTGGGCACCGAGGATGGTGTTGTAGATGCAGTGCCCACCTGCATGAATTGATGACTGTGAATGTTAATGCAGGCATAGTGCAAATGGGAATATGAAAAGCAGCAAAGGTTGGTAGAGTTCTAGAAAAACTTTAGTATCTAAGGGTATGGGTATAACGAAAGGTGATGATGACAATATGCTAACATGCATACAAAAATGAATGGTGAAGATGGCTGGCATTGGAGTATCAAGAAAGAGTTATAGTCATCTTGCTTTGAATAGGAGTGGGAGAGTGCTGAGGCAGGTGCTGAGCATATGGCACCAGCCTGAATAAACAAAACCCATCCTGAAAGTAAAGTTATGGAAGTTGAACTAGAAATTGTACACAGCGCTGACTCAGGATGGTGCTGTAGATGGTTTGCCAGCAAGCACAGAAACAGTCTGGCAATGCTGTTATAGGAAGAGAGCCATTTACAATACAATTGAGACAATTGGGTAGTGAGGGGTGGCACAGAAGACAGTAATTCAGTGACAGCTCCTGTCTGAAGGGAAGAAAGCCACTATTCAGTGACCAGCTGAAACTATGCCACTCTGGGGCAAAAGTCACTAATATGAATGGAAGACCAATTTTTTTTTAGCACCTCTATTGCTAAAAGTTGTAATTGCATATGATGCTCAACATATGGCGATAAGCTCTCTGTAAGTGTGAATTGGATTCCCAGCAGTCTGCAGAAGCTCTTTACACAGCCCTCCGTCTGTACACTTGTCAGTTGCTCATTGCAGACCAGTAATACTTTTTGAACAACTTGTTTCATTTTTAATACCTGTGACCAGCAAGCAGATATTGAAGAGGTGGAGGAAGATGATGGCAAGTACTCTAATCAAGATGGGCATAGTCACCACATCAATTTTAGTTAACCGTCACTGGTTTCCATTAGTGCTTCATTTTTTTCTGTTATATTTTCATATATTCACAGGATTACTGTTTTTAAATTAGGGATTACAATTTAGTCGCCTCACGTTGGTAAATAAATCCATGCGCTGGAGAATAACTGCAGGTGGCACTGTCATACTGGACTCATCTAAGAAGTCACTGGGACAAAAGACAGGCTGGCACAGTGATATGCTGCTACCTGTGATTATGTGTGCATTTGCAGTACCATACGCCTACCACGGACTTTCTAGCATCTTCGAAATGTCAGCCAATCAGCAGACACTGGGCATCTTAATGGACAGCTTCTGCTTCATATTTTATTATTTATTTTAAAGAAAGAGAAACCTCTATTTACTTGTTAAACCTGTTTAAATTAAGATGCCAGTTTCTTCATGTTCAAAGGTGAGCTCCGAGTGCCAAGGAAAAACACAAATTAATGGCACAATTAGCAGCTAGCATCTCAAATTTAAGAGGAGCTACATTGCATATAAAAGAAGGAACAGGCATGGAGTGAAAAGGCTGTCAGCGCCGAGAGGGTTATCATGCCAGCTGCACGGCTTACACTTCCTTCTTTTTCCTTTGGTGGTGTAAATTTGTCACCATATATGTGGTACATAGCTATAAATGATCGCATATGCCACACATGTAAAAAAAAAAAAAAAGAAGTGTGTCAGAGAAGAGACAGATGCATGTGTTGGGATAGGCTGGCACCAACCATAACAGGCACCCCCCCTACACACACACACAAACACACACAGGATAAAAACAGACAGAGAGCCATACTCAGAAAATGCAACACAAGTGCCAGTTTGGGTCTGGGAATGATAGCTGCAAGACAAAAAGAAGTGGGGTGTTTTGGAACCAAAAATTGTAGACTTAGGGTTTGGGTGTAGACGTGGACAAAGACTGACGATTGATGGACTTTAGTTAAAATGAGAGGATGAGGCCCCTGAAACCATGCAGACGGAGTTAGTAAGTCGGGCTTATTTCAACTAATGAAGGGTATGAATACTTTTAACAGCAAATTTAGGGTTTGCAGTGAGCTGGCACCCTGTATACCCTGTCTGAACCCTATAGCAGCCCAAAGGTGATTTAAGATGTTGCTGAAGCTTCTGACCACTTATCTCTGGACTCTCCTTTCTCATGTCAGCCCCATTTTGAGTAATAATCACTGGCATAAGTTGCTATAGCTTACCCTCAATACAAACCCATCGGTTGGCTTTGGCTATAAATAGGTCTTAATGCAGACTGGCACATTTCAAGTCAAAATACCTAAACGACAACATGTAAATGACAACACTTTGTATTGTATCGTGAATTCTGTAATGCAATACATATTGTATGTGGAGTAGTTGCATCACACCCAGTAAGGATATGGTTTTGCAAAAATGTACTTTGCCCCAAGGTGGTATCATTTAACCTGTAGAGTCTGATGGGAGGTACTACTAGTCAGCTAGTAGGGCACATCACCAGTCTGTCAGACGCATGGTCATTTTGACTATCTAGTAGTGATGGATCAGTCCACAATTTCCACTTTGGTATACCTACTAGCTGTCAGACCTCAGTACAGGGACCAAAACAGTTCTGAAGGATAACTCTATCTTAACTGCATGCACCCTGATGCGGGACATACCTCCCTGAAGCAATAAGGGTGGGGAGGTATTCCAAGTGAAGTTCTGGTGGCACTGATGCAGTCTGAGTTCCCCGTGAAGTTCCAATCATGTTGAAGCAGTAAGGTGGTTTTGGATCTCTGTAAAGTTCTGATCTTGTTGAAAGTATAAGGCAGGCAGATGTCCCCTGTGAATTCTAAATCAGGTTGAAGCAATGGTGGGGGTACCCATGAAGTTCCAATCGTGTCAAAGCAATAAGGTAGGGGTCCCCATGAAGTTCTGATCACACTGAAGCATGTACAGTACTTTAATTTTGTGAAGTCATGAAATGGACATTTTTTTCCAAAACTGCAATAGCAAGTGTTGAGGGATGGGGTCGCGAGTTAATTGGGGAGAAAGCTGACATTTACTTCTGGTGCTGAAAATCCTGAAATGCTGGTACTGAACCATTTTAAAATTAGTTTTTTTTGGTACTTTTCCATTATCACCTATTGGAAAGTTTTTTTTTATTTAAGTATCTTATTTTTTTGCCTCTGACAGGAGTGAAAATGAGCAGGCGGTCATCTGATCTCAGGCAGACAAGTACTTTATGTTCAAATGATAATCCTTCAATCCATTAATCTTCTGAATCCACTTACATCAATTCTAAGTCAAAGGAGTCACTGCTATCTTGATAGTGGTAGACACATAATGGGAGCCAACCCTGGTGGGGCCACAAGTCTGGTGCAGAGTGCACTTATACACCCACACTCAAATCATACAGGGGCAATCAGAAATGCCAGTCAAATTAACTGAAATGTCTTAGAGGTGAGGAATAAAAACTGTGAATCAAAGGATAAAAATCATCATCGACTTGGGCAAAGACGGAACGTGCAGGCACCACAGAGATGGTGATCAGCTTAGGATTCAAACCCAGTCCCCTAGAGTTGTGTGAGAGTAATGTCAATGGGATATGCTACCATGCCTCTTCAAATACATATTACATTAGCCATGTCTTTCTATTCGAGCACAGAGTAGGGGCAAGGAGGGAGCCAGCTTTGGATAAGACAGCTGTTCATCACAGGGGACACCTACATACACATCCATAATCAGAGATGACAATAAGCTTATCCTCACACATACTTGAGATATTGCATGAAGTCAGAATATACAGAGAAGTCTTACAAACTTGGGCAGAATATGCAAGATCAAAGAAAAAACCAAGAGAAATGTGCTGTGGGGCTACAGTTGAAAGCCATTTATGGTAATGCAGCACGACACACATGACAGGAAGCAAAGGAGGAAGAAACACCTGCGTATTATAGAGGACACCCATGAACATACTCTCATTCAATCATATTGGATTAATTGTCCATTGCAAAATTAATACATCAACTCTTTGAGGTATGGGTGGAGTGGTGGCTCTGAGGCTAGGGATTTGCATCAGAAGGTTGCTGGTTCAAATCCCGTAAACGCCAAAAGTGACTCTACTCCGTTGGGCCCTTGAGCAATGCCCTTAACCTGTAATTGCTCCACCCTGGGTATGACGTTCCTCTGCATGTAGGCCATCCAACCTGCAGGGAAAAACCTGGGGGTTGCTAGCAGAATTGGCACTCCAACCACCATAAAAAACCTCACACTGTTTCTCTCCATCTGAACTAGCTGTGTGCTGAGGTGTCACCCGTCGCATGGCTGCACTCGGGTACTAATCTGGGATCCTGAGTTGGTTTGTCATGTGGTGGGTGCAGCAATGTGCTGTATCAGTGTGTAATCCTAACCTATCTTTGAGGTATAGGAGTCAAATGGGGCTCTCAGAGTAAACCCAGAATGGACACATGCAAACTCTACACAGTGTGTGGGCTGTGATTTTAACAATGACGTCTCATGAGGCTGCACCACACTACGTTATATTATTGTACATTAAATTTCATTAGTTGGCACGGTGGTACACTGCTTAGTACTTCTGTCTCACAAATGTAGAGTCCTGTGTAAAGATCTGCATAGAGACTGCATTGTCATTTGTCATCTGTCATTTGGTTTTGTTGTTTTCCTCCTACATCATGAAATATGGGCAAGTTTGGTAACTCTAAACTATTATGTTAAGAGTAACTGGTGAAATAAATGCTGCTAAATAACCCAATGTGATTTCTTTAGGGTTTGGGAAGACACTGAAACTCCAGAAAGAAGCCCTTACAAATGCCACACAGAATTCCAGGAACAACTCCAACTCTTGTCTTTGGGCTGCAAGATAAACGCTGTAGTTCTGGTGTGCCACTATGCCATTTTTGAATTATTTTGTATCACAGAGAGTTATGTAAATCTATAAACTTAGTCTTCATGTAATATTGCATCTAGCTTGGTTCCTAGCTAGTGCCTGACGCTTTCTGTGATCAGCCTTGTGTGATAAATAAAAATAAACAAAACAACAGCCACTTACTGTTCAGCCACAATATAGCCCTCCCGCATTGGAGTGCAGGGGACGCCAGCTACTTGGACGTGGTTGACAATTTCTGAGAAGTCAAGGCCCAAGTTGACTCCATGGATGGTAACCCGTGTCCCTCCTTCCGGGGGGCCAGCCAAAGGTGTCACCTGAAACACAACAAAACAGACAGTCATGTCATTTCTTTGGTGACACATGTGCGTGGGATGTTATGTGCTTGCCAAACTTTAGCAGAAATTATTTTCTGGAGGATGACACTGGACACTGGAAGTAAATTTTATAGTAGGGACAGGCAGAATGGAGGTGTTGTTAAGGCTCTGGACTTCAAACCTTAAGGTTGTGGGTTCAAATCCTGAAATTGACACTGTGTGACCATAAGAAGCTTTGCCTACCTGAGCGTCAAACAAAAAAAACAGAAGACATAATCAATTGTATCACTAAAATGATGTAAGTCACCTTAGAGAACAGTGTCAGCCAAAAAACAAATAATAACAGTAGAGGAGAGAGTACACCATAGTGCTTCATGGGGTTGAGGTCTGCTTTTCCTCTTCGCACTTAAATGTTTTACTTCCCTAATGACCCTTTTTACCGTATTGCTAACATGACAAATCACCTCAGTAGATGTAAGCACTCGGTTACTCCAAAATGTCCATGAAGTGCCCCCATTCAGCACAAACGAAACCTTTAAAAGTCCTCTCAGTACCTCGATTTGAAAACATGTAAGGTATTTCAGTGAGATGGGTATCTCCCCCATAACTAAACCCCCCTGCATAAAGCAGCCTCTCTCCTCTAATATTCCAGCCCTAACGTGCCCCCTTGTCAGCTGGTACCAGAGAGTGGCATCACAGTGAAGTAAATTTAAGATGTGTCAGTGCGCATGATCAGCCCGGCTCTTGCCTGCCGGGAGAGCTGCACAGTAACCTAGTTTTAGTGGACATTAATTGCTCTCCGTGTGTAAAATAAGTGTGCCACTACTCAGCCTGGGGGCCAAAGCAGATGAATCTTTCATTACTTCAAGAAATGTAGACATTGCAAAACAGTGGAAAAGAAATAAACTAGCATGACAGAGAGGTGAAAGTCACTCGGCAGTATCAAGAGTGGCACCAAAGGGGCAGCTTCTAGGTCACTGAGGTAAAATGGAGGTGAGTGCCGTGTGGCTTCAGATCGGAATCCTCACCCAGCATGGAGGCGGGAAGAGGGTGATGCTTGCTATTTTGGGTCCATGTTAGAAATGCTGAACCATGATGCCAGTCTCAAATGTGAGAAGAGGCAGGGAAATTTGTGGGCCTTTTATCAATGGCTGCTTTTTTTTATTTCTTTGTTTTTCCCATGAAGTCAGATTCACCCTGAGACATTTTTCCAGTTTCTATTTTTTACACCCATTATCCATCCATCCAACTGGAGTACCCGGAGGAAAACCACGCAGACACAGGGAGAACATGCAAACTCCACGCAAGGAGGACCCGGGTCTCCTAACTGCGAGGCGGAAGTGCTACCCACTGCGCCACCATGCCGCCCTACTCCCATTATGTTCAAATGAATTATAAAACAGAAAAAACATAAATTTAGGGCAACATTTTAAAGATTATTTACAAACAACGAGTCCAGGCTACTGTATGTCAGCAGGCAAATACTAAGACCGAGGCGCTCATGCTACTGGGCTGCCAGCAGTGTGTCTGTGTTCTCCAGGGACATTGGTCACACTGAAAGGTGCTAGATGAGAAATGGCAGCAAATCATGGCCACTGGAGGAGTATGTTTCAGGTTAAGACAGGGTAGTGTGGTTCAGCCTCCAGGCTCCTAAAACTCTTTGCAGGAGTTAGTGGTTACAGAGCCGATGGATGTCTTTCTGATACTGTTTTAAAGTTCTCAAATCAAGAAATTGCAAGCCCTTGTTTTCCACTCTCTGTGGCAGCTTTAGTAGGTAGTTTATAAAGCCCTCCATATTCAACCAGGCACATCTAAGAGGTGTTCAGTACCCATGGGCATCAACTCACCACAAACACTGGGAGGGTGGCAAAAAACTTTAGGCTGCAACATATATAATAATTCATCACTAAACAACAACAACAATAATAGCAAAACTCTTGTAGCATATAGTAGGAGAGGCAGAAGTGGCAAAATAAACAATCAATATGGCAAAAGGACTTCAAATCTGTGCCTCGAATGCATTGTTAAAGGCTTATTTAATTCAAAGGACATGCATCTTTCAAATGGCTTTACATTAAAATGTGTGTTAAAACTCTACAATGATCATCCTCCATTCTTTCCCACCAGCTATTACGCCCTTTACATTTATGCCTGGCACACTATAAATGTTCTCCATAGTTAGTCAATTGTAGGAAAAACTCCCTGATGCAATGCATTGACAGGATGGCGACAGTGCATTCTTTGCATTCATTGGCAAGGGTATGGAAGACTCAGATCATGGGGAAATGTGTAAAGAATTTTGCTGGTCAATTTACTTCAGGGAGCTAACTTTAATTTATAAGTTTATGGTTTATTGGCCAGGTTCCCTGTTGAAGACAGGTAAGTGAATACATTTACAGCACACACGTATATCACCTTTATCTGTCGGCACTGCTTGCTTGAAGATCTAATTTTGCCTGTTCAAAAAGTCAGAAATTTCAATGGGGTGTACTTACTTTTACACACAACTGTATATACAGCAGTTACAATTTTTGTTGTTCTTAGATTACCAATTAAAATTGAAAAGATATTTGAATGGTATGATCATAAAAGCAAAGCATTAATTACTGTCATTCACAAAATGACACCCATTCATAATTGTGCCTTCAATGAATAGCAATTCAGCATGTGCAAATTGAGGGAAAACGCTTCATGTTAATGCGTATGAGTATTGTTAACACTTATCACATCTCTAATAGTAAAAAAAGAGTGGGCCTGATAGTCGATTTAGAAGCAACTGCTCAAGCTGATAAGCACATATAACACTTATTTGATCATTGACAGCAAAAAGGCATTTTGGCCTGGTCCACTCACATACAGTATATGTCTTTATGTAGCGGTGACACGAAAAATCTCAGCATTTATTTAATGAAACCTTTCATTCACTCATGTATTTTTAATGGAATACTTCACTCAACATTTATCATTTTTAATATGTTACTTATCATATTATTTGTAGTGATGGGTAAGTCAAATTTTTAATCTCATGTTTTCATGGGGATGGAGATCACAAAGTTTACAGTACAATGGGCTTAATGGATGACGTTGGGGGCCAACACTGAGAAGCAGCACACATTAGTAAAACATTCAATGAAGAAAACTGTAGTTGCTCATGTTTCATAACCCACATGTCAGTATGTGCACATAAAAAGACATTGCAGTCTCTGATTGGCCATTTCCTTCCATCCAACCATCCATTATCCAACCCGCTATATCCTAACTACAGGGTCACGGGGGTCTGCAGGAGCCAATCCCAGCCAACACAGGGCACAAGGCAGGAAACAAACCCTGGGCAGGGCGCCATCTGGCTATTTCCAATCACATTCCATTTCATGTGCACCAGCTGCCATCTCCCTGAAGTTTTCTTCGCCATGTTGCATTTCGAATGGTCCAGTTGCATCGGTGCTATGTTGGTAGGTCCCTCAAAAAAGAATATAAGTGGAAGCTTACATGATCTTTTTCCAGTGGTTCATAAACGTAAACGGATGCCACTGAGCACGTCTCTGGCTGCATACACATCTTTCTTGGTTGTTCTTGTTTACATCCCCACACAGATTGAAATCCATTTTTAAAACAACCATTGTTGAATCTCCAGTTTTCTCTTGTGCTGTGCATTTTATTATTCTGTTTTCACAGTTGACATGTGCAAATGGTCTATGGTCTCAATTAACAACTCATTCCTCCTTAACTTCCAAAATGTAGGTAAAATTATATATACCATATGCTTTCCATCTTCTACCCATAAGTCCATATGGAAGGGGCACATCATCTCTATTGTCTATGAGCTTCCACTAGAATCTTTGCATTTCTCCTATTTATGACATATTTGCCTGCCTGGCAGTTTTGTTCAAAGGAGCCATAAAGATAATGAATAGATAGATAGATAGATAGATAGATAGATAGATAGATAGATAGATA
>JANRMT010027041.1:32939807-32966468 GCA_026402145.1 Polypterus bichir lapradei
GATAGATAGATAGATAGATAGATAGATAGATAGATAGATAGATAGATTTTTTATTTTATTTTTTTTGGGCATAGGTAGGTTAAGCGAGTTCCTCAGGATCACACACTCTGGGTAAATGTCCTAGCTAGTAAACTACACTGTCCATCCCCATAGACACACATCTTATGTGTGGACTAATTCAGTTGTTCCTAGTCTTCCATAAGTGAGTCTTTTTTACTCCGAATGCTGAACGATCAACTCAATTCAGTTTTATTTTTGCATAGTCCTCTTCACTGAGGTTACATTCACACTTTTCACATTGTTTATAAAAATATCTCAACCCACATTAAAATGACCAAAAATGCACATGACGTAGCAGCTTGCCTACACTGGGCATTCATGCATTGGTGTAAAAATCCTTCAAGCAACAGTAACACTGCCAGCCACAGGATTTATTATGAAGCTATAGTGATCACTAAATTATTTGCTATTTGTGCATGTATGCAGCATTCAAACGGCACAAAACACAATTTAGATGTGCACAGGTAAGCAACACAGAACGTGTCATAGACTGCAACTCTTCTATGTCTACTACGTTGGAATATATTTTTCTTCTGTACAGGGTGACCATTTAGGGAATGAGATGTTGTAATGAGCAGGATCCAATCATGGAAGAGACACTTAAAAAGCACAAAAATTTCAGAGTGCGATTAGATTGTGTTTTTAAAAGTCTGCGTTTTCACCCGTCCACATTACAATACGGGATTTTTCATTTCCAGGGGTTAAAAAAACGGAGGGGTGGTGCAGATGAAAGGCAAAACTGGAGACTAATGTCTGCAATTCTTAAATGAAAACATAGTAATGTGGATGTAATGTAGAAGCTCAAAATGCTGTTAGACGCTGACAGGTAAATGCAATTACAAAGTTTAAAAATGACTAATTACATAATGCATAATTACATATACATAATGCATATACATAATATTTAGAAACATTATATATTATAAACATAATAATACATAATTACATATACATAATAATGATTTGTTTAAACAGACAGGAAAATGAAATGGCTCAAAACTGATTAACATAAATGGAGCCGTCCATTAATTAGTTGTTGAACTATGGCCAGTTGGCAATGGAGAAGAGAAAAAAAAAAAACTCCAGTCAGCAGTATCCTTAGAGAAAATAAACCTCTGTGGGGTTCATGGTCAGTTGTAATAGACAAAGTCGGACACAGTCACTGTCCGAGAGACCCAAGACAAACAGCCAGTAAGTCATCCATACTCTCCCAGACACCACCCCCCACTCCCAAATGTCTCTTCTGGTCACACATTATGGGCTGAAAAAATAACCAGAGGATTACTTACTATAATTATAGATATTTTATAAGGGGAAAGTTCTGTCTGTAAGTTTTCACAGGAGGGATGACTCTGCTCCTCAAAATCAATGCAGTGAGCTATTTATTTACATAGCTTTGATTTTGTTTTTATACGGGACCCCACCCTCTCTGAAATCAATATTATCACACTTCGGATGTCTTCTAATTTGACCCCATGTGAATGTGCCCTGTCAGTCAGGGCTGTCTACGAGACTGTGATCAATGCTAATGGAGCAGACTTTGGGTCCCTCTGGCTCCAGACTGGCACAAGACAGTAGATTTGGAAAACAAATGAGAATTCATGTTATAGAGGGAAATGTCACGGGCAAAACTTGTTTGAGGTATTCTGTTTGGTTCAGAGTTGTCAAAGCTGCTGCCTCGTTGCTCAATGGCCCGGGCTCACTTGCTGGACTTGTCACTGTCTGTGCGGATTTCACACATTCTCCCTTGGTCTCTGTGGATTTTAAATGTTGAGTTGACTGGGGGCTGCAATGACCCCGCAATAAGTATGTGTGTCCTATGATGGACTGAGATCCTGTCCTGGGTTGAATTTCACCTTGTGTCCAATGCTGCCAGGAAAGGCCCTGGCCCTGACAACCCTCTAAGGCAACATCCATAATTCTACATTTTCATTGAAAATGGGTTTTTTAAACAAAAATGAACTTTGTCCACACTAATGTTTTCACGTCATTTATCTATTTCTATTTATCTACAGGGCGAGTCAAAATTATGTTAACAATAAAGGTACTGCTACATATATACTTATATAGAATTTTTATGGACAATTTATGTCACACATATGGTACATGTGTTGAACATGAAGGCGAACTGGTTGAGACATTCCTGTAAATCGTCTTGCACATATGAAGTACATTTTGTGAATAAATTGTTTCCGCCATTCAAATGTTAACATAATTTTGACTCAGCATGTATATATCTATTTATATCTATATGTATTTATATCTATATCTATTTTTCTATCTCTGTCCACAGTAAAACGAAGGAAAATGTAGTGTACATGACGTAGACATTCGCATACACTGGGCATGCGCACATCACAAAACTCTAGAGACCAGTAAATTATTTGCCTTTTGTGCATTTATGTAGCATTCAAATTGTTCAAAACACACTTTGGATGCATACAAGTAAGCAACACAAGTGCCATGGAAAGCAACTTTTCTATGTCTGCTATGTTGAAAAATGTGTTTTTTTTTCCAATGAAAGGTGACTAATCAGAAATGAGATGTGTAATGAGAAAGATCCAATCAGAGATGGGTTATGTAATACGCATGAACCAATCAGAGTAAGTGTTTTTGAAAATTGGTATTTTTGCCTGTCCACACCGTAACACTGAGGCTGCATTTTCTGACGTTTATGGCTCTGGGGAGCGTTTTCAAAAGTCTATTTTCAGGGGTTAAAAATGCCAGGGCAGTGTGGTCAAAAGGTGAAAAGAGAGGCTAATGTTGGAGCTTTTAATAAAAAAATGTAGTAGTGTGGATGGGGCCTGATAGGCTTACACTAGTTAAGAAGATTATTACAGATGTGCTGTAGATGGCCTGGAAGAACAGGAAAGACTGCTATTTTTTCAGTCTTTTGTATGTGCAGTAGAAGAAGTCTTCAGGTAGCTGCACGAGAGCACACACACACTCGCTCATACACACACACACACGCACGCACACACACACACACACACACACACCCCTTACTTGTGAATTTTCCCAGTAGGCCTTTTAACATTAGTGCACACGGCGTATGAATTTTTTTTCCTTTCTAGTTTAACTCAGGTTCAGACCCTATTCATTTGCCCCTTTCTCTCTTGTCCCCTCACGCCCACATTGCAGAAGGGGCTGGTGGGCCCCCACGTTTTCACAAATCCCTTTCCCAGGCTTTGATGTAGTCTCTATCCCCCTCACAGCATCTTTCTTCCAGGATCTGGCCCAGGCCTCCCTGCACAAATTGATTTTTATTTTACAGTGGAAGGATTGTCATTTTAATCGCACATTTTATCAGTGGAATGCTTTTAACAGTGGGCTGATGTTTTATTCATAGGTGCGCGCTTCTTAACTTGAGGCCCTGTTCTTTTGCATCATTGCATCTCCACATTCTCTGAGGAAGGCCTGTGCCATCGGTTGGCACCTGGGTTCACTTCATTTCATCACAGAGAGCAGATCATTTTAATGAAATAAGGAAATGCATTTGCCTTGCCGCCCTGATGGCTACAACTGGCTTAGAAGACGCTGGCTGAGAAGACGTTACTTCTGATTGCTCATCTGGCAGGGAGGCCATTTAGTGGACCTCTGGGCTTATCACTCAGTTGTCTCAAATGTAAAAAATGCTTATTGCCCCATTCACCTGCCTGAGATGAACCTCCTGATTATCTTCTGGTGTAAGCAGCATTGAAGTTCAGGTGGTATTCTGAGAGGTTATATCCTCTGTTATCTTTCTTATTACCACCCTTCCAATCCATCTCATGTGGTACCAGTGAGATGGCGTGGGCTAACATGATCACGGGGTGATTCACTTGTATAAAATCTTAGTTCTGCCCAATTTTAATGGCCTGTTTAGTAGTGAAATGATACTGAACTCCATAAACCCCTTGAGGGCTACAAAGACTCTGGCACTCTATGTACAATGCATTATTATGCCAGGCCTTAGAAACCTAGTGGCTGAATCAAAGTGTTTCCAATGGAATGAGACATAAAATGGAAGCCCAGTTTAACCTGGGTGGGCACTGCACAGCACCTGACTGATATGCCCAACGCTTTTTGAGATGACCTTATTTATACAGTGAAACTCACCATGGCTTAGAAAAACCGAGCCTCCTCGTGAATTTAGTGATGCTGCAATTGGGCAGTTTGCGTCATATTACACAACCATATTAGCGATTTTCTTTTGTAGCCTTAATTCACATAATATTAACCAGACGTTGGAAATTAGCAGTGCATTCCCGTAAATCCATCGCCTAATGTGACATACCCAGCCAGTAGTCTGTGACTCGCCCCGACAAAATCATTGGAGTGGGGGGCTGAAAGTAGACAACCAATGAATACTCATCCAGAAGTGCAACATGATATGGAATAAGGAACTCTGGAGCTTTGGACCTCAGAAACAGAAGAGACACTCGTCTGTCCGATGTCTTGTGTTCTATGTACCAAGACAGAATGGAAGAAAGAAACAAAAATAAAATGCAGAGATTGCAGGCTGAACTTGCCATAGCCGGTAGCTCTTTGTACCGTGCCCACTCCGTTCGACAGCATGCTATTGGCACTCAGAAAAAGGGGTGAGCAGAATTGTGCTGGAAAGTCGCCACCCAGTCAATGACTAGAATTTACCTAATGTGACATCTGCTTTAGATACATCGATACCAATACAACAGGTGATGGTGCAGATCCAAAAAGTAGTTACCCTGAATTACTCAACATGCACCTGCACCTCCATCCACTGCTACCTCTTGTTGGCTGAATAAATAGCATGCAAGCTGCCCGAGTAAAATAATGGAACCGTGCCACAAAGTTCATTGGCTTTCAAATTCTCTCACCAACTAGATTTGCAGGTGTAATACAAGTTGGGACATCCCATTTGGAAACAGAACCATTGCGATTCTCTGGAATCTCATCTTCCAAGCCCTTCTGGGCCCAAGAACAGTCAGGACCCAGAGGAGGGATGAGCACATGGCAGAGCGTAGCCTGATTCACGCATGGTGTCTCTACACAGACATTTCATTATTGCCTTTATTTAAAATGATTTCTAGTGCTGGTAGGGGATTACACGCGTTTAATATTCAAGCGGCCGTATGCAAAGCATCATTTAGCAGAAATATGAAATATTCATTACACACACTCCTAAATGGATACAATCCAAATGTGAGTGAAATAGAAATCAAGCCACTCATCACAGTATGCTGCACAGAATAAACAAATTTCTTATTTGGAAACGACCTTACATTAAATGTGTGCTTCGGGACCGCAAGAGATTTCTTGGTCGTCCAGTAGGCAGACGTCTCTTGGGAAGGCAACCTTGTTCTGAGAATAAAGTGACAATTCATTTATCTGCTGTGGGGTTGTAGAGCAGGGGATCAGGATGTGGTTCTGGTGACACCGAGTAAGTGTGTGTCAATTTATATCTAAATAAGTGCCACCTGGGGCAGCAATGTGGTATGATGAGACTGTCACACCAGATGGGTTCAGATACAGCCTGGGCTTCCCATAGGGTCATTATTGTTACCGCCTTGTTTGTGCTGAATCCTGCATTTGGTGCGTTTCATATTCGGTTTCAAAGTTTAACTGAGGACAGTCGACTGCCGTTTATTTATATCAAGCATACTGCTTCATCATTTATCTGGCCTTGTCAGTAGTTTCATGGCAGTTTTGGGTCAAAATCTGTGATCTTGAGCTTCTTCTGAACTCGCCTAAAATGTGGCTTCAGTAAATTGCTAATGTAAAGCACAATGAACAAACAGACAGACCTTCATCCTTATTTACAAAAGAGCAACAGAATTGGCATCAAGCTCCCTCGTTAATGTATTTGAGCTCATGGCAGCCATCACATATATACTATAGCAGCTATGCCCAGTACAGGATCAAAGCGGTTCCACCATCCCTTAGTGACAAATTACCAATAGACTACTATCAGCAGCACTGAGGGTGGAATTACAGTAACAGCCTGCGAGTCCTAGTGTCAGTTCGGTTAATAGTGGATTAAATCAGAGCAGAAAGCTACTATCACATAGCAAGGAGCAACTGATCAGAATCTTGTGATTTGCAGTACCTAGTGACAGAGCTGTATTGGGGACACTCAAGTGCTGGAGTTAGAAGCTATTTAATTCATAAAGCATTGTGCTGCACTAAAATTAGTCACATACTGTGTAGGGGCAGGGTCAGATAGCAGTGATCCCAAATATTGGGGTCTAAATGACAGAATATGGCAAGAAATAGCAGAAAGTTCAGACAGCAGCAGTTCCCTATGGCATGCCCTACTGCAAAACTGGGTTCTGGTGTGAGAGACCCTAACTCCTTAGCTACAAAGTGAGCCTTGCCTTTTAAAAAAGTGCTGGCCACATGATCTGCATTGAAAAAATGCGTTCAAATGAGCTATTGAGCCAGATGCAGTATCAGGAACCATGGTCATCACAAAGGTGTTGAGCCAAGAAACAAGGTAAAGAAGAATTGATGGTAGAAAGGAAGTGCAGGTCAAACATGTGGGTATTCAGACAAATAGCCAAAAGTGGTCAAAAGGGACGGACTAATGGTAAGAATCCACAAAATTCAGAGAGAGACCCCTTTCCCAGGTAGGCTGGGCATCCAGTGTTTGTCAAAAAAATGGGGTAAAAACAGCAATCAAAACAGAACACAAGAAATCCTCTTCATGGATCTGGATGGCTAATCTATCATTGGCATCACAGAAATACAACATGGCAGTACAAACTACTTCTTTCTTGCACATCACTCCTCACCAAGTGCCGGCACAGAGCTCTGTGACAACTCTCAAAGTAAAATGCAAGAATGAGGATACAGATTTGTTCACATATATCAGAAACAAACCAGACCTACACTTGTGTTCTGCGTTCCACCTTATGCCTACCCAACTAAATGGGCACGGTCAGCAGCAAGCAGCATGCCATGGATGTGCGGGAGTGAAGCCCTTCCTGACAGTGGCACATGCCTATCTGTGCTCTCCATTGTTGGGATTACAGAGGCAGACTAGGAAGTGGGACTCCGGTGACAGCTTCATACAGTAGCATCCCCTAATGCTGTGGCAGGCTGTGACCAGCATCACCTTCTCAGGAGTTTGCATAGTTAAAACATCAAGAGGTTGTTTCTAAAGAGGAGACCAGTTTAGAGAGTGTTAGTTAAAAAAAAAAAAAAAAGCATTCAACCACTTAGACGTTTTCACTTTTCATTGTTATATTACACTGAATCACAGTGGATTTAAATTGGCTTTTTTGAGACTGATCAACAGGAAACAACTTTTTAATATCAAAGTGATAAGAGATTTCTGCAAAGTGGACTAAATTAACTACAAATCTAAACCACAAAATAATTGATTGCATAAGTATTACCACTGGTACCTCTAACTGGTTTGAGTCACGGAAACAGTTCCTTGGAGATCACCTGTCTGTAGTCAAGGGTTTCAATTGAACTCCTCTTGAGGCAGTATACACATGACATCTCAGCTAGAGCTTGTCAGAAGGCACATGGGAGGCACTGAACTCAGACAAAAGAAGGTTCTGTGGTGTGATGAGACCAAAATTGAGCTTTTTGGCCATCACATGGCACATAATTAAAACACACCACCATCCCAACTGTGAAGCGTTATCCTGCTGGGACACTTGTCTGCAACAGGCCCTGGAAGCCTTGGAATCCTAGGGATTTCTTGGGGGAAAACCTGACACATTGTGCTTTGGGAGAAGTTTGTTTTCCAGAAAGACAACAACCACAAGCATAAAGCCAAAGCGACACACCAACGGCCTACCAATCAGCAGTGTGAAGGTCAGAGTCCAGGTCTCAGTTTAGCTGAGAATTTGTTGTTCATCACCCACAATTCCCATGTCACCTGACAGAGCTTGAGAATTTTACAAAAAAGAACAGAGAAAAAAATAAACAAAAAGTGACCAGATGTGCAAAGATGATAGAGAGACAGAGGCCTGTGCAGACAGATGTCATGGATGCCCAACATACATCTAATAAATACTGACCTGAAAGGAGGTGAATGCTTTTGTGATCGATTATTTTGTGTTTCATATTTAAAATTAATTTAGACCACTTTCCAGAGATCTGTTTTCACTTCACCATTAAAAAAGTTTTTTGTCTGTGTCAGAAAAGTCAAATTAAATCCATGTGATTCAATTTTGTATAACAGTAAAATGTGTAAACTTCCAAGGGGTTGAACATTTTTTATAGACACTGCACCAGAGCTGAGTCCATTTTTTAACATTCCAAGATTCAAATGACAAGATCTGAAGGTAAGCCCAGTCTATCCTAAGGGTGACCTTCACTTCTGGAGATTTACTTTGGTCACAATTCCTACAGATGAACTCAGTCAGAGTCTGTCGATAGTACACATTTGTGATGTGGCACCCATTCAGGAAGTGAACAACCAACGACTTCAGAGATTAGCCCCGACTTGACAGCTGTGAATCAGTATGGGACAGCTGTGCACATGAAGATGAACCCTAAGGAGTGGATGAAGAAATTCAGTCAAGAAATATCAAGTGGCAAGATATACAGTATGCCTAAGCCCTGTGTGCCAAGGGCACTGCCTGCTGGCGCACCATCGCCCACACATACAAATTTAAAAAAAAAAAGTAATGATTTTTTTTTTTCTCTTTTGGCCGATTGATTCTTTTTTCTTATTCATGTCCCAATGGAATCCACCCACCGCCTAATTAAAATTCTAACATTAAACTCCTATCAGACTTCTCTCTCTGTTTAACAAATCTCGGTGCTAAATGTAGCTATTACCATATAGTTAGAGAATTAGAGATTTGTTTTTTTCCACATCACAGGAGCAGCTGAAAAATTATCAAGATGTGGAAAAAAGAAAAACAAATGACCCAAGGCACACGGCAGACATGGTGTTTCATGCCTGTATCCCTGCCTGAGTAAAATTACTGTGGTTCACCAGGCACAGGACGTTGCAGATTAGACAGCACAACTGTACATAAGCCAAAGAAAACCATCTGCAGGCCCCAAGCTGCTCCTTGTATAGCCAGAGACTTGAGACTGTGACTGGAAGAAGCAGGTCACTTCAGTTGGAGTGAGCAGCAAGTAGGAAGCAAAATGGAGAGGATCATCTATACCCCTGCCTCCTAGCCATGGAGAATCTCTAGTGTCTTAAATATAACATAACGGAAAATGTTCAGAGCGCCTGACCTCCTTGACCTGTCTATCACTACTGCCAGATAAAATCCCATTCAAGTAAAATGATATATTGACGTAGGTACACAAAGAACCTTATCTTATTTATATATACAGTATATTGTATGTATGTGTGTGTGTATATATATATATATATATATATATATATATATATATATATATGGTTGAATAGTTTACTGTCAAATAATGCAAACAGTATGCAACACGTGCACGTGTTTCGCCCTAATTCTGGGCTCATCAGGCGTACACACTCACTGCTATATACAGTATATATACATATATACACACACAAACACATACATTCAGTGCCTTTCCTTTGTATTTGTGTGAATGTCTCTCCTCCAGTGCTCCCTCTCTAGAGTGTGTTCCCATAAAAGCCTGCTTCTGAGATGCTATTATTATTTTTAAGGCGCCTTTCTCACCTCCTGTTTGGTTTTTACACTTTCTGTCTTAGATGGCAACTCACTCAGCATGCACCGTTAATCCTCCTTGTGTGTCTTACACTCGCATTTCCTCCTTTGTTGTGCCACCAAAGTCAAACTGAACAATCAGATTGCTCTGATGGGCTGGACACATAGACCTTACTGTTTTATTATATAGTACATTAGCACTGAAAGGAAAGTAACATTGATATAGTGGCTCTTCTTTAACAGTCAGTGTCATTTGCTCCCGTGTCTGCTTTGTTCATTACTACCTGTTAGTATTTGACTACAATTTAAGGAGCAAACTCCACAGATATAATGATAATTGAAACACAGTAGTAAAAGAAAGTTAAGTGCTTAAAATTATGACAAAGAAAACACATTACTGAATTTCTTTTAAACGTAAATATCATACTAGAACACTTTTCTGAATGCTTAATAGGAAAAGAATAAAGGTCAGCAAAACGATTAGACTGATAATTGTCTGGTTGCAATGAAAGCCATTGGCCACAGTGGTGCTCCAGGACCGGACTTGGGAACCCCTGCTGTAGACTATACACCACATTTGAGATGGTATTAGAAGAATACCATGCTGTATATGGAAAACACGATCTTGCCAAAAGTATAAAAAATACTGTATCTCTAGCTTAATATATCATTGCATTATAGAGATGAATAAAAAGAAAACAGCGCTTTAGTATGGAGTCCAGCGAACCCCCAGAATAAAATATCTTCAGGAAGAAGGGTAGCATATGCAAACTATAATACAGAATGTGGAAAACTTGGAAAATCCCTTCTTCTCAGTCAAGAAAATTCTCACTTTTTAGGTAAAGAGGAATACAGCATTACAAAGGATAAAACATTTTAGTATGGAGGCTAGTGCATAGAGTAGAATAAAGCGGCACAGCCCAGGGACCAGTATGTTAAAACACAATACCCCGGTGTAAAAATGATTATAGAGAATTGAGCATACATGATTAGACACCACTCTATAAAACACAGCGGCACGGCCCAGAGAACAGTATGTTAAAACACAATACCCTAATATGAAAATGATTATATAGAATCGAGCATACATGATCAGATACCACTCTATAAAACACAGTGGCACGACCCAGAGGTCAGTAGGTTAAAAAAACACAATACCCCGGTGTAGAAATGACACGATCAGATGTAACTTCAAGTAGGAAAATGTTACCAGTGTGGAGCAAAGGATAATATACAGCCAAAAGAAGATTACTGACAAACTCCCACATGTCCTGCCCCCAGCTTACCTCTGTGATGCGAGGGTTGGTGCACTTGACGTTCTTGCTCGACAGGTCCAACCACTGGTTGATGAAGGGGGCACAGTGCTGGCGCAGAGTACAGCGACTCTCTCCACTGCACCAGCCACATTCAAACTTGCGCTCGGCCTTCAGGCAGAGACCACAGCTTTCTCGTTGGGCTGCACATTTGTACAGGTGAACTGCAAAACGACAAGAGAAAGGTAAAGGGTAAGACTCCAATAATGGGTAAGCCACCTGGGGATTACTAAAAAAAGAAAAAACGGCACACATGTAGCTGACAGGCCTTTTGTCATGAATCCATCTCAGCCAGACCTCTTGAACTGTTCACTGTGTGAGTCCACAATAATGGACTTGAAAAGGGCCTGAGGGGACTTCATGCAACAGACCATGAGCTTTTGCCAAGATAGACTGGCACACACTTGCAGAAAGGAGGTGTTCAGGCTTATGATTTAATTGCAAACATTGGGTTTCAAAGGTCAACATTTTAAAGCAACTTAGAATTTCTTTATTCAAATTAATTGTTAATTTATTCATTTGTAAACTTGCTTTATTCAAGAAATGGGCACAGCTAGCAATCATATTCTAGTCCTGAAGATAAAAGTCCTTTCTTCTGCTTATTGTCAAACTCCGCAGGAAAAAAAAAGTCTAAATTAACATGGATTGATCAGCATTGCAGAAGTACACATAGCATCAACAGCTCATAAAAAATAATGCTACTTATATTTCACTGTAATTTTAATGTCACTAGCTAATAATGCTCTATTGTATATCTGACCATACATTATATTAATTTATTTTCATACTCATTTAACGATTTTGTTTGCTGGAGCCAATAATGGGAGCCACTTGTGTAATGCAAAGATCAGGACAGGATGCCAGCACAGCTAACACAGGTCAGGTCAGGTTGAGAAGCATGCACTGGTACAGCGCGTTGCCGCACTCACCACATGACAAAACAGCTCAGGATCCTGGTTGGCAACCCCCAGGCAGACATGCGGTCCAGTCCCACCCTCCAGAAATGAACATCTATCTGTTGCAGACCGTTGTTACGTGGACGTCCCCTTGGTCAACAATGAGGACCCTGCGAGCCAGATCACCCTCAGGGAATCAGACTATATGGCCATAGTGCCGCAACTGACAGTCCCTCACAATGCAGGTAATGCGCCTCATTCAGGACTCCATAAGCAACCGCTCATTCGACACAGAGTCAAACCAGCGATACCCAAGGATTCTCTGAAGAGACACAAGGAGTCCGGTCTTCGTCTCAGGTCACTGGTCCATGTCTCTCAGCCATATAGTAAGGCAGGAAGCACCAGGACTCTAAAGACTTGGACCTTCGTCCTTTTGCAGAGATATTGGGAGTATCACACACCCCTTTCTAGCGACCTCATGACCCCCCATGTTCTCCCAATCCATCTACTGACTTCATAGTAAGAGTCACCAGAGACATGAATGTCACTGCCAAGGTAAGTAAACCTCTCGTCAAGGTCGACACTGTCTCTGCAGACAGACACACTGCTGCTGATGTGCCCAAGAGGTCATTAAAGGCTTGGATCTTGGTTTCTATCCAGGACACTCGCAAGCCCAGACACTCAGACTCCTCACTCAGTCTCTTGAGAGCCCCGATCAGAGCCTCCATTGACTCCGCAAAGATCACAGCAACATCAGCAAAGTCAAGGTCATTGAATCTTTCCTCACCAACAAATTCCCCACAGCTGCTGGACCCACGAACCTGCACAACAGCCAGTCCATTCAAGCACTGACAGAGTAGAAGCAAAAACAAACCCCTGACAAACCCCAGAATTAACTGGGAAAAATGCAGTACTATACCAGTACAAGTACAAAGACAAACTCAGGCTGGAATCAAACAAGGGCCCAAGTGTCAAAAAGGTGCAATGCCAATCCCATGTGCCATCCACACATAAATCCTTAAGCCAATTGTAACAATGCCATCTTGATACCACTGACTGTTTTGAAGTTTTTACATATAATGTTTACAATTGGAAGGCAGTTTCTTCCAAGTTTTCAGTCGTTCACGATGCCAGCCACATATATGCTGATGCCAATTGTGAATGATTTCAAGTGGTCTTTCTAACCTTACCAAACACGTAAATTAAATATGGGAACACCGATGCCAACAGTTAGTGTGTAAACAGTCTTTGTGTTTTGTTTATTTTCTCTGTTTAACTGGTGGCAGATAAAGTTGACTTTTTACGCCTGCATTTGAACCACACATGTTCAGTGAAGTTAGTGAAGAAACAGACGTTAAGATCTTGTTAAGCCGGAAATAACTTTGTGTTTGAAAAAATAAAATGTGTTTGTCAGTAAGCTAAATTGGCTGGTTGAAAATTAAATTCGGCTCCCATCAGAAGAGCATTAGCTTGTCATGCCACCTGCTGTCTTCTTGTCACTTTACCTTTAATGCCTTCTGGATTGTCAATGATGAAATTCCCATTCCACACCACTGAGAAATTCACTGCCAAGTCGCTGATGTCCATCCCATCATAAATATACTGCCAGGGAAATAAACACAAAAAAATACAAAAATGAATCACACCAGCATTTTTTTTCATGTTTCACAAGATCCCAGATTGATCTACTACCAACATTAATAGTGGCACATACCGAGCTATTCTGGCACTGCACACTTGAGCTATTAAACCGAAGTGCAGGAACCCGGTGGCTGACCCCTTGGATGTCCAGCACGCATTCGTAGCCACGCTGACCTGACTGAGGCTGGGGCAGATTTCGAGCTTTCAGAGTGATGGGCTTTACCTCTCCTACATGGATGAGGACTTCCTCCGAGGGTACAAGTTGTGGGCAGTCCTGAAAAAGAAGGGAGACTAACGTTAAATAGGAGGGAAGAGGAAGTGGATAAACTTGACTCTGCAAACGGGAATGAGATGAGCACCATTTACTAAGGGTGCTACCTTCCTGTGGATGGCTGTAAGCTGCATATGCTATGTGAAAACTGCATTGCACTTAGCAGACGCAAATATCACACCCACCTTAAATCCCCACAAATAGTTTCACTCTTCTAATGCATTTGTTTTTACAGAATTAATGATTCATAAATTATAAATGATACAATAATACTCCAGTGCAATTAAAGGGCACCTTATATTTTCTCAATGTGGGCCACCAGACTGTATATTTTGCACAGTACTGAAGATCTACACACTACATATTATTACATAACCCATTCAGCAGGTGTAATTTTAATAATAATGAACAAGCCCTCCATGAATAGTATATCTGTCTTATTCCCTTACCAATGAACTCCCACATTTACCTTCTCTACAGTTCCTTCCATCCCTGGCATACTAAAAACTCTCTACCTCTTTCTCAGTTCCTTAGACTCCACCACCTCTGCAGTGATGAGGCTGACGTCTGTAATGAAGCCTTGAAAATGAGGAGTTTCTTTATTGATAGAGGGGACCCTTCTCATATTGTGGACAGGGCTCTCAATCAGACCAGTAATAGACACTTGTAACATCAACTCTAAGAGGAACTCCAACACTGAAACCCACACCCCATTGGTCCTCCCATTCTACCCTAACACTTTTCTCTCCCACAGGTCACCAAACACAACTGAAAATTCTGCAAACCGATCCTTCCAAAGGAGCCCTTTTTCCTAACCCTCCTATGATGTCCTTCTGTGCATGTGACCAGCAGTGCCTGGTTTCCTCAACATGTGACGTTTAGAACTGAGGTGAGGTATCAGACCAGAGAATCTTGTTTCTAATAGTCTGACAATCCTTTAGGTGTCTTTTTGCAAATCTTCAAGTGGGCTTCCATGTCTCATCTGGCCACTCTCCTGATTAGTGGAGTGCTGCAATGGTCGTTGTACTTCTGGAAATCCTGGAGTGACCATCAGATTCTTGTTCATCTCTTTTATCCAAGCTCTTCTTTTATGATTACTCAGTTTTACGGGGTGACCAACTCTAGGAGGAGCTGTGGTTGTCTTCCATTTACTGGAAGAATTGTGAACCGTCACTGCTGGAGACATTGTTTTGTAGCCTTCCCCAGCTCTGTTCCTTGACACGATTCTGTCTCTGAGCTCTGCAGGCCATTCCTTTCACCTCACTTCTTGTTTTTAGCTGAGATGCACATTGCCAACTCTGGGACCTTCTACAGACAGGTGTGTGCCTTTCCTAATCGTATCCGAATTGAATTGACCACAAGTGGAACCCAAACAAGCTGTAGAAACAACTCCATGACAAGCAATCGAATGGAAATCACCTGAGCCACATTTCAAATGCCATAGCAAATAGCCTGAATATTTGTGTCGATATGATATTTCGATTTTTGTATACAAAAGCTACTAAATTGCTGCTTTGCTTTTTCATGCTAGAGTATTGAGTGTCGATGGAAAAAAATAATTAAAGATTATTTTTTGAGTCTAATTTGTTCCAAAATGTGAAATTTGACTTCTTTAAGTAATTCAACATTTTCTAAGAGTACGGAGCATCTGAAATGTTGGGAACCACTGGTAGGAATAATGAGTCTTGTGTTGCCCTGCTTGGTTTAGAGCTCTTCACTTGCGATAATTACTTTCTTAACAACAAAAACAACAACATCTTTCTTGTACAGCCCAAAATCACACAAGGAATTCTTCAATGGGCTTTAACAGTCAACATTTTTTGGCAGTCTTCCAGCCTTGTCTCCCTAGGAACACAAGGAAAAATTCCAAAAAAACCCTTATAAGGAAAAAAATGGAAGAAATCTGGGGAAAGGCAATTCAGAGAGAGACTCCCTTAAGGTAGGTTGGCCATGCGGTGGGTGTCAAAAATGGCGTAAAGACAACACACAAGTAATCCTCTTCACAGAGCTACTGTAGATGGCCAATCTATCACTCCCACATCCGAAATACAATACACTACAGCACAAGAACCTTTTTTCAAAACTTTTTACTTGATTATGTAAGTCTCATTGGATTACATCTTCTGCTAAGTGAATAATACTTTGTGAAACACCGGCAGGGTGGACGGATGAAAACTATGACATTGAAAACACAGCTTCTAACGGCGCTCTAATTTATTTGTGCTTATTATGTGGTGATTCTGTGATTGTTTCCTGCTCATTACAACATCTCATTCCCTGACTGCTCACCCTTCATGGAAAAAAAACAAAACATATTCCGATACAGCGGACACAGGAGTGTCGCTGTTTTCCATGGTGCTTGTTGTATTGCTTACTCATATGCAGCTACATTGTGTCTTATATAGTTTTATACATATAGAAAAGGAAAAATAATTGTACTAATTGCTGTAGTTTTGAGATAAATCCTGGACTTACTGTCCATCAAGAATTTTCAGGTGACGTGCTTTTGACCAGTGTTGGTGATGGTGGCTATGTCATATGCGTTTTCAGTCATTTTAGCATGGATGGAGATCTTCTTCTTTCGGCTTCTCCCGTTAGGGGTTGCCACAGCAGATCATCTTGATCCATATCCTCCTGTCCTCTACATCTTGCTCTGTTACACCCGCCACCTTCATGTCTTCTCCCATCACATCCATAAACCTTCTTTTAGGCCTTCTTCTTAGGCTTCTCCATCTTAGCATCCTTCTCCCAATATACCCAGCATCTCTCCTCTGCACATGTCCTGACCAATGCAATCTCGTCTCTCTGACTTTGTCCCCCAACTGTCCAACCTGAGCTGACCCTCTAATGTCCTCATTTTTAATCCTGTCCATCCTCGTCACACCCAATGCAAATCTTAGCATCTTTTACTCTGCCACCTCCAGCTCTGTCTCCTGTTTTTTTGGAGATAGTTTTGTAAATGATGTGACAATACTAGTGTGAAGATGGAGATCGTTTTCATTTAATCACCATTTTTAAATGAAAATGTAGCAGTGTGGACATACCCTTAGTCAGTGCTTTGAACCAACGCACTAGAGTGGCTCCCAATGCTTTCTGATTAATAAAGTTAATGGAATGAAAGTCACAGACCATCCATCACATTAGTTGGTCTGTAATTAATGAAATAAACAAAGTGAACCACAGGTTGCCGGAGGCAGAGCACCCTCACCTCAGAGACATTGACTCGGCCTTCCTGGAAGGAGCAGCTGGTAGGGTCGTGAGTGCATAGGTTGCGGTATTTACACCAGTGGCAGCGGAAGGCACTGTTCACACAGGATAGACACCTGAAAAGAAGAAAGAAAAACAAAAAAAGGACATCATGACCCCCTAGGGGACAGACCAGAAGGTGAGATGTTCAACTTAATGGCTTTCTGTAGTCAGTAAAATCTCTCACGCTGGCATGTGCAGACTAAACCGAGTTGCATGTACCTTGGAGAACTTTTGTCAATTATGCATCAATGTCAACAATTAAATATTCATAAGGATTTGAGCGAGGAGCTCGTTCTCACACGTTGTAAACAAAGCCATGACAGCATTCCATCTCCATGGGGGGAGCCAAGAGATCCCAGCATCAGTGAGTGCAGCATCCTGCCGGTGGGCAGAGGATCAAGATAGAAGATGGAAGACAAACATCAGCAGAATGTCATGTGATGGCTGGCATGGGGTGTAGATGGGGGCACATAACTGAAGAAGTGGCAAGTGGGTACCTGATGGGAGGCTTGTAGGGAAACAAAACTGGAAAAAGAACCAGATGATACAGAAATTGTCACTTGCTTATGTGCAGGAGGGTGGGCTTAATATGAAAATATAAGCATAGCATACAAGACAGAGATGTCTGTTAGGGAATCTGGGGTTCATGTCTCAAGAGAAAGAAGGCAGCTGCTGGGGATGTGACGGCTGTAGCGGATGGGCTAACATTCAAAGTAATATGATAGGGTGGCAAGCACAAACAAGATGCTTACAGCTGGTGGACGCTGCAATTGTAGAACCGGAATTCAGTGCTGGCAAACATCTGCCCTGTCTCTCTGGAATTCAGCCGCAGTTCCACACCAAACCAGTCTAAAAAGAAAAACAAAACAGAAATATTTTAAATCCAGGCACTGGCATAAGTGGCATCGTGTCTGCTGGAGCACACAGGCTCAGACGACTGATATCATCAGAGACGTGGGGGGACATTACGTGCCAGACAGCAGCGGACATCTCAAAGCCCTATACCTTCACATGGCAATTTCCCCTTGCCATGGTGTCCTTCAAATAGCTCACCGGCAATGTGATCCAAGACTTGTGTGATGGTGCCAATGAAATATTCTGAAGGTAGTTTTTATTTCTAGCTAGATTCTGTCTTGCAGTTCATAGGATGGCAGATCTTGCAGTGTATCCTGGTAAATCTCTCTACCCTTGTACTCCATTTTCTTCAATCAATAATTAAATGAGACCCCTCAATAACTCTGCCTTGCTTTGGCATCACATCCATTTCACCAATAAAGACCGACCTATCACTGCAGCGCCCCTGATGTCAAATCAGACTCTCATTCCAGTCAATGGGCACATTCTTGTTAAGCGAGCTGTCCTTTCAATAGTGGGCAGTAGACAATGTCACCTTTGCTATGGTTTACAACATATTCCACAGCCCCCCCGAGTGCTAACTTAAACAGCTATTTCCTAAATCCCTACCCACTCAGCTTTAAAGATTCTCTGCCCCAGAGGCAGCAGATGGCAAGAGGAACTGGACTCACATAGGAGGCAGCCTACATTGGACAAGCAAACCTTAAACAAGCCAAGTGGCTCATGTGTGTGTGTGTGTATGGGGAATGCCAAATATAGGCTGGCACCTCATAAAGACTGTAAATAGAAGCGACTCGGCCTCGGGGCAGCAATTGGACTGTGCTCCAAAGGGCATTCCCAAACGCTGCCTCCTCTAAATCTTTCTTGGTACTGATCAGTGCACATAACGTATTCCTGCTCACACACACTGGTACACACACATGGGATGGGCAGCTTCGAGGTGACAGGACAAGAGGAACTTCACTGGCACAACATGTGCTGCCCAGCAGTGCTTTTCTAATTGATCAGCGCTTTCAATTAACACCAAACGTGTGGAGCCTGACAAAAAAATGAGAAGTGCTGATATCAGTGAACAGCTGCCCCTCAGAGCTTGTGTTTGCCACTAGTGCTGCTGGTACTGGTGTGTGTGTGCGTGTGTGTGTGGTGGGAGGGGGGGTCCACAAAATAAAGACTGCTATCCATAGCATTGGGAATTCACCAAAATGAAAAGGATGAGTTGTCCAGCAGCTGTCCAGAGCCCATAGTCTGAAAGACAAACTGCTGCCCATTTAGGGTTGGTGGGCAGGGACAGAGGCTAGTTCAGTGTAAAAAGCCACCTGCCGTTGCCATGACTACTATGGCAGACAAGAGGGTAACATGCCTCAGCAGTGGACTAAAAATCTTCCAGGAGTGGACACTTCTGGAACCAAACAATGACATTGGTGACAGAGCATATATTGGAAGCATCGAGGTCATAAAATCTCTTTTGACAGAAAAGACGGTGACATGCCTCCGAATTATTGTAAAACTGAGTCCGTAAACTAGGACTGGCAGTGCCTAACGTCACACAGTCTTTTTACAACAAGAACATTTATTTATAGAGCATGTTTTCATACAAATGATGTAGCTCAAAGTGCTTTACAAATAAGAATTTTAGATGAATTACAGTGGGTGACACAACTTATTGCATGGAAATCAATGAAGGCAGTACAAGGACTTATGGTGCCAGGGATCAAATAGTCTCCTCTAAAAGTCACATGAGTTGCTGAACAAGGTTTTCGTTTTGTAGGATTTTTTAATATTGTTGCTAGGGTGGTTGCCACCGAGGCCTGACCAGCGATTGCAACCTGTGATGTAATCAGGTCAACAGGCCAGCGCTACTCACATCCAGTTTATCCGACATTGCGGATTCTAAAAAACATTTTCATGTAGCATTGCTTAAGAATTCCTAGTTTAGATAATTTTCCATTGTTTTCTCTGCAATTTTGGTTTCATTTTATTTAATTGACTTCCAGGTTTTGAATTTGTTTTTTTTATGGTCGCTCATCAAATCCAAACTGGTTTCTAATCTTCCTAGGCAGGAAACAAAGATTAGTAGCACCAGGTATATCATAGTGTCCACTGATGGAACATAATAGATAACATGTACAATCAAAAGAGCTAAATGGCTGAACAGGGACCAGCAGTCCCTGTGGCAAAATAATTCAGTGTGCCACACAACCTGAGCGGCTAGACATGGGCAGTCCACGCTGACAGGAAAGAGAATCTCGTGTCTCACGACACCACAGGGATTGGCAGTGCCTGGGGATGATATACAGGCTCCTGGTTTACTAAACAAAAGGGGATATAAGTGAGGGAACCACAGGAGCTGAATGGCCTAACAGAGGATTGGCACTACCAAGGTGAAATACAGGATGTGACATGACTCAGCACTGCACAGGAACTGAGTGGCTGAACAATGTTTGCCAATGTCTGGGGTCACAGTCTTCTGTCTGAGGGGACATGGCTCAGGGACTCGTATGGTGTTACACTACAATATGCTTCTAAAATTTGTTTTCAGGATCCTCAATTTTAGGGGGTCCATAGGGTTAACTGGGAAGTCCCAGAACCTCCTGTTTTTTGTGCATTGAGGACATGGTAGCTTAGATAAGGCTGTCACACAATTTCTTGTCTAACACAAAAGAACAAAATGACTCAATGGACATTGTAAATATCATTATTTGAACTGGGGTGGAAAGGTCCTGATTTTATTAGTGTGTTTCTCACACAGAAATGGGGGGACGGGCCAACTGGGTGTCCATTTTCTCTTCAGCATTCTACAATATCATATGTGGGGTAACATTAAGCTTAACATGCATCCATAGTAAGGAAGTGTGGCACAGGGACACAAGACTTCTACAGTCACACTGGCTCATTTAAAATACAATTTAGTTCATTATTGCATGGCGCTCTTCACTGAGAACATGCCCAGAGTGCTTACAAAGTGTTTACAACTATAAGACATCAACAAGTATTTAACCTCACAACATTTATACACATAAGCATACACATTATGTTCACCACACAGTAAACAGAATGGAACTCAGTGATTAACATAATGATACCATGACAGTATTATGCCCAATTGATACAGTATATGGCTACTTGGCAAAACAAAAACTGCTGTCAAAGTTAACCACTGAGAGTACGAGGAAAGTTATCACCAACAAAAGTCGTAGTTCTGCTAACCCAAGCCTCCTGAGCATTCTACAATATCATATGAAGGCTAACATTAAGCTTAACATGCATCACACATACATTAATGGAAGTAATTAGTAAGGAAAAGATTGAGCAACACATGGCAAGAACAGGAGTGTTACTGTACTGTTGGCAGGGGTTCAGACGAGGGAGGATGTGTTTAACTAAAATGCTGGAATTTTATGAGGAAGCTTATGATATTATCTTGAAATCATTTGACAAGGTCAAACACGGGAGGGTGGGCATCAAACTAAAAGAGATTCGAGTTCAGCGTGTATTGTGTAGATGGGTGCAAAATTGGCTCAGACACAGGAAGCAGAGGGTTATGGTGCAAAGAAACCTATGTGAAAATGGGTGGTGTTGAAAGTGGTGTTCCTTTAGAGGTCAGTGCTGGGGCCACTACTCTTTTTAATAAACAGAAATAATCTGGAGAGGAATATAAATTGCAAACAGGTTATGCTTGTAGATGACATCAAGCTAAGTGGATTGGCAGATATTTTCAAATCCACTGAATAATTACAGATGGACTTGGACAGCATACCGGCTTCTGGTGGCAGATGAAATTTAATGTAAGTACTGTACATGTTCACTTTTACACACAGGAAGTAGAAATGGTAGATATGAATATACAATTAGAGGTCTGAAACTTGAAAGTATCTCTTATGAGAAGTTTTTAGGTGTGGTAGGGGTTACTATCAACATCCAGACAGAGTACAGAAGCCATTAGAAAGGCTAACAGAATGTCATGTGTGGAGGAAAAGGCCAAGGAGGTTCTGCTCAAGCTTTGTAACACAATGGTTAGACCTCATCATGAGTATTGTGTGCAGTTTTGGTCTTCAGGCTATATAAAGACACAGCATTTCTTGAGACCGTCCAGAGGAGAGTCACTGTGCTGATCGCAGGACTGAGAGGTATGATTTATGAGGAGAGATTGAAGGAGTTGAATCTCTTCCATTTAAGCAAACTAAAATTAAGATGTTACACCACTTAAGTTTTTAAAATTAAGAATTGATTGAGTACAGTAGATCCGGATTGCTACTTTAAAATGAGCTCAAGAGGAGCATGGGAGGAAATCTGTTGAGGGCAGATTCTGCACAAATGTTAAAATCTTTCTTCACACAGAGAACCATAAAAATAAATGACCGAGTAGTGTGAGGGACAATATAGCTTTATAGACCTTCAAAACTTGGCTTGATGGTATTTTGGAGAGGCTTCATTGGGCTGAATGACCTGTTCTTGTAAAATGTTTCTAATAATCAAATGACTCCAGGTGTAAGCCAGTGTCTCAGCTGGGCATCTGGTGTCACATGTGCTTTTCTGACACATAAAAAGGGAATGTGTCTCTTGAAGCCATAGGGACATGGTGGTTTAACTACGACTGTAAACTCTTTGTCTTGTATAAACAAGTGTGTACCACAATTCAAGATGGCACTGGGGTGTTACTGGGTTAGAGGGCTATTGACACAGGAACTCACAGCATGGGATTGAAAGCTCTGGCAAATGGCACCTAAGGTAGGTTCTCCCCTCTCCTCCGTAATGAAGTGAGAGATATGAATAGCGTATCCACTGCTGGCTCTCATAGACAGTGATGGATGTGTGAGATCATGAGGCATTATGAAGTCATTACAAAAATATTTGAGCCTAAGAGCAGTTGTGTGTGAAACCACCCATCACACTTGTGCCCCTTTGCCCTCACCTTGATCAGTTGGTATAT
Source organism: Polypterus bichir lapradei (assembly GCA_026402145.1). NCBI lineage: Eukaryota > Metazoa > Chordata > Cladistia > Polypteriformes > Polypteridae > Polypterus > Polypterus bichir. Next base: position 32,962,610 of record JANRMT010027041.1, read on the forward strand.
TTGGCACATCTTTAGGTGCCGGAGAGAGGCAGAGGATCTGGTTCCCTGACACTTGGCCTTCCACTTCCGTCAGGTTGCCAAATGAGCAGGTGACGCCAGGGGAGAGATCTGGAACATCGCTCACTCTCACCATCAGCTGGAGGGAAACACAGACAGACAGAAGGTTAGCAGATTAAACCGGCAGTGTGCTCTTGAGAGTTCTGAGGACAGCTAAATAAAGAGCTCTTGAGACAGACAGAGAGCGCAGATGTGAGGAAGAGAAAGAGGGGGGTGAGCTGAAGTTCCCCCGCCAGATGTGTCACAAAAGTGCCTGATGCCGCTTCTATTAATATGCAAGGACAACGTGAAGCCTGTTAGGTAATATGCATGTCAGCACGACCAGATAATTATCACCTTGGCACGAATGCGAAGACTATTTTTACTCCAGGAAGAGAAGATCCCTTTTGTTTTATTTTGCTTGTTCTAAATGTCACCTTCGTGTCTTACCGATTTTGCAGTGGGGGCTCTGGCGTTGCACCTTTTTAGCCTCATTAACGCGTACTGTAAATTTATCTTCTGCCCCTCCTTAAGACAATGAGTAACAGGGGCTCTGTATATAGAAGCCCACACATCAACTGTCATTTTTCTGTCAGTAATGAGAATGTATAGACATTTAAAGTCAAAGGTTTCCACTCTTCACCCATTTTCCATACTGAGGTATTCGGGGACAAGATCCGTCACCACCTCAGTTCCATCTAAAACCAGAAGGGTTTTCCCAACAAGGACAAGCTCTTGTACTATTTGTTCCAGCACATTCTGGTCGATAGATTAAATAAAAGAAGAAAAAAAAAAAAGAAAATTGACAAAGGACTGGTACTGGAATGTATGGTTTCTGAAAAGACCATAAGATAAGGTACAGAAAAGAGTAACTGTTATAAAACCATTTGGCACACAATCAACTAGACAGAAAACAGACAGGCAGAAGAAGTCACTTTTTAGACACAAAAGGTCATCAAGGTTCTATTGTCAGCCTTGATATCTACAAACTAGCAGAGCAGCTTGATTTTTCAATATGTCCCTGAGTACAAATCCCAGTATTGAGCTATGGAAAAGATATATGGCTTCAGTAACAATGTCAATACCTGGACTAACTATACATGATGAATACCATTACAATGCAACTGAAAGCTGCCAAACTATTTACAGTTAGAAGAGCTGTTTATGTTCACTTCTACAGCACAAACTAAAAAGCTGTATTCTAAGTCTATAATCCTGCCGACTACGCCTGTCAGGACTACAGTTCTGTTTTTTCCTTTTCTTATTGAATTTTGTAATTTTGTAATGTATCTCTGTCCTTTGTCTGATCCTGGTTTACATCGTGTCTTCCCTTATTACTATGTTTTCATTTCCTCATGCTAGGTTTAGTCATTTAGGCTCTTGGGTGCCTTAAAAGAAACAGAAATGACCCGAGAGAGCTTTATAAGTATGTAAGATACCTGCTGCCATAACTGCTTTGCTGTAGCATTAGCTTGCTTGTGCAGTTTTTGTTCTTTGTCTTTTCTTTTGCACTTCTGACTTGGTGTAGATTGGCAATGACAATAAAAGATATTCTATTCTACTCTATTCTAATGTTTTTATTTTGGTGAATTCTGGTTTTCACAGTAACTTTGGATTATTGGATAAGAATCTTTCGATTTGTGGACTTTGGCTTTTTTGTCTCAATTTAGCTGTATTTGTTTTTGTTTTGTGTGTTTTGAAATATTTTTATGGCTTGTAATAAGAACGAACCAGAGACATTGGGAAGGTTTGGGGCAGCCACCCATATAATATTTCCCTGCAAAAATTGATTAAGGAGAACAGACATGTTCATACGACTGAGTCCAAAACAGAACTGATCATTGTCTTAAGATGGCGGCTTCTAAATGCTCGCAGAGGTTGTGATGTCATCGGGGCGGAACCGGAAGTGACATTGTTGGTTAACCCGGAACCAGGTGGTATTTCCCAAGAATGGCCTGCAAGGAATTGAGAGAGAGAGAGAATCAGTGCACTTCGCCATCCCCTGGTCCGGCATGGAATTATATTTATTCAGGCCCTTTAGATGTCCCCTAAACTTGCAGGTGTGACACACTTCACTTCTTTGTTCAATTTTAATTTTGGTTTCTTTTCATTTAAACGTTTTAATGTCATGTGCAAATCAACGTGTAATATGTCGATATTCTCCCGTAACATTAGTGAGTACAACTTGCTTACCGTAAAACATCTTCCCTACCTGGAAAATCTCACAGCATATTTGTCATTAACAAACAAAGACAATAAGAAAATGTATATTATCTATATTAGGTATGGTTGCAGAGTAGTTAGTACTTTTTATTAAATTTTGCATATTTTTGAAAAATGATTTTTGGATTTATCTTTCCTATTTAAATTAATCCTTTAATTAAAATATTGGAAGTTTAATTGCACAATGCATTTTAGTGGTTTTGCCTTCCTCATTTGCCATAATTATAAAAACACCTTTCTGTATCACCAAACATGAAAGCAATCGAGTCTTTTACACTTGAGAATGCATGTCATGTTGAGACAGTCAGCCAAGAGAAAACATGAAAGAAGAACATATTTATCAGCTATAACTTGAGCACAGTGTGAATTATCTTCATCGTCTTGGGTCACAGTGCTCTTTTCATCTTCTGAATACACTTAAATGTTTACTATTACTGGGAGTCTGAGAGCAAGACATGGACGAGCCCCAGATGAGATCACACTTGACTGCTGGACCGCTGAGAAACACCAGGCTGATTGAGTGAGTGTCAGTAGACAGGCAGCGTGCCCTCCAGCGGGCAAAGGTATTGTATGACACAAGGCTTTTGTGGCATTGCTCGACAGTTAACTTCGCTGTATGGCTCTGAATGAGCCGCTTAACTTGTTAGTGGAAACACTAAAGACATACTGTATGGAGACAATTATTCATGACTTGTACAGTGCTGTGGAAAAAGCTGTAATAATGTCAGTCTGAACTGCACCTTGAACAACGAGGAGTAGAAGCCAACAGAAGAGGAGATAAAGTGACATGAGAGGATAACTAATGTGACGCACAGCACCTCCTGACAGGAGGTAGAAAATGTGCATTCCCTATGTGTAAAACATGCAATAAAAATAATAACAAGTAAATAATTAGTTAACATGTTATTTATTTAGCAATATGTAGCCCATACGAAGTCAGTCAGTCAGTCATTATCCAACCCACTATATCCTAACACAGGGTCATTGGGGTCTGTTGGAGCCAATCCCAGCCAACACAGGGCACAAGGTAAGAACAAATCCCGGGCAGGGCGCCAACCCACTGCAGCCCATAGAGAAGTAACATAAGAAAATATTCTAAATCATGCTTAATCTAATTAAGGATTATGTGAGTGAGAGCCTGTCCCAGCAGCACTGGATGCTAGGCAGGAAATAGCCTTGGGCATCACAGTGCCCACTCACACATGTACCCACATTTGAACTCACAAAAGGGCTCATCTGAGATACCAATTAACTAAACTTGGATGACTTTAGGGATGTTGGAGGAAAATCAGAGCACTTCCATCATTCCACTCTCCCTCTGGCAGTTTAACAGCCATTGTCCAAGTTCATGCAGGTTGGCCAGTTGCCTCCACATTCTAGGAGTATAGTAGCAGAGGTTTCTATACCCAGATGCCCTTCTCTTGTCTTCTTTTTATGCCATGCAAGATGGATGGTGATTTTATTCTAACCCCAGGTCACTAGACAGACAGACAGACAGACAGACAGACAGACAGACAGACAGACAGACAGACAGACAGACAGACAGGCATACGTAGATAGATAGATAGATAGATAGATAGATAGATAGATAGATAGATAG
>JANRMT010027041.1:32966478-32979322 GCA_026402145.1 Polypterus bichir lapradei
ATAGATAGATAGATAGATAGATAGATAGATAGATAGATAGATAGATATTGTGCTTTATTAAAAAGTCACTTGCCAAAGGGAAATGCATTTTTTGGACAAAGGTTTAAAGCCTCTACAGTAAGCTACAGCGAGAGGAATGTCCATTTCTAAAGCTATGATTATAACTTTTCATGTTTATCTACAATATAAACACATTCAGTGACGGTAAAAAGACGTGTGATGCCATTAAACTTCCAGAGGTGTCATAACTTCCATAGGACTAATAACTATCAATCATATAAGAAATTTTGGAAGTAAACATAACTTTAAATAAACAAAGCGATTTTAATACTGAACCAAGAAAATTGCCTTAAATTGCCCTGTAATTATATTTTTTTTTATTCAGTTTCTACTGTTGCATATTAAATACTTGTATTGATAAAAGCTGTTTATTCATGCCACTATGGAGGAATATTCTGGATAAAATTAAATAAACAAATAAATACACAAATTCATAAATGTGTTTTTATTTATTGTCACTTTTAACAATACAACAATATCTGAGCATAACTAAATGTTTCATGAAATGTGTTTTTGTTTGTTATTTTTTTATGTATTTATTTATTTAATTCTTCATTTATTTATTTCAGTAACATTGCATGCAACATGAAATACGCCTTGAACTAAAAACTTTCATCATCACCCATCAAAGCTGACAGGCCGCTCTTCAGTGAGTGCTCTATTTTGACTGGTGCATCGTCAGTAAAGTGGCCGTAGGTCTCCAGACATAAAGTGCCACGTTTACGGTAGACACTTCAGATGCAGACCTCTGATGATGAATTCAGAGCTTTTTGAATTAAAGTAGCTACTTTGTGCAGTAATTCTGGGAAGCTTTTTCTTGCACTGTCAAATCTGACAAAGCTGAGCAACTTGCAGTGTCCGCTTCCTTCAGCAACCACTCACCAATCTAAACACAACTTACAGCCTGTCCAGATATATATGTAAGTGTAAATACTGACTGGCTCCCAACTTGGGCCCCTGCAGGGTTGCCTGGGAGATGAAATACAAGAGAACAACCCTGCAGAGGACGTTGGGTGCCACCAAAGGGTGCTGTGGAAAAGGAGCTTGCTGCTTCTGTTTGATCCAGAAGTGCTTCTCCAGGTTAACATATCGATCCTGGAAGGACTCCCAAGTCCACAGTAAAACAAAGCTGTCTCACAGCATCAGGGAACCAGGGCTGGGAAGGAGTGAGACGACACTCGAGGAGGACAACGGGAAGGCGACATAAGATATTGGTGTGCTATTTGAACAGTTTGCTGGATTACAGCCTGAAAAGGTGCTCTTGTTAAAAAAAAAAAAATCACTGTTCAATGGAACTCCGAACTGTCTGTGGTCGAGATTTGTCTGGTGTCAGAGGTGCCCCCCTGTTGTCCCAATATATATATATAAATAAGTCAGGAGTCAAAACTAGACTGGACAGCAGCTCATCTTATCATCTAATATTTACACACATGTTCATGGGAGGACTTGGAGAAAACAAACAGGAGAATGGAGACTCAAACAAAGAGACAGCAACTGGAGAAATGAAAGTAGTCATTTGAAGCATAAGGTGGCAACAATAACCACTGAGCCACTCTGTTACATATACAGTACAATAATCTGCAATGAAAGATGATATTTAGATTTTTATACAGTTAAACACTGTGGCACAATATCCATTTACAGCTTTTTGTGTCCCATAGCAGAGTGTAAGCTTACAAGAACACAGTGATGTTCAAACAATAGAGGATATAAATCACAACAGTCTGGTATCAGTTTAGCGTTTCCTGAATCTAAGGGCTGAATTATAAACCAATCCTAATGTCTTCACAGCTGTAGATGGAGAGTGCATATAAATGGCATTATCATAATCCAAAAATGAACCGTATGTTAATTGTGCTCAAGTCTGTTGTACCACAATGAAACAGCAGAATTCACTCATTAATTACATCATGTGAAGATACTTACAGAGCATGACTCACGAGTGTGTAAGCTAAAACTCCATATTCAGTTTTCCGATGACATCATTATCATAAGCCTGATCACTAATAAGGATGAGACAGCATACAGAGAAGAGATTTGTCTGGTGACACATGTTACCAGGACACAAGTCATGTCAGCAAAACCAAAGAGTCTGTCATGGATGTCAGAAAGCAGGAGCACATGCCCATGTGCACCGTAAAAGACGCTATGCAGAGAGTCACCCACTTTAAATTTCTGGAGTGACTGTCACTGACGACTTGAAGTGGGCACCACACATTCGGTTATTGTCAGGAATGCCCAAGAACACCTCAGAGGAAAGAGTTGGTGTCTCAATCTGTGATCACCAGAATCTACAGGTCCACAGTGGAATCTGTCTGGCTGCTGAAATGGCACTTTCTCAATTCAGGACCACAACACACTACAGAGGCCTAGCACACTATGGACATTTCAATGAACAGGCCAATGTGATGGTTGTGTGTGAGATTTACTCTATGCTAGTAAAGTGCCATTGCTCTGAACGAATTTAAAAGAATGGCGAGATTCACTGATGTCTGACCAGCACTGGAGGTCATCAATCTGATGTATACAATCAGGATATATAATGGTTAGGGCAAATATCACTCTTTCCAAATGGACCGGGTCTTATTCATGTGTCTATAATCTGAAATAATTCACAAAGCAAGTAGGGCTCAGTATGGCGGGGAGCAAGCACTGCTGAGTACAAGAACTCCTGAAGGATTCATTAATGCTTCTGGGTGATAAAGTCAGCTCAGAATATTATAGACACACAACCACCATATGTTCAGCACATAAATAACACACAATACCTAAGAAAGACCTCAGCCATCCTGCACTGCACTGGGGACCACGGCCACTCACAACTCAAGATTCAGGGAAAGTTTCTGCTCTCGACTCATAAGGCTGCTCAACTGCCGCTTATACTGACAACTTTGAGTGTTTGTTGTGCCAGTCATCAGATGACGTACTTAATGTATTTACAAGTGTGGATGTGTGTGATTGCACCCCATGAATGGTGTCTTCTGAATCTGGTATGAGTTTTATGGTGACCAATGTAACGGGGACATGCAGGAAGGGCTTGGATATGACACCCTAGTGTGATAGTTTATCTCCTCTATTCATAGTTAGAATGAACCCAAGATGACCCCTGGCCCACCTGTTTCTTCTCATCCTTCAGCTGTCACCATATTTAAACACCAGAGACTCTCACAATGGTGTCAGAAGTGACCTTATGGTGAAGACACTGCATCATGATTCATAAATGCACAATTCAGCAGGATTACCACCTCATACCTCAACTTTTTGTGACATTTTGGTTTTCTTGTTTTCACACCTGTCCAGGATTGTTTCCTGCTTTTCTCCAAATGCTGCCACATATTCTTTGGCCCGCACGGCTTTCAATTTATGAATGCTATGCTATGTTTGTTTCATTTATCACCTGTTGTTTGTGTCACAACTGTCACTGGTAGTAGTAGCAGTATTGTTACCTCAGTCTTCTTTTCAGGTCACTCAACTGGCTCTTGGCTGTAGCACACATGAAGTTCACATCCTTGATGCTTGCCTACAGAGTAGTTGTTGATTCAGCACCTACGTACATGGCAGCACTCATAAGATCCTTCTTACCCACTCAGGTCTTCTAATGAATGGAGTCTGGTGATAAAACCTCTGCCTGGCATCAAATCTCAAACCAGACTCTTTTCACATGTAGCTCCTAACTGTGGAATGATCTGCCCACCCCCACCCAAAATGCTAAGTCCCTCACGGTTTCTCAGAAATGATTGAAGGTTATGGTGTAAGGTTCTTAGTAACTAAGATAAGAATAATTAGTCTTGTGTTGCTCTCTTTTGTTTAAAACTCTTAAACCTGTGACAACTGAATTTACTGTATAACCTTGTCCTGTAACACTTGTTTCAAAGCAGTCCCCCAGCTCAATAACGCAAATTGTTCTGGATAAAAGGGTCTGCTAAGTGAATACAACGCAAAGAAAAATGTCATTGTACTGTGTACAAATGACAATAATCTTCAATCCAATACACCTAGCACACCTGCTGTCTTCACTTCAACTACATCAGATGGTCGATTATTTCAGTATCTCATGGCTTCCATCTTGAATGCTATGACTCTTAAGTCTCCACTAGGCATCCTCAAGTACTGAAGAGTTCTCCTTATTAAGCTTCATGCTACCCTTTGACAGTACTGAGGACCCTGATTACATCCCCATGTGGCCTTCTGAAGAGACTTAATTCCCTTGGCCTGTTTGCCCTAAATGTATCCTTTAGTCAGGAGGTGGTTGCTATTCTTGGGATGATGTCTAGAACTCTTATGTACTTTTTGTAGTTTGGTGACGAGCCATACCACTTGTGCTTCAGGACAGGTCATCCTCTTGAAGCTAAGCAAGTACTTGGATGGGTAGACCATCAAGGAAAAGCTTGGGTTGATGCTGAAGGAGGTTTCTAGTGAGGCAATCAGGGGTGCCTACCCTGTGGACTGTGTGTGGATGCCAATTCCCCAGTACAGTGACTGTGTTGTAAACATGGCATCTTCCTTTGCATGAAATGTGAAACCGAGGTCCTGACTCTTTGTCGTGATAAGACATCCCTGAGCATCTTTTAAAAAGAGTAGGGTTTATTCCAATGCCTTGGCTAAACTGCCCACCCCAGCCTTGTCCATTATGGCCCCCTAATCATCCCCCGTCTCTAATTGTCTCTCTCACCCGTTCTGCACCGAATAGCTTATGTGTGGTGAGCGTACCGGCACAGTAATGGCTGCTGTCACATCATCCAGGTGGGTGCTACACATTAGGGATAGTTGAAGTGACTCCACATTGTCTATGTAAAGTCCTTTGAGTAGAGAGAAAAATGCTATATAAATGTAAATAATAATAATTATTATTTTAAAAGTGACTGTGAGACAGGACACTGTTAAGACAAAAATGAATTTAAAACAGGAACCTTTCCAAGTGAGTTTAAAAGACCTCCACTGGCGCACCCTCAGAAATGCCAGTGCTCACAAAGTAACAGAAATGCAAAATAGCACTGACTGTATCTAAGCAATAAGGTGATGAAAATAGTAATAAAAAGTAAGCTTTAAATAAATAAAAAAGCTAATGAAATGTAAACTGTGCCTCAAAAGCCTCCATTCAGAGTGTCTAACTTCTAAAAGCGATCAAGGAGAAGGCAGAAAAATAAATGAACAAATGGCCCAATATAACAAGCAGAAGTGATTCTCCCAGCACATAAGAGTCTGAGCATTCTCCCAGATGTTATCAAGTCAGCACTTTGTTATAACAATATTTTCCTCTATTGATTTTTGTATTGATGCATTCATTTTTAAATCTGTTCATTCCAATGTAGAGTCAGGGAGTAGACGCAGATACATGGCAGAAGCAAGGCCTCCCTATCGTGCTAATAAATGTCAAAGTGCACACTTGCCCGGGCTCTCGTGTCTTTGGATTCTGGTCATAAACCACTTGGAAGTGGAGACCACCTGAGGCAGCATCAATAACCACTTTTCCATTATGGCCTCCAGAGTCAGGTAAGCCCAATATGGAGAGCTTTGTGTAAATTGGAGACTGGCTCGGTCAATTTAAATATTTTCCTTGTGTCTGTGTGGGCTTTTCTGATCAGGATTCAGAAGTTAGCCTGCAGGGCGAGCTATTGAAAAGAGTGGATAAGTTTAAATATCTGTGGTCAGTGGTGTCCAATGATGGAGAATTGGATTAATAGAGTGTGGTGTGGATGGAACAAATAGAAGAAGGTATCACTGGGATTGTGTGAGCGGAAAGGTTTGAGTCATGGACAGTAAAGGGAGCACTGGGAAAGAAGTTAGATGTGGCTTCAATTGAGAATGTTGAGATGGATTTGTGGAGTTACAGAAAGAACTGAATAAGAAATGAGAGGTACCACAAAAAGTGATGGAAAAAGAAGTTAAGGGAATGAGAAAATGAAGGAGGCCAGAGTGGAGGTGGATGGATAATGTAAAAGAAGATCTCAAGGAAAAGGGCCTGACTGGCAAGGAAGTGCAAGACCAAACTGTAAAGGAGTAGGTTGATCAAAACACATTGACCACACATAGAAATGGGAGAAAATGAAAGGGAAGAAGAAGGCAATGATGCTGTTTTTCCTGCTACGTTCTGCAGACTTAACTGGTAGTTCGGTCTAACGATTGGCCTCTGATGAGCTTGCGTGGATGTCCTATGTCTTATGATGAACTGGTGCCCTGTATAAGTTGGGTCCCTGCCTTGCATCCAGCATTGGCTCTGCTCGATACACAGCCCTAAACTACTACTTAATTATGTTTGATTTGGTTCTGTGCTTACCAATTCACTCACAGATTAAAACAAAGACAGTGCGACATCTAGACAGTAATTCTGCTTCAAAATTTAGAGATACTTATATATTTATAAACTGAATCAAGCAGGTTTATAAGAAGATGGATGGATGGCATGGCCTAGTGGTAAGGCGGTTAAACCATAAGATGGATGGGTCAATCCCATGTGCCTCTGATTGGGTCACTTAGCATGCTTTTGTATGACTGTACTCTACGCTGAAGTGATGTCCCCTCCAGGGTAGCACCGTGCCATCTTCTTTGCAGACAGCCCAAGTGATTTTGGGAGACATTGCACTTGAAAGCATCATTCTAGATGCCTTAGCACATTTCCTGTAGAATGTGAAATTTGCACCAACACACACCTGCCTCATGTTGGGTCCTCTCGTTTAACCCTTTGGCTGGGATCGGCCCCCATGATCCTCCCTGCTAAAACACATGAACAGAATTTAATCACCTTGTAAAACTCCTCCATCTTTCTGCCACTGAACTGTGCCATAGTAGCATTCGCATTAATGCACCTTTGCATTGCTCACAATTTGCCCAGCCATGTTTATCCAGATTACAAAGAGTAATGGACTTAGAATGGAACACTGTGGCACGCTTGATATTATCTCTGAACAATCTGATTTATCATCCACCGCAGACACATGTTGGCTCCTATTTGTTAAATAAGTTGAAGCATTAGGCCTGACGATAATATTTCGTAGTTGTTAAAGAAAAATGAAACAATCAGTGGTGTTGAAAGCTGTTGATAAATGTATGAAAAACAAATGCACTGTTGATCCACAGCTTCCACTTACAAGTTGCAATATGGAGGTCGACACATAATTGTGTGCTTTGTAAAACTCTCTACAATGGTATGCTATATAAAATAAAAACTGAATAACGTATTAAAATCCTTACATTAGACAGAACACCTCCAAAATCAGGGGTTCTAATCCCGACCAGGTCACAGCCTGAATGGAGATGTGGCACAAGATTAAGTAGTGACTTCACACTGGCCTGGTGTAAGAATGTGTGCCCTGAAGTGGACTGGGGCCTGGTACAAGATTTGTACCTGAATCAATGAGACAGCAGGACTAACAATCATGCCACCCATCCATCTCTCTCTCTCTCTCTCTCTATATATATATATATATATATATATATATAATCCAACACCCGTCTGTCCATCTGCTTTCACAAGAGAACTACTTAATGGATTTAGATTGGGTATTTTCCTATAATTTACTTAACATTCTGGTTGATTTTGCGACCTATCTCATTGCGCTATGTATCATAGTTGGTTTGCAGTACCAATTTAATTGTGCAAATCCGAGAGAGACACAGTAGGCCGAGTTTGTGTCCTCACTCATGCACCTGCTTCAGGGGTCCCTTACCTTTGCTTAGCTAGCGAACAAGAGAACTACTTAATGGATTCAGATCGGGTTTTTTTCTATAATTTACTTGAACATGCCGGTTGATTTTGCGACCTCTCTCATTACACTATGTATCATAGTTCGGCGTTTGCAGTACCAATTTATTTGTGCAAATCCGAGAGAGACACAGCAGGCCGAGGTGGGGGAGCCCTTGTCACTCACGCACCAGCCTTGGAGCGCACCTTACATTCACTTAGCTAGCGAACGAGAGAACTACTTAACGGATTGAGATTGAGGTTTTTTCTAGAATTTGCTTGAACATTCCAGTTGATTTCGCGACTTCTCTCATTGCGCTAAGAATCAAAAGTTCGCTTGCAGGAGCGATATACTTGCGCTAATCCAAGACAGAGGCTGCGGGCCATGGGGAGAGGGAAGCATGATGTCAGGAGTGAGGAGTCGGTCTACCTCTGAGTTGTGGAGTGTAACTTGCCTTTTTGTTTATTGATTTTTAAAGTTTGTCCTGTTTCACAACTACGCGGAGGACGGCTAGTAATACATATATCTATTATACACAACATGTTCAAAGGTATGTGGACACCCCTTCCAGTAATTGAGTTCAGATGTTTCATTCACACCAACTGTTACCAGGTGCATACGCTCAAGCACACAGCCATACAAGCTCCATCAACACAGAATGGTAGTAGCTTTGGTCATACTGAAGAACTTAGTGACTTTAAACAATGTGCTGTCATAGAATGCCACCTTTGCCACAAGTTAGTTTGTGAAATGTCTGCTGTGCTACATCTGCCCTGGTCAACTAGAACTTCTGTTATTGTGAAGTGGAAGCATTCAAGGAGCAACAAATGCTCAGCCATAAAGTGGTAGAGCACACAAAATCACAGAGTGGGGCAGCCAAGTGCTCAATCACAAAGTATCTGTCTTCTGTGGCATCACTCTCAACAGTTCCAGAGGGCCTCTGGAAGCAACGTCAGCACAAGAACTGTGTGTCTGAAGCTTCAAGAAATGGTTTTCATTGGCTGAGTAGCTGCACATGAATCTAAGGTCTAATCCAGCTTTGTGGAATGCCAAGCATTGGCCAGAGTGGTGTACAACATACCACCATTGAGCTCAGGAGCACTGGAAACATGTTTTTCAGGGTTAGGGTGAGGCCCCTTGGTTCCAGTGAAGGGTACTGTTAATGCTAAATCGCACAAAGACATTTCAGACAACTGTCTCATATTGTAAGATTTGAGGCAACAGTTTGGAGAAGGTCCTTTTCTGTTCCAGCATGAATGTGTCCCTGCGCACAAAGCCAGGTCTATGGAGAAACTCAAGTGGCCTGCACAAGAGCATTGACCTCATCTGTACAGAACACCTTTGGGATGAATTAACACCGATTGACAGCCATGTCTTCTTGTCCAACATCAGAACCTCACAAATTTTCTTCTTGCTGAATTGGCACAAATTCCTACAGACACTCCCACAATCTGGGACCTTCCTAAAAGAATGGAGGCTATTAATAGCCACAAAGACGTGCCGACTCAATATTAATGTCCATGGCTTTGGAATGGGATGTCCAACAAGCTCATATGGGTGTGATGGTCACATATATGCAGACCTTTGGTCACATCGTATATATTGGATAGAAGGCTAAGACTCACTCATGTTGTGTGAGCATTTGAAGACATCATGTGCCTGTTGTTACTATTCCTCTCATGAGGCAAGCTGTCAGTTTTGTATAAAGTAGCCAAAAGCAACACTTGAGTAAAAGTGCAGTTACCTTTCTGTAGAATGACTCAAGTAAAATTTGACCACTTGAAAACTACTCAGGTAGTACTTAAATAGTATCTGCTATTAAACGTTCCTATGGCTCAAAAGTATAAGTATAAATGTAGGACCGCTCCATGTTAAACATTAAAAAATGCCCTTACAGCCCTAACATAATTCAGGCTACCGGCTTTTTGAGCGTCTGTCATATTACAATCAATAAAGTCTGAGCCAAGTGCCTGCATCTTAAAGCTGAGCCATTCAGCATGATGGACATCTTAATGACTACTGACACTTCAGCTCCCCAAACCCAACACAGACAGACACAGAAATAAGTTCATCACAACACATGGTTTTTACTTTGTTACTGGAAACTCTTCTTCAAGCATTTCCCACCATCAAAGCACAGTACACAGTTCAAAGCACAAAGCAATGCCCTTTTTTTTCTTCTCTCTCCTGCCGCCTTCACTCCTCCAGCAAGCATTTCCTTCTCCCTCCTGACTCTGACTCCTGGCACAGTGGCAGCTGGCCCCTTTTATGTAATCCCCAGGAGTACTTCAAGTGTCCCGTAGGAGTGATTTGGAAGAACCTCCGGTTAAAGGGTTAGCCCGATGAAATAAAGCTCAGGAGACCCTGCAGCACCCTCTGGTGGCACCCCTGGAGGCCAACAGGATTGAACCACCAAAGTCCAATTACCAGTATGCCCTGTGGGAATTTGAGGTGCCATAGTAACCTAGGGAGGCTGCCACCTAGTGATCCTGGGGAGATAATGCCATGAGCATACTCTCTCCTCTGGCTCTTCCATTTCAGAGGCATCCCGGCTAGGTCAGGGTGCTGGCCATCCATCTGCCACAGTGTTCAGACTGGCCCCACTTTAAGAAAGAACAAATCCATTCCTGAAAACCTCATCATAAAGTGAATTTTCGTAACATATGAGTCATTTTATATAGTCATTTTTTCTTGGTGACAAAAATGTTTGCCATTTTTGTTCAAATAAGACCAACTACACTAAGATTAACAGAATTAAATAATGTTTAATAAAGCCCTTTACTTAGACTTTGATCACTAACAGTTTCAACTTTACTTTTTGTTTTTCTTGGGCTTGTCCAACTGTTTCATGATCTGTTAAGGAACCGCGATGGATGGCCTGGATAATGTGAGAAGACATGTAAATGACACATATGGAAAGGTGCGTGAACCACAGCACATGAACACCCAATTACAGCCTGCGGGTCATTACTATACAACACTGCATGCTGCCATGAATGATAAATAAATAGAAAAAATTATATAGGGCGGCACAGTGGTGCAGTGGTAGCGCTGCTGCCTCGCAGTAAGGAGACCTGGGTGCTCCGGTTTCCTCTCACGGTCCAGAGGCATGCAGGTTAGGTGCATTGGCGATCCTAAATTGTCCCTAGTGTATGCTTGGTGTGTGGGTGTGTGTTTGTGTGTGCCTTGCGGTGGGCTGGTACCCTGCCCAGGATTTGTTCCTGCCTGGCTGGGATTGGCTCCAGCAGGCCCCTGTGACCCTGTGTCAGGATATAGCGGGTTGGAGAATGACTGACTGACTGACTTTGTCATATAACACATTTAGAACAAAAACAACCAAAGTCTGCACTGATGCAAATTACAAAGGAGCAATTGTGATATTCATTCCTACATCCATCATTTTTCCATAAGCTCACTTCTTCTCTAACTAGGATGACATACAAACACAGGCAGAATGATACCAGGAAATAGTGACACTGTGGAGAAGACACGTTCTCCCTTTATCAGTGTGGGTCTTCTACTCGGGATTCAAGTTTTCTTGCCACATCCTCAAAGACGTATGTGTGAGGTGAATGGGCAACTCTGAACTGCCCTGTTGTATGTGTGGGTCTGCTTGTATGTGCCCAGCAATAGTCTGACATCATTTTGCTTTCCACTTTGTTGTCTAGTGGACCCCACGACCCTGAATTGGATTACTATACGTATGCATGCATTACTTCTATTCTTTTGAACACAGGCACACTTGTGACATCCAGACATCCCCACATGTTTCAGACTAACGTCTGCGCTAAAGCAAAACACAAGGCCAGTCACTGGTGAACAACCTTAATGCAGAATAAGGCAGTCAGACCATCAAACTGAAAACTGTGAGCTGCACCAAAGATCAAAGCTAATGCGACTCTCTCCCTCCTACTTGTTATCTCCCATCACAGCGAAAGGCAGCTATGGATTGGCTTTGCTTCCAGATAAGGTCCAACTGACCCACCCCAAGCACTTCCACCACGTTGAACAATCAATCACTCTGATAACCTGATTATCTGCTGACAGCCAAGGAATGTTGTCACATTTCAATTAAGTAATAAAAGTGATTGGGGCCGGGGCTTATTACCACTAACAGACCCACAGGAGGTCAAAGTTAATGACAAGCGTCCATCTTAGACTTAATTATACCACTCCAGTCTGCAGACCCCTGTAATTGTCTTCAGCTGCTAACTGCTGGAAAATGTTACTAAAGTGTGCTGCCATTAGAAAGCTCAGCTAGGAGATTTGTGGCAGGGACTTCTCTTGTCTGGATTGATACACACTGAACACAGAGCTCTGCAAGAGCAAACCTAATAAGATAATACTGGACTCTAAGGGGTCTATAATACACACACACAAATATAACAAATATAGTAAATACAAGGGTGGCAGGGCCATTAATAACTCCTGGGCTCAAATTGTAGCCTGGCCACTGCCTGTAAGGAGCTAGCATGTTCACTCTTTGTCTATGTGGGATCTCCTCTAACTTCCATTTTTTTCCTCCAATGTTGCTATGTATATTAAGTTGATTGATAAATTGCAATTGGCCTGGCATGATCAAGTGCCAGTGATGGATATCTTGGAGCTCAGAGCAGAGCAGAGCAGAAGCGAGCAGAGACAATGGATTGGCCTGACCAGAGGGAAAAGGAGGCCAGTGTGTGAAATAAAGGAAGACTAGGGGGGCAAGAAGGAGCTTTAGAATTTACTGATTCTTAGGGTAAGCGGACAAGCCACACACAGTCTGGTGTCAAGACTAGAAAAGCACAGAGAATGCTCCAGGAAAGGAATAGTCTTTGTTACTTTATCATTCATATTGCTTTGTATTCACTCCTTCATTTAAAACTCATTCATACATTTTTAAGTTCTTCAAAAAACAGCCTTCCTTGTCAACGCCTGGGCTGTCATAGTATACCTGGGTACACGTGTGCTCCCCATTGTCCCCATATGGTCACCCATATGGTCACATCATGTAGCAGGTTTACAACACTAGTCTGAGGAACATGCTATACAGACAGACAGGCAGATACAAAAGACGATAGATAGATAGATAGATAGATAGATAGATAGATAGATAGATAGAT
>JANRMT010027041.1:32979332-32995094 GCA_026402145.1 Polypterus bichir lapradei
GATAGATAGATAGATAGATAGATAGATAGATAGATAGATAGATAGATAGATAGATAGATAGTGCTTTATTGAAAAGTCACTTGCCAAAGAGAAATGCATTTTTGGACAAAGGTTTAAAGCCTCTACAGTAAGCTACAGCGAAAGGAATGTCCATTTCTAAAGCTATGATTATAACTTTGAATGTTTATTTACAATATAAACGCATTTAGTGACGGTAAAAGGACGTGTGATGCCCATAAACCTCCAGAGGTGTCATAATTTCCATAGGAATAATAACTATCAATCATACAAGAAATATTGGAAGTAAACAAAACTTTAAATAAACAAAGTGATTCTTTAAATTCACCAACAAAATTTTAATACTGAACCAAGAAAATTGCCTTAAATTGCCCTGTAATTATATTTTTTTAATTCAATTTCTATTGCTGTATATTAAATACTTATATTGGTAAACTATGTTTATTTATGCCACTATGGAGGAATATTCTGGAAAAAATTAAATAAACAAATAAATACACAAATATATAAATGTATTATTAAAAGTGACAATAAATAAAAACACAACAATATCTGAGCATAACTAAATGTTTCATGAATTATGTTTTTGTTTGTTATTTCTTTATGTATTTATTTATTTAATTCTTCATTTATTTATTTTAGTAAAATTGCACGCAACACGAAATACCCATCAAATCATTATCACCCATCAAAGCTGATAGGCCGCTCTTCAGTGAGTGCTCTGTTTTCATTGGTGCATCGTCAGTAAAGTGGCTGTAGGTCACCAGACAAAGTGCCACATTTACGGTAGACACTTCAGATGCAGACCTCTGATGATGAATTCAGACCTTCTTAAATTAAAGTAGCTACTTTGTGCAGTAATTCTGGGAAGCTTTTTCTTGCACTGTCAAATCTGAAGCAGGTCTATAACACTAGTTTGAGGAACTTGCTGTTCAGACAGACAGGCAGACACATAGACAGATACAAAAGGGACTAAACAGACAGACAGACAGACAGATAGATAGATAGATAGATAGATAGATAGATAGATAGATAGATAGATAGATAGATAGATAGAATTTGGGTTTTACACAATTGTATTCAGAGCATAAGTTATGCAATTTACACATACTGAGAAAATTCATAGGGCCACTACACTATTACTGGTTAGTGCCATCCAAACAGCCTCAATTCTTCATGGCATAGATTCCACAAGATCTGGGAAACATTGAGATTCTAGTCCTTGGGAGATCAGCAGTTACAGAAATATTCATACCAGCCCGTCTGGCACCAGCAATCATGCCACAGTCGAAATCACTGAGATGATATTTTTTCCCTAATTTAGGTATTTGGTGTGAACATCAACTGAAGCTCCTGACCTGCATCAGCAGGACTTTGTGCATTGTGCTGCTGCCACATGATTGGCTGATTAGATAATTGCATGAACAAGCAGGTGTACAGGTGAGCCTAATAATTTGCTCAGAGGGTATTTTCAAGGTATATTAACTACAATTTTTAAAAGTATATTAACTGCAAATAGTTTTCCTTAATACCATTATTTTTACAGTATTATCATTTCTGTTGTTAAAAGTTATATTTGCCTGTAAACCATTGAAACATTACCAGCTGCTCTTAGGTGAAGGCCACTGTGTTTCCTTCTGATATGACACTGCTAAGATTCATGAGTAACAGCGTATCACCAAAATGCTAGAAATCAATTAATAATTCTAGTTTGGGTGTCATGATATTTTCATTCAGTCCATTATCACTTAATATATGTATAACTGGCCACTTGATTGACTCCTTTATTTTTAATTTTTATGTCAGTCAGGAGTTAATCTAAAGAAGACACTGACCATCTGGATGACCTCAAGCATGTCAATTAACTTTTAGCACACCAAACATAAAAACTGGTCTCTCCTCAAAATGCTCTTTTATAGTGAATGTAAAGAGTTCTGGGATAGCAGTTGGCAAGAAAATCACTAAAGATGGACTGACTCTGAGCCTACAGATGTTCTAATATCAAACTGGTGGCATCACTCACAGCACTGGTAGGCACTCATTATACATTAACCAAGCAGTTGCACTCACCAGCTCACTGTGTTCGGAGACAGAAATGCTGTCCGGCTGCACTACGACCCTCACACACTGATCAATGGTGGCAGCAAATCGGAAAGGCTCCTCTGCCCGCTGGCACCTGTCCCTTCGGGAACACCTGTAAGGAGGAAGAGCAGAGAAAGGTGTCATTTCAAATGTTCTGCCAGTTTTTTCTTTTACATAAGAGTCTGAAATCCCTGTATTCCAAACTGCTGGCATGTGTGCAGTGCCATCCTCGTAGGCTTGTTTGCAGATGCAAATGAGTTAAAATGCCAGCCGAAATGAAGACCTTTAATGAGGACAAGACTGCACACCTGTAGTGATTAAAGCTTCACATTTCTGACAAGACTGGTAGTCTCTAAAATGAATGTGATGCTTCAATTCAGTCTGCCTGGTCAGTTTGTTAGACAACAAAGTGGTCCTTCACACCAGCATTGGGATTCTAAGCAGGAAAGACCATGCACAGGCTGCCACATGTTTTTTTTTTAACAGAAACTATCAATCCATGCCTCAAAGTCTTGATCTTCGATCTTTTACATACAATTAATTAAATCCTGTAGAAACAAAATCAAGACAGAACTGATATAGAACTTGGCCACAGAAGCACTACTTCCTCAAAGAGCTAACTAAACTGATGAAGTTCACGTAAGGGTCTGCCCAAAGGAATAAAAACCACGACAGTGTTATTCAGCACCCTCCAAATGCATTCATTGGACGTCAGGATTTTCTCTCCACCAGATGTTGTTTAATACCTAGTCCTTTCTTGATATGTTGCACCAGTGATGAAGAATAAATGGCCCATCACATGCAGCTAATGAGCTCAAAGTGGCACACGGCAGAACATCACGTTCTCACATTTACCTTATTTAAGGCTCAAGAGGCTTAGAGTGAAGAACATTTGTTTGATCTTCTCCAAGACACTCCCAAGGTTAAAGGCCAAACCTGCCACCCCTTCTAACACAAATATATCTCTGCTTCTCACTCGACTCCCTTGTGTTCCTGTCAAAATGCAATGCATTAGCGGCCAGGGACCTTGACATTGCCCACAGTGACATCCACAATAATACGTCAAGGACAATTAGCAAGTAAGCAAATGGGCAGATGGACTTCAAAGCTTCAGGTTGTGGGTTTGAATCGCACTACTGACACTGAGTGACCATGAACAAGTCTCATCACTTGCATGTACTCCAATTGGAAAAACCAAACAAAACAGAATGAATCTACTATGCGGTAAGAAGCATACTCAAATATTAAGCAATAATAATTTAGATTGATTATTTTCCATGTCTTATCTTCTTCTTCTTTTGGCCGCTCCCATTAGGGGTTGCCACAGCGGATCATCTTCTTCCATTATTTCCTGTTCTCTGCATCTTGTTCTGTTACTCCCATCACCTGCGTGTCCTCTCTCACCACATCTATAAACCTTCGCTTCCTCTTTTCCTCTTCCCTGGCAGCTCTATCTTTAACATCCTTCTCCCAATATACCCAGCATCTCTCCTCTGCACATGTCCAAACCAGCGCAATCTCGTCTCTCTGACTTTTTCTCGCAACCGTCCAACTTGAGCTGACCCTCTAATGTACTCATTTCTAATCCTATCCATCCACCGTCACACCCAATGCAAATCTTAACATCTTTAACTCTGCCACCTCCAGCTCAGTCTCCTGCTTTCTGGTCAGTGCCACCATCTCCAACCCTTATAACATAGCTGGTCTCACTACCATCCTGTAGACCTTCCCTTTCACTCTTGCTGATACCCGTCTATCACAAATTACTCCTGACACTCTTCTCCACCCATTTCACCCTGCCTGCACTCTCTTCTTCTTCTCTCTTCCACAATCCCCATTACTCTGCACTGTTGATCGAAAGTATTTAAACTCATCCACCTTCGCCAACTCTACTCCTTGCATCCTCACCATTCCACTGACCTCCCTCTCATTTACACACATGTATTCTGTCTTGTTCCTACTGACCTTTTGTGTCTTATCATGATGCCATATTTGTTTCCCTATGCGTGACACCATCTCTGTGTACATTTAATAATCATAAATATCAGGACTGCTCAGCGGGTGACGTCATTAATGTGACTGCATAAAGGTCACTGCCATGCACTTCTTTATCATCCAAGATTGTGAATTGAATTTTAGTATCTGTGTGTGTCTTTGTAATGTTTTCTGGTAAACATCTTTTTGCTTTCAATTTTCTAATTACCAGTTGATTTAATGCCAGATTGGACTGACGTTTCCATAATATTAATCCCCTTGGGGATTAATAAAGTATCTACCTATCTATCTATCTACCTATCTATCTAATGAACTTGGCATTACCTCACCTTCTGGTCCATTATTCTTTCATGCTGCCTTTCACCACAAGCAGTACACATCATAATACGGAAATTTTTCTCAGCACAGTGGGGACTTGAAAGCTTGTTTATCACAGTCAATTCAACTGTATTTTACATATCACCTCATTCAAAATGCAGTTCATACAAAAACACAATAACAATAAGTGACCCTGGGCACCTTTGCCTTTGTCAAGGATAGTCCAGTTTTCTCTGAAATTCACAGATGGGTTTTTGAGACAGCGTTTTCTTCAGCTGTTTTGAAGAGGGCCTACTGTCAGCCACATGTTAGCACATCATAAATAAATTAGTGAATGCTGCTGCTGTAACACAGACATGCCCGTTTTAACTCAAGTGAGAATAAAGCTGTCCTCCACATCACCGCCTAGCACAGACAATGACTTATCATCCAGTTGTGAGCGTCCTGCAAGCAGCGAGTCAACTCACTGGGAGAAAATGTTGGGAATCACCAGAGACAAGTGACCTTATATCAGTGGCCTTCAACTCCAGTCCTAGAGGGCCGCAGTGGCTACAGGTTTTCATTCTAACCTTTTTCTTAAATGGAGGTCTATTTTTGCTGCTAATTAATTCCTTTTCCTTTCATTTTAATTGACTTGCTTTTTAAGATTTGTTGCCTGAATTTCTTCATCATTTCTCTGAATTGCTTCATTTCTTTCCTTAAAGGGCACCCAAACAGAAGTGAAATGTGAAGTGAATGGGCCAACAGAAGACCAAATAAGTCAGGGCCTCAAACTCCAACCAGTTGCTCCATTAGGCGCAGAGTCTTGTTGTTAATTAAACCTGTTCTTTAATTCCATGGCTTGTTGCTGCTCTCATTGAGCAAAGGTATGCATTTCTGAAATTATTGATTTTTTTTTTTATAAGAGCACCGTCTAATGTTTTATGGACCTGAGCAGATCAACATTCCTGAGACCTTCACTTTTCTTTATTTTCAGATATTGTGTGACAGACACAGGTTAGTTAGTCTCATCTTGTATCTCATTATTGTTTCTCTGCTAATCAAGGAAAAAGGAACAATTAAGGGGTCCGAGTCTTCAAGAGCAAGTCAATTAAAATGAATTCAAAAGAAGTTAATCAGCAGCAAAAACAGGTCACTAATTAAGAAAAGGGTTAGAATGAAAACCTGTAGCCACCTCGCCATCCGGGACCAGAGTTGGGGACCCCTACTTTCTAGGGATAGCCAAGAAAGCAATTCAGCACCGGTGGCTGGACAGCACTTCACCACAAGCCAGTTTGTCTGCCAGGGATGCCAAGCAAAGACAGTGAAGACAAATGTCATTAAAACAGTAGCAGTAGTGCAGGTGTTTCATTAACAAAGTTCACACATTTTCAATTATGTCTTAATTACTTTTTTATATATTAAAGTGAAAAACACATGAGGCATTTAGTTGCACTCGGTCTGCTTTTTTAAAGTTAACTGTGAAATCACTCAAAAAGAAAAAAAAAAAAAACAAAACAGAAAAAGAAGTCAAGGAGGGATGCCAGTCAGCAATGGGCACTCTTATGCATGCACACACACACACACACACTCCTTTTCCTCACTGGCAGAGACAACTTAAAAGTTGACAATCATCCTAACGTGTTTGTTTTTGGGGTTGTGAGGGGTACTTGAAGGAACCTGAATGTACAAACACCACAGAAAGAGTGACCAGGACAGGATATGAGTCTAGGACACTGGTGCTATGAGGAAAGCTTCATAAACCACTATGCCATCCTGCTGCCTTTAAATTCAACTTACCAATAAAAAGCTGAAATGATGTCCTTAATAAAATAATAACACTAAAAGAATCAGACTGAGGGAAGAAGTGAGAATCGCTGAACTCGGCTGCAAAGAGAAAGTAAAACTACACATGTGGTCGTCTTACATCAAATACATGAGGCTCTTCTAGATGTCTCCTTTACTAAAAGGGATCATCAGGAATATGTCACATAAAAGAATATCCAGCACTACTGGCTGTAGAGCAGGAATGGGTCCTGCCATGCTCAAGAATGGATTGAAAAGTGAGATTCATCAGAATATTTTAAAAACATTTCACAAGAGCAGGCCATTCAGCCCAATAAAGCTCACCAATCCTACCCACCTAATTCCTCCAATTTTTTTTTTAATTCCAGGTTTTGAAGGTCCTTAAAGTCCTACTCTACTTTGGTCACTTATTCCACGTGCCTGTTGTTTTCTGTGTGAAGAAAAACTACCAATGTTTGTGCAAATATTTACCCTTTACAAATTTCTGTGTCCCCGTGTTCATTTTAAAGTCACAGTCTCGATCCACTAAACTAATTCCCTTCATATTTTTAAACACTTCACTCAGGTCTCCTCTTAATCTTCTTTTACTTAAACTGAAAATGCTCAGCTCTTTTAATCTTTCCTAATTCATCCTTTGTAGCCCTGTGATCAGCCTTGTCACTCTTCTCATAGCACTGCTATGTCCTTTTTGTAGCCTGGAGACCAAAATTACAAACAGAACTCCAGGTGAGGCCTCACCAGTGTGTTATAAAGCTTGAGCAGAACCTCCTGTGACTTGTACTCCACACATCAAGGCGCTATATGACCTGACACTCTGTTAGTCTCCTTAATGGTTTCTGAACACTGTCTGGCAGTTGTGTCCTCTACGACTCCTATCTCCTTCTCATAAGGTGTACTTTTAATTTTCAGATCTCCCATTGTGTACAGATTTTTCCTTCCTACATGTTAACACTTTACATTTAATGACATTAAATTTCATCTGCCACAAATCTGCCCAAGCCTGTATGCTATCCAAGTCCATCTGTAATGATTCAATGGTTTCTCAATTATCAGCCAGTCCGCTTACCTTGGTATGATCTGCAGATTTAACCAGCTTGTTGTTTCTATTCCTCTCCAGATCATTTATACATTTTAAAAATAGCAGTGGTCCCAATACTGATCCATGAGGGGCAACACTCAGTCATGATAGCACAGGGGGTGAAGCACCTTGATGTCACTCCTCTGTCCATCCAGCCTTGTCCTAAACTGTTTACTTCATGGTTGCGGTGGGCCAGTGCCTAACCTTGCAGCACTGAGCACAAACAAGAGCGCTAGAGCTCAATCACTCAGACACACGCGCACACATACACTCATGCTCTCTTGAGGCCAATTTAGATTTGTTTGTATATACTTAAGTGTTATTAACATGCCAAGCATGGAAGTACTTTTTCATTTAAATCAAAATGTTGTAAGCATGAGATGTCAGCTGGCGTTTCAATTAGTGATCGCAGCCTCAGCACTGGGCCGATTCTGTGCAGCCTAAGCTAAAAGAGCTCACCTCAACCAAAACATTCAGACGAGAGCTTTGTAACCCACCCAAAATTCATGCTACTCTGCGAATAAAAGAGGGCCTGTAAGAAAACAGCAGAGCTGTCACATCTTCCCTTTAGACCATCAAAGCCAAATGCAAGGAGGCAGGTGAAAGCAAAAAAGGGTTCAAACCTGCAGCTTCATAGCTTTGAAGTTACAGTCTTAAGAACACCACAATGGAGAAGAAACCACTGACTCTCACTTTGGATGGGAACGTCTTCTCGTGACACTCAAGATTACCTGTCAGGGGTTCAGTTATCGCTCTAAGAGGTAAGGGGCAAAATGCACACAGCAGCAACATCAGGCATAGACATAAAAGAACTGTGAACTGTTGTTTGACTTGAATAGGCCATTCAACCAATCAGCAGGTGACATGTTGGGCCTTCAGTCAGCACTCCCCCTCTTTTGGGGTGGAAGGCCATTCCCAGGGAACTATTTACAGCTAAGTGACACTTTATGCAAAATGAAAACAATGTCTGTCATCATCATCATTTGTTCTGTTGGACTGCTGGTTTCCAGAATAACCCAGATTGGCCGTTATACCCTAAATTCCCACTACTTCAGTCATGAGTAAGGGCATTTTCTTCATATATACTTTCACCTCATCAATCCAGCATTTCTTCGGCCCACCTCTACTCCTCTTACCATCTACTGGCATAACTTCACCAAGCTGTCATCATCCTCATACCACAGCAAGATGGTCCTGATAGGTTCAACATTCACTCTGCTGTGTAGATCTTCGTTCTTCAATCTGTCTTTCATTGACACATCACACACCCATCTTACTGTACACATCTCAGTCCTCAGGTGTTCAGATTTTAACACCCAG
This sequence comes from Polypterus bichir lapradei, assembly GCA_026402145.1. Classification (NCBI taxonomy): domain Eukaryota; kingdom Metazoa; phylum Chordata; class Cladistia; order Polypteriformes; family Polypteridae; genus Polypterus; species Polypterus bichir. Next base: position 32,987,929 of record JANRMT010027041.1, read on the forward strand.
GACTCACTGCTATAAATCATACAGGCTCGTACACAAGTGGAAGAAATATTCCCTTTCATTTTTAGTGAAGTTGCCTTGAACATCAATAGTTCTCTAAACTTTGGCAACTCCATCTCAAGCTGATGGTCATTGCTGAATCCACCCCACCACTACAGTCCAGCACGTCGCCAAAATGACAAAATGTATCAACTCATTCTAATTGTGTATCACCTTCAAGTCTGCTGTGTCGCTGATGGTCTGCGAGGTCACACCACTGCATCTTCTGCACATGAAGGAGATCTTTGTCAGCTGCCCTTTTATGCTGCTGCATTTTTTTAGTTAACCCATTTCTCACATTCTGTGTACTTGGCAATGAGCTTGAACCTATGCTTCTACTGCATACCCCGCATTGCCACCTTCCGGATTCTTCTACAGTACCATATTTGGCACCTACTGTACCATCATCATCTTAGTTTTGTAAAGAGCTTAGGACTGAACTTTGATGTGCTGCCACTTGCATGGTAAAGCTCTTGCTGTCTCCAAACACCGTATGGATGGTTGTCTCAGTGCCATCCTATATGGTGTGACAATAAATGGCGCTATACCAGCACTTACCCCGACTCAGACAGATGCAGGAGGCACTCTTATAAAAACACAACCTGTTTTTATTTTCTATTTTCTCATGGAGAACGTCTTCCCCATTCCCATGAGTCCACAACACAGTCCCAAACACAAGCAAAATCACAATTCTTTAACTTTCTTCTTCTCTTTTCTCCTCCCAGCAAGCTTTGTCTCCCTACTCCCGACTCTGGCTCCCGGAGTGGTGGCTGCTGGCTCCTTTTATAGACCACCAGAAAGTGCTCCAGGTGTTTGATGACCTATTTCCGGCAGCACTTCCAGGTGTGGCAGAAGAGCTGCTTTCCAGGGCTCAGCAGCTGTTGCAGCACCCCCTGGTGGCGCCCATGGATTCCAACAGGGCAGCATCAAACTCCAACTCCCATGAAGCTCTGCGGGAGTCCTAGGCACCGCTGCAACCCAGGGGGGCTGCCATCTAGTGCTCCAGGGAAAGTACTGTCCTGACCAGGCTTGCTCCCCTGGTCTTTCCAGAGAAGAGGCATCCTGGCCAGACAAAGACCCCAGTCGTCTGTGACAGTGGACTTGACCACTTTCATATGCTATTCATAATGAAGGCAATGAGCTGTTATCTGATCAGCCTGCATTAAGGTGGGGGGGTGCACTGCAATGTGACCCCTTCAAACTGCTGCAAACACAATTCTATGGAGGATAAAACCCAAACAGATCAATACCGCAGTTCTTCTTTTATTTATTTGTTTTGACTTACTTAACTGCACGTATATCTGTATTGACGCCACTTAATTTAGTCATCGGCTCATTTGACAGCTGTCTTGTCTTTTAAAATTTCGCATTAAAAATAAATGAATGTAAAACTGTCTAATAATAAATAAATAATATGGCTTTGAAAATGAAGCGGCCCCATAGTCCTGGGTTCAAATCACAGCGCTCACGCTTTAGCTGTTATCACTATTTTTTGCATTGTATGAGTTCTCCTTCACTGTGATGCTGACTCTAAAAAGCAATAAAGGAAGATTCTGGGAAATCACAATGTTGTAACCATTTAGGGATTTGACAGTATCACAGTGATGGAAAGAGGAGAGGCTCACACATACGAGGGAAGTCCCAAATGCCTGCTCACATGGACTTTTCAGTCTGTTCTGTATGCAAATCTTATTAAACTATTTAAAAAAACTTCACAAACGTTTCTGGTCTGTAGGTCATTACAGAGCATGAAATCAAGGCAGCAGTGAACATGGTGTATGTCTACTCCAATGAGAACAAACAAGCGCTCATGCCCTACCACACTGTCATCAGAAGATGGAAGCTCATCTTAGTGACCAAGCACTGTCCAGAAGTGGTCTGCCTGGTTTCATGTGTCTATACAAAGAAATGTGTGGTTGAAGTTTTCCAAAATCTCAAAAGAGGTCACCCAAGTGTAAGCTGAGCGACTGGCAGGTGGTGTGGCATTGTGGTTAACGCTTTGGACGTGACACGATCAGCTCTTCATGGTCGTCCCCCTTTATTGGTTCCATGTGTTGGTAGCTTCACAGGGGGGTCCACATCTGCTTCTGTGCTTCTACATGATTGGGACTTGACGGTTCTCAAGAGGGAAGTGATGTGCACCAGGTAGGCTGGAGTAAGACAGGGAGGTTTTGGTAAGTTATTTGTTTCTGAAAAGTTTTGGTACTGGTTCTGAGGCCCAAAAACTCATATCGATACCAAAGTCAAAATTTTAGTTCCTATCCAACACAAGTTCATGGGTTATTCCGGCTTTGCACTCTAGGATTTATGGGACAGGCCCCGTGACCCTCCTCAGGATACAGCAGGTTTAGAGGATGGATAGAAGGATGGAGTTTTATTAACTTCTGCATTTTCTTGCCTTACATGTTCAATTAGCCAGTAAAATGGATTGCCAATACATTGAAGTGGCAGGAGAGCTGGGCACACAGATGGGAACTCGTTGTCAAGTCAGCTTAGTATGCATGGGCAGACTCCACCAAAGTCTATAACTCACCATTGAGGACTTCCTTCAAAAGTGCTATGTTTAAGAAATACGAACCACAGTCAGCCATAAACCCTTCATAACCAACAACTAACAGTAAAACTTCAGCCGATGTCATTTTTACATCACTTAAATTGCCATCTGCCGTCTATAAAAGCCAACGCAAGCTATTTGGACTATGTAACATGCGATTACCCAACATATTATGTATTCTATTGACATATATAATTACATTCCATTATCCCTGTTATTTCCAAATGTGAATGACTGTTACAAAAATAATTAATAAACAAAAATATTTCTTAGAGGCAATAAACAAAATTTAGCAATGCTCCAGCTTTCCAATTAGTTATCTAGGCCTCCGTGCCTTCATTTTGTAACTTGCTATCTCGGCCTCGTGCTGCAGGTAACAAAGAGAAGTCAGGCAGTGTGGCCCCCTAGTGGTCAAAGTGCTGAATTACCAGAAGGCTGGTCCAGTCATGCTCATTGTGACCCTCGCTGATTGAATCACCTATCCTTCACCCAAAAAGGCTGCACATTCATGAGTAAGTTGAAATAAAAAAATGGAAAATGACCAAATTTGGGATTGAAGGAGACATTTAGTGCTGGTTTTTACAAATGGGGGTACCATCTTGCAAGTCAATGCAGCTCCACTCAGAGTGTCTACTGCAGAGATGGCGCTGCGACTGAGAGAGCTTAACAGGATTAGGCTAATAGAAAGCTGAAGTGATTCCATTATTAATAGGCTTAAACTAATACAATGGCACACAAAGAGACAAAGCCAGGGAGAAACAGAGGGGAGCTTTACTCGACTCAAAAGAGAAAATAAAACAACGCTTAAGGTCGTCATGTTACATGAAACACGTGTGGCTCTTTTAGGTGTCTCCTTTTGATACAAGAGTAAATTAGGTCACCCAGGGCCATGAAGAGTGGGGGGCCGTCCAGCACCACAGTTACTGTGCAGTGGGAGTGCCTCCTGACAAACTTCATAGCAGACGTGAGGAGGTTCATTCAGGGTGACCCCAGGGGGTCAGGTCTAGAAGTTCTTGGGGTCACTCTATCATTTTTGAACCAGCTCATCCAGTTTTGGGCTGTGGGGAATCACTGTCTATTCTGGAGACATTGTGCACACAATGGCTATTAACCATAAGTGGGATGCCAGTCTACCACAATGCACAATCACGCTCACATTCACATCACACCAAGTTGGAATTACCGCCTACCCTAAACTGAAAACCAGAGCACTTGGGACAAGTAGGCCATCTTAACCCAACGCAGACAGTGGCTCAAGTTGGGATGAGAATCAGGAACTCTGGAGCTATGAGGCAGTATTAGCCACTGTGTCCCTATGATGCCCTTTTTTAAACAGAAGAAAGTGAGGAGTGACCCAGGGTGTTGGTAGCTAAGTTAGTAAACCTGGGAGCTCCTAATGTCACATGTTCTTAATGTAAAATAAAAGGTGAGGTGATTCATTTAGGGTGACATGGGGAGACAGTGGATGAGCAAATGTGGGGCCTCCTGGAGTCAAACAGCCTCCCTGTGGCGTGTTAAGAAAGCGGTAAGTGACCCAAGAGTCAGAAGCCAGGTGAGCAAATCTGGGGTCCCCTCTAAAGTTTAAGAAAGTGAGGAGTCTGCTGGAAAGTGTCAATGACCAGGCTTGCTGTTATTAAAGCTTCCTCTACAGGATAAAGTGAGATCCTTAAACAGAATGACTCAGGGTATCTGTGTCTGAGTTGGGACAGGAATCTGCTGGTGTCACACCGACTACACTAAAGTATAAGAAATTGACTAGTGACCTGGGGGTTAGTGGTTAAATGAGCAAATCTGGGGCTTCCTGGCGTCACAAGGTCTAAAGTTAATTATAAAATTGAGGTGACATATTTAGGTTGACATGGACAGGTAGTGGCTAAGCAAACGTGGGGCCTCCTCATGTCAAACAGCCTCCTGTGACACATAACAAAGTGGGTAGTGACCCAGGTGGTCAGTAACTACCTGAGCAAACATGGGGCCTCCTGTAAAGTACAAGAAAGTGGGGAGTGTGCTGCAAGAGGACAGTGGCCAGACTTGTGGTGTCATTTACGCCTCTAAAATATAACTAAGTGAGGCACTCAAATGAAATGAATCGGGGAATCTGTGCTTGATTTTTACACAGGAACCCATAGGTGCCACACTGATAAGGGCATCAGGGGCTAAGTGAGAAAATCTGTGGCTTCCTGGGGTCTCAAAGCCTCCTCTGAAATACAAGAAAGTGAAGAAATGTGCCATGTAGAAGGACTGGGGGTTGGGATTTCCTGGTGTCACAGGCTTCTGTAAATCATAACATCAAGATGACACTTGCTCAGAGTGAGCAAGGTGAATGTGGCTAAGTGAGCGAATCTGGAGAATAATCCATGAAATATAAGAAAATGGAGACACTTGCTTACAGTGGCCTGAGGAATCAGTTACTGAATTGGGACCCATCCTGTTACCCCACAATTCTCTCTAAAGCATAAAACTGCAAACAACTTGAAGGAGGGAGACTCTTCTTAGGATAAGGCAGGTTTAGAGGATGGGTGGATGTAGTTTTATTAACTTTGTTAATAAATGGAGTTTTATTAAGTGAGACCGATGCACCAAATCAAAGGGACAATAACGGGGTCAGTCTCTCTGCTAGAACTGAATTAATGAAACCCAAACAAATACAATGGATGACAAAAGGAAGGTCATAGCTGGGTGAGTGGAGATGGTGGCCTCCTGGTGTGTTAAGTGCACAAAGGTGACATGCTAACAGGGATATTTGGAGCTTCCTCAGACATTCCAGAAGTACAAGGATCTGAGATGGCACCTTAGACTGAAACAGACTGCAGTCATTTAGTGTCACCCAGCCAGTCATCAGTCAGTCAGTAATCTCTAACACAGAGTCAATGATGGATTTAATAAGGAATATCACAATTGCTTCTTTGTAATTTACATCAGTGCACACTTTGGTTGTTTTTGTTTTAAATGTGTTATATAACAAAGTCAGTCAGTAAGTCATTATCCATCCTGCTATATCCTAACACAGGGTCACGGGGGGTCTGCTGGAGCCAATCCCAGCCAGCACAGGGCATGAGGCAGGAACAAATCCCTGGGCAGGGCGCCAGCCCACCACAGTGTCATCCAGCCCCCTCTGTAATATCACAAAGAAAGGTGACACCTTGAGCTGGACTGGAACTTGTCAGTGTCACATAGATGAATTTTGATTGTCACAAGGGGTCAGTGAGTCAACATTCAGATTGTCCCATCTCACAGATGAAGAAATGCAGAGTAAAGCACAAGAAGGTCAATTTTGTGTGGCGCAGGGGGTCAGTCTCCGGGCTATAAGTGGACCAAGGAAAGCCATGCAAAAGTCAGGCTGACAGTGGAAGTCATTGGCCGAGTGAATGGAGGTGGTGGGCTATTCTGAAACTAAAGTACTGGAGGAATGCGGCTCAGAGGAATAAACAGAACATAGGGGCAATAGTATGAGATGGCACTGGTAACAGAAGACATCAAGGTGACTTGCACGGTGACACAGAGAGAGCGATCAGGGTACTCTGGTGTCACAGAGGCTCTTTTATAACAATAAGACATGAGGCTCCCTCGGGGTGACAAGGGTAGTCAGTCGCAGAGTGAGTGAAATTGTGGCACCCTGATGTCACAAAGCCTTCTCTCAAGAACTCTAAGGTGATAGAGCGTTACAGGAACTCAATGACTGTGCCGTGACAATCATCTAGGGGTCTTTTGGACTCCATTGGATTACTCAGCTAAGGTGGCACCTGGACTCAGTATATAAGTGGGCAGACATTATGTCCCCCTTTGTGTGGGTAGTTTAGTTCCCTTTTTAAACCGGGGCTGAAGGCTGAGCTTTGAGCTCAGTCAGGACCCCAAGTGGACGTGCATGTGCTTATTAATAAGCACACCAGAGGATGGGGTGTCAGGCTCCATTAACCTGCTTACTTTGATGTTGTACTGTGGCAATGAGCTAGTAGGGGTATAATAATGGAGCCACACGGGGTCAGCCCTTAATCCCTCCGGGCGTTTATTTCCTGAGAGGAGGGAGACTTTCTTCAGCTGTGGTTCAAAGGCGCCGTTTTATAAAGAGGTGTTTCTCGACACTTTCTTCTATTTTTGGCACGGCACGGTTTCGCATTCGCTATTGTGTGTACGATTTAGCGGATTACCCGAAGATCGCCGCAACTACAGAGGGAAGCATAGACTGCAGCGGCGAATCCTAACAGCGGAAACTGCGAAAAGCCTCAAAAGCGGGCCGGCAGACGAGCTCCAATGATCCCTTTTCCACATAAATAACCGCAAGCGGCAATCTGTGTTCCTCAGGGACGCTCTTTATGCACAGAGCACGAAAAGCACCGCAGAGACAGTGACGCCTAAGCGCTGCTCTCGAAAACCAAACGGCTTCGAGTTAAAGCCATTAGGGACTGAGGCTGCTGGGCCTGTGATGTGCTCCTCTCTCGCTGTTACACTTCGAAGTGCGGCCTGCTGTGAGACTCCTGGAAATTTAGGAGGCAGCTGGCTACAGGAGACAGGGGGGTATGGGTCAAAGAAAGAAAGAAAGAAAGAAAGAAAGAAAGAAAGAAAGAAAGAAAGAAAG
>JANRMT010027041.1:33003398-33014152 GCA_026402145.1 Polypterus bichir lapradei
GATAGGGGATGGGGTGGCAGACAGGACACCAAGGGTCTCAAAAGGGAAGGGATCTACAGATAGGGCATGGGGGCAGACAGGACACTGAGGGTCTTAAAAGGGAGGAAGAGATCTACAGATCAGGGATAGGGGGTGGAGACAGGACACGAGGGCCTCAAAAGGGAGGAAGAAATCTACTGATAGGGGATGGGTGGACAGACAGGACACTCGGGGTCTCAAGAGGGAGGAAGGGATCCACAGAGATGGGTACTGTAGGCCAAGAATAATTGAAGAGGTAAGGAGAAGGGGATTCAAAGATTAGAGGGGGTCCACAGATGACAAGGGTGAGAAGAAGTTAAGGGAATAGGAGCAAGTAAGTGTGGGATCAACAGATAGGGTTTTTTTTTTAAGTAAATGAGAGGGGGCTCAAGGACTTGAAGAAGCGACCGCAGATGGTATGAGGTGCAAAAAGGTTAAGGGAGTAGGAAAAGGCTATGAAGAGGGGGTCAACAAAATAGGGAGTATAAAGGGGAAAAGTAAAGAGATAAAGGAGAGGGAGCTCAAGGATTAGGGGGCGCCCACGGAGGGAGCAGTAAGAAACATGAAGTAAGGGAGTAAGAGCAGACAGAAGATAAAGGGTCTCAAGGGGAAGAAGGGGGCATGCAGAAACAAAAACTGAAGAGGTAAAGGGAGGCTTAAAGATTACAGGGGGTCCATAGACGGGACAGGGTGAGAAAAGGTTTAGAGAGTAAGAGCAGCAAGATATGGGAGATATTCAGGGAAAAGGTCATAGGTAAAGCGGAGTGGGCTTAAGGACAAGAAGGGGGTTCACAGATTGGGGCAGTATGAACTGTAAAGGGAGGAAGAGGAGGGAAAACAGGATGACATGGGAGATATTAAGAAAGAGGTGGGCCTGAATCTGTAGACAAAAAATTGGCATAAACATGCCGGGGTGGGTGGGTATGTACTGGAGATGAGACGTGTAGAAGACAGGAGACCCACGGAGGGGAGGGCAGCGAATGATCCGCATCCTGCCAATTGTGGGCCCCTAAACAGACAGCATTTTTATTTAAATATTGCTGGTAAGAGGAGGGCTAAGGGGTGGTGGGGCTAAAGTAGTTTTTCCACTTACAGCCCCAAAAAAAGCGTAAGAAAGGGAGGTGGGTGGGTGTCAATGTCAGAGCAGCTGGCAGAAGTGGCCGCCTGCCCGATAGTTAACGTCTTGCGGCAGCGAGTGCATTCAAGGCCTGTGGTGTAATGGAGCAACATTGTCTCTAACAAAAAGAGAGAAATTACATTGTTTAAAGAGGAACGCTCATGCATTTTTTATAAGAGTCATTAAAAATCATTTTTGATTATGGCGCCGCGTGAAGCACAACCAGTTCAATCTTTACTAGTGTCGTTCAGCACAGGCAACAGAGCCGCTTGTATTAAAGCAAATTCAACAATTTAAGTGCTTTAGACAAAGAGGCACCCGGTATATCACCAAATGAGTTTGTGCCCCGCCATGTGCCCACTCCAGCTTTTTATTTATTTTGTAATAGTGTGCCAGGCCGAGGAATTGCATCAAGCACCTTTAGCTCCAAGTAAAAAAGATCTTTCAGGTTCACATTGTGTTCGACATTGAAGAAAGTTATGCGCCAGAGACGAAAACATCCCGAGCCCCTTAATTAAATAACAGATCAGGCAGCAGCCTTTTAATTCCACGCCATGCCAATGTAATGCTATTACACACAGTAACCTTCCCAAGGATTCATTCAATCAGTACAATCCAAAAGAGAAGGGACCTTCAAATATCCTAGATGTGCAAGTGTCACACTCTGAAGACAGAGCTCTTATCTGTGGCATGCCGTGCCCACCCTCATGGACCCCAAGGACCACCCTCCCCACCAGCTACCAAAGGACTCATACACACTGGAGTGTAATGGTGTAGAGTGTATATAAATGAAGAATCCCGGCACTGGCAACACAAGGACCATCCCTGGACGGGACGCCTGGTGAAGTTTTAGCCTGCCGATCCACACCTTTTAATGAGTGATCTGAGCTGTGGCAGCCTGGACTCCCACTGCGTATTTTATAGATTTAAGATGACCTTTCCAGGTACACCTTGTCATAAAGACTAGGGTGGCATGAAGGTTCAGTGTTTAGAGCTACTACTTCACAAACACAGTGTGCTGTCCTAAATTACTGGCAACTAATTAAATGTATGTTTTTAATGTGTTATTGCTAGAGAGTGGTGACGTACTTAATGTTGGTCAGACATGCAGGTGAGAACTTCACTGCACCCGTGCAAACCAATCGTACTGCCACCATCTTTTAACCACAAAGCAGCAGGATATTCACATTAACAAAGTGCTTGCATCCTAAGATGAACAGCAGCTCAGATAAGAGGCCGTTATTTAAGGTAAGGAGGTAGCGTCAGGGCCAGGTCTACCATGGCGGCTGTTTCAGACAAAACCGTAAGTGGGGGCACTATGCCCCCCCAGCCCTGTCTAGTAATGGAGGCTGTTAAACCCTTTAATATACACATAGTATCACCTTATAACGGTTTGACTATGATCTGGTAGTTTAAATGGATTATAAACTGATTTAAATATTCACATTCGTGGAGGCATTTCATGCGGACTATGGCTATGCGTATTTATTTTAATGAATACCACAATTCCTGTTAATTGACGCTAAAGAAAAGAAGCAGTTTACTAGACATTAGCTACAGTAAATAAATAGATAAATTTAACTTAGCATTTTAGAACTGAGTATATTTTAATTAGAAAATGTGTAAACACAAATATGATAATATATGAATATAACAAAAAAATGTTATTTTCTTATTGGTATTTTCATTTTACAAACAGAATACCAGATTTAAAAAGTTCATAATAATATGTTTCATTAATGTTCTTTACAATGTTTACAATTGCAACTCACTAAAATTTAGAACTACTTTTTTCTTTGGTTCATTTTTGCAAACTTAACAAAATTCTTTTAAATTTATTGCTTGGGGTAATTCACTCACCACTGATAAGGGGGATGAAAATATGAACCATAAGGATGGACACAGATGTACACACTAGGGACCACTAGGCAGAGTAACAGCACCCCAAACCCCAGACAGAACCTCACCAACAGTCACAGGTTCAAATAAAAGTGCTTAATCCTCACCACTACCCTTTACAGGCTTCTCCACAAATGTTCCCAACACAATTAAACAGAACAGACGTTCACTTTTCTTTACACTCCTTCCACATCTTCCAGGTGAGTGTTGTCCTGCTCCTCTCCCGACTCCGACTCGACTGCATGACGTGTAGCAGCTTCCTTTATATCGGACCCAGGGAGTACTTCTGGTGCTATCACACTGCATCGAGTACTTCTGGGTCAGGCCGAACAGGACAGGACAGCCTGCTCCCCCTAGCGGCTCCAGAGGACCCCAACAGGAATCCCCTCCAAAATTACAACTTCCATGCAGCCGTGTGGGTGTCCAGGGTACCAAGGAAATATGTGACCGTGAGAAGCAGTCCCCCCCGACCCCGCCGTCCATCCATTGTAACTGCCTCCAGAGCAGGAGAGATAGAACTGACTAACCTGGTTGGGATTCTGTCCACCATCATCCTTCCATTAAAAGGTAAGAATCCATTCATCCCAGCCTGGAGTCCAGCCATCCCATGTTATCTATTATAATGTATATATTATATAATCACACATTTGTGCTTGGGAGGCAGTCTAAGGGCTTAACTGGGAGTATGATGCAGAGCAAGGGGTTGATGAATCGTACTAATGCCTTTTCTTCCTCTTCCACAGACCGCCAGAAGGAAAGCCCAGCTAAGACTCCACTCACTTCTGGCATTGCAACACGCCCTCCTGCAGACCTCACTTGCACCTGAGATCCCACCCCGCCCTGTCCACCACCTATAAAAACCCAAGCCTTCATTCTCTTAATCAGTCAGTCTTGACTCAGTCTTATATGATTACTCTTTTTGCTGTTGCCATTTGCTCTTGCATTATAAGGGGTGGATTCCCTACACTTTATCTTTGTTCTCTTGTCTTTTTTTCACAATATATACAGTATATATTACACACTTGCTGAGTTACCCATCTAAGATGGCTTGAAGCATAAGTAATCAACGTAGACCTCAGCATTAACATTCGCAGTGCACCATCTATTAGAATGTATCTTGTAGTACATGCAGTAATAAAATGCATTGCATTTGTCATTCTTACAGATGGCGCTTCACAAACATTTGTAGAATTAAAATGCATTACAACAAATGTGTGTGATGCAGCATCTGTTGGAATGATAAATGCAATGCCTATGTCTCTGTTTTATGTCATTTAGTATAGGATTCATAAAAGTAGTGCTATTGTTTATGATGTGTCACCTGTTGAAATGACAGAGACAGAGTACCCAAACAAATACACAGACACTAACTCCTTTATTAAGGTGGAGATATACATTATATGCCCAATGTTTGTTTCCTGCCTTGTGCTTTGTGTTGGCTGGGGTTGGCTTCAGCAGACCCCATGACCCTGTAGTTAGGATATAGCGGGTTGGATAATGGATATACAGTATATGAATACATACATATAGTATCTTTCAGACTCATATATGACATTGCTCCATCATAGTTGCAGAATCTTGGGTCTGAACTGGGGGCCTAAGGTCAGTGTCTGTGCAGAGTTTACATGTTCTCCACATATCCATGTGTTTTTTTTTCTAGTGACTCTACACTGCCCCCTATATGTGATTGTGAGTGCCCTGGCCACGTATGATACCTCCCCTGTGCCCAGTGCTGTTGGGACAGCCCCTATCCTGGATTCTGCAGATTTGAATATAGATGGAAGGGCACAACAAGTGAATCCTGCCCTCTGTGAATTTGGAGGCTCTCTTGGGCATTTTTTAGGCTCATGTTGCTCAAAATGACCCTAAAGTGACCAATTAAAGTAGGCCATCTAGGCATGAGGCTGAAGGTCAAGGAATGCATGAAACGGGTTTTGCCTAAAGCAACCAGTGAAGCGTTAAAGACCTCCACTCCCCCCTTTTAAAGGAGGCATTTCTTCTTAAGCCTGAGCAGCTGCTGCTTTGCCCATTTACAATGGCAGTTAGCTTTTAAGTTTTCACATGTGGCTAATGGTGGACAACAGAGGGTCTGGAAGTCGTCTCCTTACATTTATTAGGCAGCTGTCATCCTGTGAGAGCAGAGAATAAGAACTGGGCTAACACAGATAGGGAATCACAAGGGGGCATCACTGTGCTGACCGCCAGGATGGAGCGGGTAGTCAGCAGACTGAGGCGGAAAAATTTCCTTTCAATCACCCCACCAGATAATTAAACATATCCATCACGTGCCTCGGGGGAGCGGGCCCCGTGCAGCTCTGCTCGGGCAGCACCCTGCCAGCTACGAATCGTTAACTTCATCTCACTTTTTCATTAAGCGCATGCAGTGGGCTCACGGTAACAAATGTAAAAGGCAGTCAATTGCGTTTAATCCACTTAATAATCAGAGGGAAATGGCTGCATTTGGGAGAGAATGCATGTGCAATTAGGAAATTTACTACCCTGAAATGGAGGCCCTCCAGGCATGCGTGGCACTCTCATTTGCCACGTTCTGACATGAAAAATAAGCGAGTGTCATAGCCCAAATAATAAGCTTGTTTCCCCATGGCTTGCTGTGGCACTCATCACAGCCTGCACCAAAGAATAAGTCTCCATATCAGCAAAATATCATCCAACTTGTGCACTTGGGAAACATCTTGGAGGCTCCAAAAGAGTAAGCAGTACCACCCTGGGCAGAGAGGGGCACTCTCACTAAAACTCTCCACAGTTCAGACACTCACCACAGCTGGTAGACGGCTGTCTCAGCTTCCACAAAACCCACCACTTCAAGGACATACGTAGAAAACCACCAAAGCCCCCGGATTTTAGGACCATCTTTTAAGGTGGAAGGACCGATCCCCTCGCCTTTTCTTTTCATCTTGCATGGTGCAAAGTGTTTTGCACCCTCAAGTGCTCAATTGCTTTTTTCTTTACCCTTTCTTTCACCATCTTCATTTAATGGGGCCACCATGTCATACTCCAAACCTTTTAATGTATTTAGTGTCATCTTTCCAGACCACTATACAGTATTTATTGATATACTAGCCGTCCCCCTCGGCTCCACCTGCGTAGTAGTGAAACAGGACAAACTTTAAAAATCAATAAACAAACATGTATTGCTAGCTAAGCAGAAGTACGCTCCAAAACGTGTTGCAGGTAGAGCGACTTGAATGGAGGCTGGCACATGAGTGAGGAGGGCCCTGCTTCACGTTTCACTCTCCCCTCGGCCTGCTTCGTCTCTCAGATTAGCGCGGATATATTGTTCCTGTAAGCAAACTATGATACTTAGCGCGAGGAGAGAAGTTGCAAAATCAACCAGAATATTCATGCAAATTATAGAAAAAAAAACGATCTAAATCCATTAAGTAGTTCTCTCGTTTGCTAGATATGCCCTGAGGCTGGCACAGGAGTGAGGAGGGCCCCTCGGCCTTCTGCATCTCTCTCGGATTCGCGCAAATAAATCGAAGCCGCAAGCAAACTATGATACAAATTGCAATGAGAGAAGTCGCAAAATCAACCGGAATGTTCAAGCAAATTATAGAAAAAAATCTCAATCTGTTAGGTAGTTCTCTCGTGAAAAGCAGACAGACAGACGGACAGACAGACAGACATTGGATTTTATATATATAGAGAGAGATTTATATACATATATATATATATATATATATATAGTCACACACATGGGATACAGCTTCCTCCCTCTGCAGAACAGAAGACTAATAGCCACTCCACCACTGACGTCACTTTCATTGTCTGACTTCTGTGACCCATCCCTTCATCACCAATGACCACATAACCCGGAACTGGCCATATTGCTGTAAGTTCCAATTTGAACCCCTGTCTTGAAAGACATTTCCGCAACTTGATGCGTGCAATCATTCAGTTATACAGGGTTGCCAGGGTGGTATCCCAACTCTTGATCGTGGTTTTATGTTTCCCTTATAAATATATTTATATATCTTATATATAAACATCTATGCGTGGAAGTGTGTGTGTCTATTTGTCTGGCTTGGAAGTACGAGCCGCTAATACACAAGCAAGGCGAGCACATCGGCAAAATGAAACCTCCAAGGAGAGAGAAATTCGCTTAGCAGCTAAAGCACAATGTGATTGTGATTGAATTGCAATGCGATTGATTGATTGAAGTGCTAGAATCCATGGTTTCTAGGAGCTTGGGCTTTTTACAGCATGGGCTTACACAGCTATATGGCCACAATGCCTCTACTCTTGAATGACTGGCAGCCCCCTTGGGTTGCAGCAATGCCTTGGACTCCCACAGGGCTCCATGGGAGCTGGAGTTTGATGCAGCCCTGTTGGGTTCTATGGGAGCCGCCAGGGGGTGCTGCAGCTGCTGCTGACATCCTGATTGTAGGACTTCTGCAACACCCAGAAGTGCTACCAGATGTAGACCAACGAGCCACTGGAGCACTTCCGGGTGCCTTATAAAAGGAGCCAGAGTTGGGTTGGAGAAGACAAAGTTTGCTGGAGGAGAAGTGCAGGTAAAGAAAGAAAGAGAGAAAGAAAGGAAGAAGAGAAGTGCATTTGTGTTTTTGTATAGTGCTGAACTGTGCTGTACACGTGGGAAACGAGGGAAGGTGTTTCCCACAGGATTAAAGAAAAAAAAAAATAAGTGCATGCGCTTGCACTTGTGTCCCATGTCTATCTGTGTCAGGCTGGTGCGCCCCCTGGTCATTCACAAAAAATATATATATATATGTACATACACACACACACACACACACACAGTATGTAAATAAATGTACCATAGTCCTATACTTGTGAACAGTACTTCAGCTGATTTTTAGTACAGAAAGGCATTACAAGAAATAAAAACTGAATGAGTCATTTCCTGTGACTCTGAATCAGATAAGTGGACTTGAATATGGAAGGATGAACTGATGATTGGCGTATTCTGCTTCTCCATGGCGTCGGAAAGACAGTGTGGCCTAGTGGCTGAGGTGTGGCTGACAGCTAGTCATATATAAATATATATTTCTTAATAACTGCAGTCTCCTAATGACTGGAATTTGTAAAAGATGTTACCATGAAAGGTGCTATATAACAAAGTCACAGTCCAACTCACACACACGGCCAGCCTAGGTGAGCGCATCAAGGGTGGGCCCATCCTGCCCAACACCCTGCTAAAAAACTATCATCGATAAAACTTCATTGATAACTTCGCATCCAGCTTTTGAGAGTTTAAACATTCATAAATATCAAAATGTCCACTACTGAAATCGTCACCTGTGAATCTAAGATGTTTAAGAGGCATTGGCGGTTGTCCAAAGGTGTAAAATATTTGGCCATTTCGGTACACTTGAAAGCGACAACCGAACAATTCAGCGGCAGCCATCAACTCACATGCAGAACCATAGGTGAAGGGCTTAAGCATTTCACTCTTCTAGTGCTCCTGTGTAGTATAATTATCTCCTGTACCGTCATCAGTCCACACCTTGAACCTGTCCCAGTCATTCAATACATAAGACACAATGTTCCTAAAGATATCAAGAGTGAGCCTGATATGGCCGTGCAATATGTAACACAGAGAATGGAAAAGGCAGGTGCCATCTCCGGGCATGGAAACCACTCGATGAGTTACAGTTCTTTGATCGATGGTGATCACCTCGATAGACATGTTAATAGGGGTATAGTTGGAACGATAAAGGAAATGGGTACCTGAACAATGTAAAGTAAGTCTAAAATACCTACACAATAACCATAATCGTAATAAATGAACAATAAAACAGCGGAGAAGCCGTGGATTAAATAAAAAGGCTGTAGTTATCAGCAGGGAGACGTGAATCCCGTGGCGATGCAAGGAAGGGAATGTAGAGACCGGAGCGACGGACGGCCTTATATAGGCAGGCAGCCAACAACGTGGGAGGCAATTTGCTTTTAATCATGGAGGCTGAAAAAATAATTAAAATACCAATTTTATTTTTTTTACTTTAACAAATTTCACCATGAAAGGCACTATATAAAAACGAATGAACAGACTGCTTGAGTAATGTAGCCTCAGACATTAAACGCCAGCCCATCTTACTGCCAACAGCGCCCCCACCCCCTTTGTCTCACGCTTTAAATTATTCCGTCATTTCTTGATGAATGCCACTTCAGTATGGCAGCTAGTCCTAAAATTAATCAAGGAATGCTTTTTATTGGCATTTTAAGTACTTCATAAAAAAACTCTTACTATGTATGGTGCTATATAAAGCACGGGCTGATTGTCGCAGGCCATGCAACCCATCTGTTCAGATGTTCGTAAATTTCAATTTTCTAAATCCACTCATTCAGATTTATGGAGGCCGGCAGCTTTAGGTGCCAAAGACAGGAACCAACCCGGGATGAGGTGCCAGTTTATCGCAAAGCACATTCACTCTGACTTGCAGGGAGCAAATTAAATGAAGTGAACATGCAGAAGTCCCCAGAAGTGATCGTCCACAGCCACAGGGAGAACATGCAGATGGCACACTGGCAGTGAGCCTGGTGTCCTGGAGTGCTGAGGCGTTGGTGCGAACTGCTGTAGAAGAGGGACCAACAAGTCAGTCAGTCAGTCAGTCATTTTTCAACCCGCTATATCCTAACTACAGGGTCACGGGGGTCTGCTGGAGCCAATCCCAGCCAAAACAGGGCACAAGGCAGGAAAAAAGGGTGCCAGCCCACCACAGGGCACACACAGCACAGACTAGGGACAATTTATGATCGCCAATGCACCTAACCGGCATGTCTTTGGATGGTGGGAGGAAACCCACGCAGACACGGGGAGAACATGCAAACTCCACGCAGGGAGGACCCGGGAAGTGAACCCAGGTCTCCTTACTGTGAGGCACTGCACCACCACTGCACCACCGTGCTGCCTGGACCAACAAGTATCAAACTTTAACTATATTACATTTATTTACAAAAGTATTTATAAGCATCCAAGTGTAGCAAAATAAATATAAACATTGTAACAGATAGCTGGGACTTCTACCTGGCCGGGACACCTTCATAAGGGAAGGACTGGGGGGAAGAGCTTGCATGGGGCAGTACCTCCCTCAGAACGACAGACGGCACTCCCCCTGGCTTATTATGGTGGCATGGGTTTGGAGCGTGGAAGCTCAACCCTGCTGGGGCCCATTGGCCACCACCAGAGGGCGCATGGGGAACAGTAGAGCCCTTCTCTGCAGGACTGATCACAGATCACAGAACACCTGGAGCACTTTGGGGGTGCTCTATAAAAGGAGCCGCCTCACTCCACAATGGGAGCCAGAGACTGAAGAGAGAGAAGAGACAAAGTGCTGCGTGCTTCATTGTACTGGTGCTTTGGTACTGTGCTTGCTTGTTGTAGGGGGAACAAAAGAAATAAAATGTGTGTGTTGTGCTTGAACCTGTGCTGGTGTCTGTTGTGTCAGGTGTTGGGGAGCTGGTGCGTCCCCTGCTACTCACTATATATATATATATATATATATATATATATATATATATATATAGTGGATGCTAGGTGGGGCTAGTTGCCCCTTTAAACCCACAAGATAGACATTCAGGACACCAGGCAAAAACACCAAGAAGTTATCTTAATAATTCTCTTTTAACAGTGCTCCCCATGCACCACAGCCACAATAACACCAGTAAATACTCCAACACTAACACATCTCCTCCACATCTCCCAGCAAGCTTCGTCCACCTCCACTGACTCTGTCTC
>JANRMT010027041.1:33014552-33033022 GCA_026402145.1 Polypterus bichir lapradei
ACACTGAAATTGAATGACTCAATTTAAAGCATGAGGGAAAAAATAAATCAAAATTAGCATTAATCGGTAAAGTGTTTTCTGTACAGATTACGATGTATTTGTTGGTGAGTCACTGAATACTGTCCTACAAATCTGCTCTGCTGCTGGTTTAGGCAAACATTTTTTTCCCAGTGCCCCAGGATGCTTTGCAAGGCCAGTATGACATTATAGAGCTCTAGCAGCCATGCGCTGGACTTTAACGCTTATGTACTGTAAGATCATCACAGAACTGCTTCCGCCATGCATGCTGTCACCAATGCATCAGCACTCCAGCCTTCCACCATACAGCCAGTTAAAAATAATGGACGTATTTTCACTTGAGGCATACATTACCTCACCATAATGAGAATATGAAGAGTACATGTAACACCGATCCCAGATCAGATCTGTGGGGGGAACAGGAGCCTATTCTGGCAGCCCTGGGCGGAAGGCAAGATAAAGCACAGGGTGCCAGTCTATCACAGGGCCCACGTAGACACCCACACCAAGTCAACTGGGCATCACCCAGTAACCTAAACTGCACGTCTTTAAGGATGTTGGAAGAAGACCCTTGAAAATACGCGGTGAGAGGCCTGGACAGGGTGCTATAATCGACAGTATGATATGCATAACAATAAAAGAGCTGTCAATGCATTAAAATAACAAGAAAAAAAACCTTCACCTCCACCCTGAACCATTCAAGCTGGCACAAGCTGGCAGGCTTCTCCACATTTGCCATCTCTCTACTTGTGCCTCACATTCCAGAACTCAATGTCTTCCAACAAAGAGGGCTCTTTGGACACTAAACTGCCTTCTTGCTTTCCAGAATGTCCATATGTGCCCTGCAGATTGGCAGGGGTGCCAAGCACAGGAGCAAAGCTTGACTCTTCAGTATAATCTGTTCATATGCTATGAGCAAGAATGGCTGAACTCGGAAGGAAGGACTGTGAGATGCCAGCCTGGCCTGCTTGTAGCGAGAACCCTTAACAAGCTTGATAAAGACAATGTGAATACATGATGTGGACCACAGATATTGACAGTAATAAATGGATTCCAGCCACAGCCACCTAAACCTGTCTCACGGCAGTCTGACTTGGCAGCGCCAATGCTCTCTAATGCCCAGGTTTATTAATCAACACAAGAAAGAAAGAATGAGGTGGGCCAAACCCATAACTAATACACAAGGTACCCAAGCCCAAGTGGGTAAAGCAGCCCCCCCCACCACCACTCTTGCTGATGCCCTTCTGTGTGCTTTTATGGCAAAGTGGTAGTTAGCCAAGCTCAGTGGGACACTTGCCACCATCAGTAAACAATCAAATGGGTTACAACCCCAGATTTCGAGCCCAGTCAAGTCACACCTGTTGAAGGACACCATTGGTGCCGCTGACCACCTGCCCTCGGGGTCTTCAGATTTCACCCAAATCTCACTGACTTCTATGGATTTCCTCACTTAACTAACTCATAGTCAGGCAGAAGATATAAAAATATATAAAAATAAATGAATACTAGAAAACATTGCAAACACAAATCGTAACAAATATTCTTCAGAGCGGCACTTGTTTTCTTCAGTACTTCAAAGGGCACAGAATGAGCCTCATCAAAGGCCTGGCATCAGCAGCACTTAGGTGCGTTGTCACCACTTGGAGAAGGCGTCGAGGAGAGCCCGCTTTGTACTTCCCAGTGCAGACGGCTGTGCTACGCAGACGCAAAACCCCCTCTGACAGCTGGCGCTTGCCAAATGGCACAGCACGCCAGAGAAAAGAACCATGAATGACTGCGCAAGAGAGAGAAAACTATCCAGCATGGAGAAGTCTGGCACTGAAGGGGGTCTCATTTAGCACAAGGCGGGCATAGACAGGAACGGATGGCACAAAGCACAGAAAGTCACACCTTCCAGAAATAATAAGGTGCATACGGAGACCCTTACCGGACACTGTGTGCTAGAAGGGTGTTGAGGTATTTGGCACAGTCAAATCAGACTGGTATTGACTAGAAATGCATGAGCACCTACCTGTGTGTGCACTGTCAATGCGAAGCCACTGGCACGGGAGTATGGCACACTTTTACCAGGCTGACACTCACGTGCACCAGTTAATTCACAGTGCCAGCACTGCCATGGCTCAAAGTATCTGAAGCTCGAAGAGACAGAGAATTGATTCCTCAGAGAACTGTGCCCCACAATGTGACAGGCTGGCAATGCAGTAATGGGATGATATGGCATCTAGAGATACATGCCTCACAGAATACTAGATTGGTGGAAACAATGGATATACGGAACGGGGTATACAGACCCTAGAGTCCCAGCGGGTCATGCAGAAACCAACAAAGGTGGTATGTGGCACAGCGTATGGGCACCATGGGTGGGCAAACTGTCTAGCCCCTGCTCTTTGAGGACTTTTAAATGCTTTTTCTTTTTTAATTCATGGCAGGTGAATTCAAGATCCAGGCCTTTAATGACCTCTTGGGCACAGGCATCAGTAGTGTGTCTGTTTGCGGTGAGAGTGTCGATCTTGTCGAGAGGTTTACTTACCTCGGCAGTGACATTCATGTCTTCCTATGAAGTCAGTAGACGGATTGGGAGAGCGTGGGGGGTCATGAGGTCACTGGAAAGGGGTGTGTGGCATTCCAAAAGAATGAAGGTCCAAGTCTTTAGAGTCCTGGTGTTTCCTGTCTTGCTATATGGCTGTGAGACATGGACACTATCCAGTGACCTGAAATGAAGACTGGACTCCTTGTGTCTTTTTGGAGGATCCTTGGGCATCGCTGGTTTGACTTTGTGTTGCTCATGGAGTCCCAAATGAGGCACATTACCTGTGTTGTGAGGGAGCGTCAGTTATGGTACTACGGCCATGTCGCGTGATTACCCGAGGATGATCATCCGAAAAGCAGGACCCTCATTGTTGAGGACCCGAATTGCTGGACCAGGCCAAAGGGGACGCCCATGTAACACCTAGCTACAGCAATAGATGCTCATTTCTGGGGGTGGGACTGGACCGCGTCTCTGCCTGGGGGGTTGCCAACCAGGGTCCTGAGCTGTTTTGTCATGTGGCGAGTGTGCTGTACCAGTGCCTGCTCCCCAACTTCACCTGATCTGTCTTTTCTAAACACCCAGCACAGCGGTAAGCAAAACCAAGAACACCATTAAGAAGCTCCGCTAAAAATCTTGGAGACCACACAGAAAAGGACAAAGGAGCGAGAGCAGCAGAGTCTCGAGTCTCCATGACAGCCAACAGTTCCATCTGCAGTGTTCAACAGGAAAAGAAAGAGAAGATGGACGACACGGCGAAGAGAGCTTACGAAGATGGCGATTCCCTGGAGGAGGTCCGAGTAGCTCACCGAGTATCTTCCATCGCTGTCAGTGGGGTTTGTGTCCCCGTCACAAAAGAGCTGGTAAAAGGCAATGACTTGTGTGTGAGTGTCAGCCCTTCCTCTTCCTCACGTCAGGCTGTTTCAGTACACTGAATTACTGTAAATAGATGACCACATCACAGGCTGTTCTGAGTGAGGCTTATTAAGAGCATCATTTTATATTCAATAAAAATCCAACTGCTTGTATAATATTACAGAGTATTCATTGTCATCTCGCTGTTTATTAGTAAAAGTAAAGTATCACTTCTGTCATTGTAACCAAAACATCTCTGCCCACTCAGAATTTCAGACAACCCTAACAGATTTTCCCTGGCACTGGCCTTGGTAGAAACGCTGACCCCTGAGTCACTTGACAGCCTTACACATCACACGCATACCAGCATACCAAGCTGGCACTTATAACAATGACGTGTGACACAGCAGATGTAGAGTAGATGGAGAGCTGTGCCACAAAGACTAACACGCTGACACTAATGGGCATGCGTGGTACTGCGTGTGGAGAGCCAGATCCACACGCAGTACTGCATGCCAGTTTACAACTAAGGAAATGCACTGTAGATGTGCCCAATGAGTCATACTTGCTAGAAAATTAAGTTGGCACCTTAGAAGAGAATATGTGGCACAATGCCTGATATTGTATTGAATGGCATAATATGGAGCACATGTCATAAACGGCTTACTGGCACTGGAAGCAATGCCATCATGAATGTGGAACCACATGAAGGACTTATGCAGTAGGTCTAAATTGACGGCCACGTGTCACTGGATGTTACAGTTCATTATTGCCATGTGGGCAGAGCACAGTGAAATTCATACCTGCACGTGCAACATGATGCCACTCTCCATCACAACGAGTAGTGAGCAAATCAACCTCAAAACTTCTATCTTGCACACCTGAAAACTCTCTACATTGGCACACAAGTCATTACAGTATGTGGCATCATTCATACCTGGTGGGGTGAAAACAGAATGCCAGGCTTACATTTACAAGCAGGCGTGGTATGATTCTGGTTTGAAAACTTACCCTCACTACCTTCAAGGCGTTCCTTCAGCTCTGGTCCTACATGCCACCCTTTTTGTACCACCTGAGACACCATCTGAGACCACCAATTTCAGTTTAATCCAACCCCTAAGTTGCCACAAGATCCCAGCCTCTCTAATGCCCTGATTGTAAGAAGTGTGCCCACCTCATCACAGGACATCTTCCTTTAGAAGAGCTCCAGAGCCCCCCGTGGATTTTGCTTATAAGCTGAAACGTGCAGGTGGTCTCTCAGTGGAGCTGAGCTGAGCCACAGGATTCGCTCCAAGGCAGCCATTGGACTGTGTGGCTGAACATGGTGCTCATCTGTGCAGATTTCCAGGAGAAGATCATGCCCTGGGCAATAGATTCATTAAGAGAAGTCATCGTTTTTCTCAGGGTTACCTGTTTTCTTCGAGGTGCGTGCTCAAAAGTTGCAGAAGGTTTTAATTAAATTGAAGGAGCCACGTGAGGGCCATGCCATTCGGCATGTCTCCACCACAGCCTCTATTAAGATGTAATCAGTGCTGATGCTTCCAACGCAGGGCACAGGGCTGGGCCAGGGCCTCTGATCAGCTCCCCACTGCCTCTCCGTATCTTCATAAGGTCTGTGGAGTGAGAACCAGGGGGGGTTCTATGAAAGCCATCTGAAGACCTCAGCTAAGGAGATCCAGGGCTTAGGTAAAGGGGTGTTAGAGAGGGGTGCTCAAGGTCTATGTGAAAGCCATCTGAAACTCTCACCAGTGGGTGTCCTGGGCCTGTGTGAGGGGTAAATTAAAGCACACAATATGAAGGCAATCTAGCATTACATACATATACAATACACGTACATCATTCGGTATGCATTTATCATAACTTTCGTGGTGTATATTCTTATCATGACGTGTTGCTCAGATTGACCTGTACATATGCCAGAAGACATAAAGAGACCTAACCCTCACGCAGGATCATGGCTGGCATGTCCAAATACCCGCAGAGTAAGCAGATTTGCACCCACGCTCGAGTGTTACAGCGCCCAGCTGCTTGAGATCAGCTCATTGTCTCCATCAACACGTCACACCTTCTGTGTGTTAAAAGACGAGCCCCAAAATAAACAAACGTGGATGTAAAGTGTCACAGCATGAAACATCAGCCACCAGCACCACGCGCCGCTGCCTTTACAAGCCTGCTGAGTTTTAATTTACATCGTCTGTGGGCTCCGCTGTTAAGCCCCTCTAATTACCGCCAATGGCTCTGTTGTTTCAGTTGCTGAACTCCTGGGCCCCGCTGTCTTCTGTACCCGAGCCGTGTCCCTAAGTCACAAGGGCACCCGCCGTCACGCCTACTGAATACACGTTGGACCCGCGTGCCACAGAGTCGTATTTCTGAAGAGATGGAGCTGAGGGGGCATCCACATGTGCCTGTGCACAACTGAGTGGCAATGAGGAGGGGCTTCACTGCAAAATGTAATGAAGAACCGTGGGAGACCGTCTGGATTTACAGGGTGGGCGGGACAGCTCTTGGGGGGGATCACCCACAATGCACATGGTACATAACACAGGCACAGTAGATAGAAAAAGTCTACTTACCTCGGCCAAAAGCACACATTTTGTGTAATAAAAAAATCAAACCAAGTTAAGTCCTATCAGAACGTATTCCACCTTTACTGCAAAACTGCGATCTATACAGAGAAGGTGAAAGTGTTTAGTAAAAAAAAAAGGAAAATCCTTCAAAAACCTGGCGGCATTAAAGTGCCCACTGTGTAATAATCAAGAGTGTGGCCATGTTTAGAATCAGCCAATCACAATGCGCCTCATCTCGCGTAGTACATAGCATACGGCTGACGTCAATTAAAGGGGCTCTGATTGAGCTCAGATAAAGTTTGGCTGGTCCGCTAGGATTTTTCAGATATCAACAATATTTTTTTTTATAGAGTTATAAAAATTATTTCAAAGGCATTGACGATGTCTCTTCTGAGAACAAAACGGACAACAGTGCAGCAAAAAAAAATCATCTACGTCGTTCCAGCTTCACACACCGTCCGGGTGAATAGTAAAGACGGATTGGGAAATGGAACCCAGAAACTCTTTATCTACAGGTTTGTATATTTACTGTCAGTTTTTATTCCAGTTTAATCCAGTTTACTTCTGACATTTGCCGGCTCATGATGGTCTTCTTCCTGGCCTGTATCTTCATGTCTGCATAGGCCCAGGGGTCGTCTTCTTTTCACCGGGCCTACCAGGTTTTTCTATGTCGAGACCTTGGACAGCTGGTGGGCTTGAGCCCCAATTGATCCGATAGAACGGTGACTTCCTCTTGGTTACCGTGGTCCATAAAGAGCTCTTTAAAACATGAATGGGATCTCATCAATGAAAGGTCATCAGTCAGGACGGGGGTAGAAAAGAGTATCCCTATGGAGCACTGGGAAGACAATCATCAACAAGCTGAGAAAATATGGCCAAGATCAGGACGTCCCTCCAAGACTCATGAGAAGACAAGGAGAAAACGGGTCACCAAGAGGCCACCAAGAGGCCTACAGCAACACTAAAGGAGCTGCAGGATTTCCTGGTGCTACCTACATGTGACAACAATCAGTCATATTCTTCACCTGTCAGGGTTGTGTGGTAGGGTAGCAGGATTAAAGCCTTTTCTCACAATGAGGAACACCCAAGGCCAGCTAAAAAGGGTCTCCCAGAACCATGTGGAAAAATGTATTATGTTCTGAGGAGACCAAGGTTGAAGTATTTGGCCAGAATTCCAAAAGGTGTGTTTGGTGGAAAAATAACACAGCACATCACCAAAAGAACCCCCAGTGAAGCATGGTGGAGGCAGTGTCACACTCTGGGGCTTCTTTTCTTCAGCAGTTTCACTCAAGGTGGATGGAATCATAAAGAGCTCCAAGGATCCATCTGTTGTGGTACAAAACCTTCAAGCATCTGCTAGGATGCTGAAGATGAAGAGGAACTTCATCCTTCATCACAACAATTACCCAAAGCACACATCAAAATCAACAAAGCAAGGGCTTCATCCAAGGAGGATCAATGTTCTGGAATGGCCCGGCCAGAGCCCACCCAGACCTGTGGGGTGACCTGGAGAGAGACAGAGAAAGAGCCGTGGACAGGAGATGCCCCTTGTCATTTGGCAGATCTGGACAAGGAGGAGGGGGCAAAAGTCGCCAAATCCAGGCGTGCCAAACTCATAGACTCTCTCACCCAAGATGACTTGAGTACAATACAAGTTTACAATACAATCACACGAGGAGTGCCACAGCGGGCTTTAATGGGCCCTGCCTCGCCTCTCAGAGAAGACAAGGAAAAACTCCTCAAAAAAAACTCTTGTAGGGAAAAAAAGGGAGGAAATCTCGGGAAAGGCAGGGAGACCCCTTTCCAGGTAGGCTGGGTGTCAAAAGAAGGGGGTAAATATAATAGAATAGGCAGAACAGAACACAAGTAATCCTCCAATAGTGCAACAGTAGACGATATCACACGTGAGTGCTGAAATAAAATCAAAAGTGTCAGTTTAGGGGATGGGCACACTAAAGACCCCCGGTTTTTGGAGGATTTTTTGTTCTCATTTTCACCTCCTTTGTTTAGATTGCAGTTTTGTAATAAAGGTGGAATATGCTCTGAGAGGGTTTACCTTGGGTTCATTTATTTTGGCCGGGGTGTGTAGACTTTTTATATCCCGTGTAGCTTACATACATTGACCAAATCAAAAAACTAAGTACAAGGCACATAATCAGCATTAACATACATAAAAGAGTCAACATGAATTTGAACCCCCAGTGAGGGGGCTGAAATATAACAGTGGGTTGTAAGAGAGAAATAAAAAGGAAGATCCAGGCATCCTCAGCATTGACGCAGTAAGAGAAGCCATGAAAAGAAATACTGCTGTCTACGGAGCGGGTGTAGAGAGAAGAGAGAAATGGAGCCAACACTGATCTGTGAGTATCTGTATTAAAGGAAATCCAACGATTTAAGTGCTTCAGGCACCCAGCATATCACCACACAATATTAATGAGTTTGTGCCCCGCCACGTGCCCACTCCAGCTTTTTATTTATTTTGTAATAGTGTGCCAGGCTGAGTTATCACATCAAGCCCCGTTAGCTCCAAGTAAAAAAGATCTTTCAGGTTCACATTGTGTTCGACATTGAAGAAAGTTATGCGCCAGCGATGAAAACATCCCGAGCCCCTTAATTAAATAACAGATCAGGCAGCAGCCTTTTAATTCCACGCCATGCCAATGTCATGCTCTTACACACAGTAACCTTCCCAAGCATTCATTCAATCAGTACAATCCAAAAGAGAAGGGACCTTCAAATATCCTCGATGTGCAAGTGTCACACTCTGAAGACGGAGCTCTTATCTGTGGCATGACGTGCCCACCCCCAAGGACCCCAAGGACCACCCTCCCCACCAGCCGCCAAAGGACTCATACACACTGGAGTGCAATGGCGTAGTGTATATAGATGAAGAATCCTGGCACTGGCAACACAAGGACCATCCTAGTAAATGTCAACCTGTGGGAAGGACAAAGAGTTTGACCAGGGGACACAAAATGATCGGTTGGAAAGACAGTCCAAAGCTGAACCACTAATTCAATGCTTATTGTAGGAAGAGATAAGCATGGAGTGGTGAACGGCATCAGAAGCTAACAAAACGTCAAGAAGGATAAGAAGAGAGCAGGGAGAAGGAGCTCGAGAAGACCTATGAGCATTTGTGACTGGAAGCCATGCAGTCTCGGTGGAGTGACCCTTGCAGAGTCCAGACTGACGTGGATCAATTCACCAATGAGTGGTCTGGTGGCAGAGCTGATAGCAATGCGGTATCACTGGGCACCTGGTTTGGATCGCAGGCTTTGTCTATGTCTGTGTAGAGTTTGCACCTTCTCCCCTTGAGCGTGTGGCTTTTCTTTGGGACTTGTGTATCCTGTAGTTGACCTTAAATTGTCCCTGTGTGTGTGTGTGTGCTCTGTCCAGGTCTGAGTTGGTTTCACGTCTTATGTGTGGTGCTGCCAGTACAGCCTCTTATAACGTAATTCCAACTACTCCAGCTTACAGTGCTCAATCCCATGGAATGTCTCTCCATTATGAAACCTGCCAGCTTCAAATATCAAACGAGGTCATCAGAGCCCAAATGCTGCCAGCCGTCAGGGACGCTCGTTTCCAGGCAGAGCGACAGCCTCATTTGCTGTGAAAAGACAGATGTGCAGCTAATTAGAGGGATGCGTCCTCCTCCTCCGCCCTGCATGCAGGCAGACATTACTGACGGAGCGGTCACCAGACTTGAAAGTGACCACACAGGCAAGCTGTTGACCAGACGCTCTGTTTAAAGCAATAAACCAGGCACCGAGTCCAGGTATGATCCAGTGGCGGACTGATGGATTTAAGCAGAGAGCCGGAAGGAGCAGCTGAACATGATGGAGGAGACCAGTCTATTCTTCCCAGGGCAGTGAGCCACAGAATTGAGTCGAGACGTGAAGGTCCCCGGGGTTTCGCCTTGCATCACATGGCTAAGCAGCGCAGTTGTTGCATCAACAATGTGTAGAAAAAGCTGAGTCTGACGTGTGTGTGTGTGTAAAAGGGGGCTCTTAATCAGCTTCAGTGGACTCGGGCCTTTAGTATTCCTGTCCGACCAGCACGTTACTAAACTGAGAGGATCTCCATGACATTGCACCGCCGAGTGAGTCTGCACTGCTTCCACCTGCCATACTGAAAGAGCCTGCTGAGAAGCTCCCCGCGACTCGGCCTCATCCATTTTGAGAGTCCAAAACCTTCTGGTGGTCTTTTCAGAGGAAAGAAGGAGATTATGGGGGTCCTGTATAGGGAAGTGACCTGCAGTGACTTTTATAAGAAATTGGCACTGCACTCCTCGACCTTCTCGTATACTGAGACAGAGGAAAAGGTCATCAGAGCCACTCCAGTTGTGTTATAGTTCTCAGATATCATATCTCTTTGATTCTTCATCATAACTAATTGATAATATTGATACACAATCATTTATCTGTTTATAATCAAACACCATCCATCCATTATCTAACCCGCTATATCCTAACTACAGGCTCATGGGGGTCTGCTGGAGCCAATCCCAGCCGACACAGGGCGCAAGGCAGGAAACAAACCCTGGGCAGGGCGCCAGCCCACCACAGGGCACACACACACACACCAATCACACACTAGGGACAATTTAGAATCACCAATTCACCTAACCTGCATGTCTTTGGACTGTTAGAGGAAACCCACGCAGACACGGGGAGAACATGCAAACTCCATGCAGGGAGGACCTGGGAAGCGAATTAATACTGTGTACATGTTTATATTTCCATAATGCCAAAAATTCAGATGATTGTTTAAATAAAATACTACAGTACTTCCAGTTGAGTATTTTTTCTCAAATTTCATATCTGTTTGCTTTTTATCATAATAAATATCTATACAAAATGTGAATCATCTATCTGCAATTATAACCATAGTTTACTTGAAAATATGTGAAGGAATTCAGTTAAAGTATCACTTCTGGTTGCGCGATTGTTCTCAAATTTCATATCTACTTATTTTTCATCATTGCTAATATCCACTCAAAATTTGAATCATCTGTCTTTATTTATAGCCATAGTTTACGTGAAGAAATCTGAAATGTGTTCAGGTAAAGTACCACTTCTGGTCGCCATGTGGCCCAAAACTTGATAGGATTTCTTATTTTTGATATAAAGCAGATGTACAAAATCTCACCGAGGTCAAAGTGTTTTCGAGTTATCGTGTTTACACACAGACAGACAGACAGAATTTCAAAATTCTGGACTGGTCTCCCCTCGACCTTCTCGTATACTCAGATATGGGGATGGATATTTGAGGAGTAAACCACAAGACAATGATTATGTTTGTATATTATTTACATTAAAGAACCATCAACAACAAATCAAATTAATAATATATTGAACAAGTATTATAAAAGTAAAGTTGAATAAATCGGACGCTGTAGCTGCAGTAATAAAAAAAGTACCACTTCTGGTTAGCAGAATTAGCTCAAAAGTTGACAGAAATCTACGTTTTGTACTTAACACTTGTATGCAAAATTTGGTTGACCCAAGTGAAAGCGTACTCAAGTTATCGTGTTTACACACACACACACACAAATAGACATAATCCCAAAAATGGAGGGAGGGAGGGAGGTCTAAACGTCGAGATTCATCAAAATCTCAAAATCGAATATTTGACAATTACAATACTTTCCCTACGAGAACGTAAATCAGACTTAGGAAGGTCTAAAATGTCGAGATTCATCAAAATCTCAAGGTCAGATTTCTGGACGATTACAATACTTCCTCTATACTTCATATACGAGAAAGTAAAAATGGTATTTTCAAATGCGGGGAGGTCTAAAACTTCGAAATTCATCAAAGTCTCAAAATCGAATTTTTGGATGATTGCAATACTTTCCCTACGAGAAAGTAAATCAGACTCAAGGAGGTCTAAAAAGTCGAAATTCTTTAAAATCTAGTAACTGAATTTTTGGACGATTACAATACTTTCCCTATACTTCGCATACGAGAAAGTAAAAAAGGTATTTTGGACTCAAGGAGGTCTAAAACGTCGAAATTGATCAAAGTCTCGACATTGAATTTTTGGATGATTGCAATACTTTCCCTATGAGAAAGTAAATCAGACTTAAGGAGGTCTAAAACTTCGAAATTCATCAAAATCGAATATTTGACAATTACAATACTTTCCCTACGAGAATGTAAATCGGACTTAGGAAGGTCTAAAATGTCGAGATTCATCAAAATCTCAAGGTCAGATTTCTGGATGATTAAAATACTTTCTCTATACTTCATATATGAGAAAGTAAAAATAGTATTTTCAGACGTGGGGAGGTCTAAAATATCGAAATTCATCAAAGTCTCAAAATCAAATTTTTGGACGATTACAATACTTTCCCTATACTTCGCATACGAGAAAGTAAAAAAGGTATTTTGGACTCAAGGAGGTCTAAAACGTCAAACTTGATCAAAGTCTCGACATCGAATTTTTGGATGATTACAATACTTTCCCTATGAGAAAGTAAATCAGACTCAAGGAGGTCTAAAACTTTCGAAATTCATCAAAATCTCGAAACTGAATTTTTGGATGATTACAATACTTTCCCTTCACTGTGTATTCATGAAAACCTCAAGGTTGAATTTTTTCACGATTCCTATACTTTCCCTATACTGCATATACAAGAAAGTAAAAAAAGTATTTTGGACTCAAGGAGGTCTAAAATGTTGAAATTCATCAAAGTCTCGACATCGAATTTTTGGGCGATTTCAATGCTTTCCCTACACTGTGTATACAAGAAAGTCAGGGAGGTTTAAAATGTAGAGATTCATCAAAATCTCGAGGTTGAATTTTTTCACAATTTCTGTACTTTCTCTTTACGATGAATACGAGAAAGTAAAAGTCTTCACCCCTAGACATTGTCCACGCTTTATTGTTGACACCCAGTGGACTGTATTTGGCTTTATTTTTGACACCGGCCAACAGATACAAGGCTCTTTGATGTCCAAGTGAAAGCAGGTTTGTGTAAAGGGCTCCACATGAATGACGGCACTAACACAAAGCACCAAACAACTGATCTTATGAGCGTGTGGCAGCCATGACAGCCTCGAGTCTGTGTGCTCAGGTCTCTCTCTCTGTCAGCTTTGCACATCTGGATGCTGCCATTTCTCTCCATTCTGCTCGAGCTCAGTCAGGCTGCATGGAGATCACGAGCGATCAGCCTTTGTCAAGGCCAGCCGTACATCCTCAGCAGGACATTCACGTTGTTCCTTTGAAGCCTTTTCCGTGTGGCTTTGGCTTTACTCGTGAGGTCGCTGCCCTGCTGCTTCTTCCAAGGTGTAGGCTTTACTGCAGACCCTTCCATGACTTGCCTGTGTTCTGCTGCATTCCCTCCTAACACACAAGCCTTCCAGGGTGGGCCGCACAGTTTAACGCTGCCACCTCCATGCTTCACGGGATGCTGTGTGCTTGATAAAGTTCTGTGTTCAAACATGGAGATTAGTAAGATAGCAAAGAAGCTCCATTTTGGTCTCCTCAGAGCACAGTGCCTTTCCATTTCCATTTCCATTTATTTGCTTGGCAGATGCTTTTAGCCGAGATATCGCGTGCCTTTTTTAAACAGTGGCTTCCTCTTTTCCACTCTCTCATAAAGCTGTGACTGCTGAAGCCCCCCGGGCACCAGTGCAGTCTCTCCAGCTGGACCCACTGTAGCTTGTAACTCCTTCAGAGCTCTCAGAGGTCTCTTGGCAGCCCCCGTCCTTCATCTTCTTCTGGCTCAGTTTTTGTGGACGGCCTGCTCCATGCAGATGTCTTTCCATTTCTTAAGTTTAAAGGGATATCCACTGACTGGGATGTTTAATTGTCTCCATCCCCTGACTTGTGTTTTTCAGTCCCCTTGTCATGGAGGTGATTGGAGCGTCCCTGTTGTCCTTATTGTGTAGCTTAGCCCACCCTAGTGACTCATCCCAAGTTGGACCCTCCACATACAGGGGCGTCTACACTACAATCAACTGAAGCCCCAGACAGGTGACCACCATTGAACTCATTCTACGAATTGGCTGCACCAGTGCTGACTTAGGGGGTCTCATATTACAGGGGTGAATACTTAACACAGTCACTTATTTTGTGCATTATTTCCATAATCCACATAGAGCACTTTGCAGAGATCTGCTGTCATTTTGACATTAAATTGTCTTTTTCTATTAACAAGTGTCAAAAAAAGGCAAATTAAGTTCACTGGGATTCAATGTTGTATGAAAATAAAATATCCAGTCGGGGGCGGGTGGTACTTCTCATAGGCACGGTATGTGCCACCCGTGACGTCAGGCAGGCAGGCCTGTGATTTTAAATCGCTTTTCTTTGAAGTACCCAATTAAAAATAATAAAAGTAAAATCCAGCAGGAGCCAGGAGTACCACTGCGAACACTGCACTGGGTATCGAGGGGGTCTGCCGAGCCCACGGACTGGACTGCCTGCCAATCAGCCTCATGGCAGAGCAATAAAGAGCAATCAGATCAGGCTTGAGGATTTAACTATCATGGGTTCTGCCTCCCCCCATAGGAGACCCCTGTACTGGAAATGTTCCAGCTTGATGATAAGCAAGTTGGAAGGTCCTGAGTGGATCAGATGTCATGTATGTGGGCAGGCACAGTGGTTAAAGCTTTAAACTTTTAAGGTTGGGGGTTCAAATCCTGCCCTGTGTGACCACCAGCGAGTCACGTCACCTGCCTGGGCTCCCCAAAAACAAATGAACTCTGTGGTGTCTCATATGACGTAAGTCACCATGGACAAAGGCGTCAGCCCAATAATAATATTAGACAGCAGGTGGCAGCAGCACAACAGAACTGCCTGGTTCTGCTGGTCAGACTGCTACAAGTGTTCATGGGACGCGGAGCTCTGATGAGATGACCCAGGAGAAGAGGGGCTCGCTGGTTACGGCAGCACTTCCTTGGTCCACCTTAACATGAGGTCCCCCATCCTGTTTCAGGGAATCTGGGTGAAAGAAGCCCTGCGATGGACTGGCACATTTCCCTGCCTTGTGCCCCTGCCTTGTGCCCTATGCTAGCTGGGATAGGCTCAGGCAGACCCCTGCAACTCTGATTCAGAACTAAGCATGTTAGAAAATGACATGGCGAGAGAATAGTAGGAATGAGAGCCTCCTTTGGGACTTGTGGCCAGATCCAAAGTCATTTGGTGGCAGACAGGGATCTGGACCAATAGCTAGCAGGATGTGGAGCTTCACTGAAATGAGCCTGAGGTATCAGGAGGCGTTTTAGTTCATGATAATGAAAGCCACTATTATGACTGTCGGAGCCCAAGGGGGCATGGACCACCTAACGCAGCGGTGCCCCTCTCATAAGAAACCTCCTGATGGTATTCGATGTATTAGGGGAATAAACTTTCTGTTTCATGGAAATTGGCTCAGCTCAGTTAGGACATAATGCACTGTGCCGCCGCCATCATCAAACCCTGCCAACACATGCCAATCTATTGACCGCCGTAAGAGATGCCCTGGCATTCACCCTTAGTCAAATACAATTAGTCCAGGCTGGGGTTGAGGGTGAGGCGGGGGTCATACCGAGATTTCATATAATGAACACGCCAGTGCTTGGTGATGGGGGGGGGCACCACGGTGCCACATCAGTTTGAATTTCAGCTTGGGCACTGTCTGTGTGGATTTTGCAGATTCTTATCCAAAAGACATGCATGTCAGGTTAACCCTGAATTGGTTTGGTATGGGCAAGCATGCGGGTGTGTGGGTGAGTGTGCTGGGACTGTTGCCCCATTCCTGCTTGGTACCCTGTGCTGCTGAGACATCACCCACCCCACCATAACCCCGGTCTCCTCAGCTTACTTTCAGTTAATGCCCGGCATGCAGGATTCCACGTTCCCACGGGTGATGCATGGCAACCCGACCGGCAAAACCTCGGCCAATGCGGGGGCCAGGCTAACATTTTTCTCAGCTCGTTTCCGCTGGACAGCAGCCGTCGGCAACGTGTTAAATGCTGGCCTGCTGATAAATAAAGAAATAAAGAAATAAATAAAAAATGTAAAGCGTGTTTTAATAGATCAATGCAGCTGTCTGCTGAGACAGAGCTCTTTACTGACCACAGCAACTTGTGGCTGAATAAATACAAATAAACATCACCGTCAAACAGGCGGCCACTGCAGAGTGTGAAACAAATGGCAGACAGTGGTGGGGGGTAAAATCACCCAAATACTGAACTCCTGGAGCACACACAGGCACTCGGCCACTCAGCCTTCAGTTTTAAATGGCTGCGGGGGGGCCTATCCGGGCAGCAAGAGGCACAAGGCTGTAACCTGCCCGGGGTGGGGCGCCAGTCACTCATATTGGGAATACAACACACAGCGGCAGCGAGGCGGAAAGAGCCGATGCCTCAGGGGTCTGTCGTGGTCACGTCCTCTCAACACATCCAGAGACATGCAGGACAGGGCAACCGGGGTCCGGGTGTGTGTGTGTGGACCCTGGTGTCCCGTCTGGAGCTGTTTACTGTCTTGGTGCTGGCGGGACGCGCTTCCTCAGTACAAGAATGGCATGTGAAGTGTCACACCTGCTTATCCATGCAATCAGCCAATCACGGGGCAGCAGTGCCCAGCACCAGCAAAGACAGGTCAGGAGCTTCAGTTGATGTTCACGTCAAACAGCAGAATGTGACCCCAGTGGTTTGGACCGTGGCAGGATTGTGGGTGGGTTTGAGTATTTCACTCACTGCTGGGACTTTCACACACAGCAGTCACTGGAATTTACTTAAAATGAGGCGTGAAATGAAAACCATCCGGTGAGCGGCAGCTCTACAGACTGAGACGCCGTGTTGATGAGTGAGGTCAGACTGGCACGAGCTGACAGAAAGGATACAGTAATCCAGATATCCACTCGGGATTTCCCAGAGGGCACAACACATTGAACCTTGAGGCGGATGGGCTACAGCAGTAGAAGACCACGACGTCCTGTTCCACTCCTGTCAACTGGGTGCAGTGGGCACAGCTGAGCAAAACCGGACAGCTGAAAACTGCCAAACTGTGGCCCGCTCTGATGAATCTCAATGTCTGCTGAGGCTCAAAATCTGGCAGAAACGACATGAATCCAAGGACCTCACCTGCCTTGTCTGGCAGTGGTGGTGGTGTAGTGGAGTGGGTAATGTTAAGAAATGAAAGCAAAAGGAGGCCCCACCCAGTATTAGTGTAGTGTTTCGAAGAATTAGCTCAGTGAGTGTATGTTGGCAGCATTAGGTGAACACGCTCAGCCACACTGAGCCCACTGACACAACGCGCATCCTGGGAATGAGGGAGCTGGGATAGCCACAGACAAAGGGAGAGGGTCCTGGGACTATTGGGCGACCACGTGCTGCTGCCTCCCAGTAAGGAGATCATGGGTTTGAATCCCGGGGCCTTCCTGCGTGGAGAGCACTTTGAGTAGTGAGAACAGCGCTACATACAGTAAATGTAAAGAATTATTATTAATATGTTGTATAGCGTGTTGAAGGCAGCTTAAGCAAACACTGATAAGCATGCAAGCTGCACATTGAGACCCTGAACCCTGGACCTTAAAGTGGTGAGGCAACAACTCTAAGCGCTATGCCAATGAACTGAAATCCCAGGTGGAAATAAGAAAAATAAAAAATGAAGGAAATTAAGATGAGCCAATTCAACGGTACATTAATGATGTTTGCTCACTGCCGGGGTTGAGATTTACCTAAGAAATTAGGCCATTGGCTTCGGAGACATGAAATCTCTAAATGTAAGTTTATCACACTCATCACCAGCAGAGGGAGTTACAGCAGCCAAGTCACTGCAGAACTGTGAAGGGAGGCCTGATAATAAACCACTCACCGCGATACAGGGGTGCAAATGAGATAGATAGATAGATAGATAGATAGATAGATAGATAGATAGATAGGTGAATGAAAGGCACTATATAATAGATAATAGATAGGCAGACAGACAGACAGATAGATAGATAGATAGATAGATAGGTGAATGAAAGGCACTATATAATAGATAATAGACAGGCAGACAGACAGACAGACAGATAGATAGATAGATAGATAGATAGATAGATAGATAGATGAAAGGCACTATATAATAGATAATAGATAGATAGATAGATAGATAGATAGATAGATAGATAGATGAAAGGCACTATATAATAGATAATAGATAGGCAGACAGATAGATAGATAGATATATAGATAGATAGATAGATAGATAGATAGATAGATAGATGGATGTAAGGCACTATATAATAGATAATAGATAGGCAGACAGACAGACAGATAGATAGATAGATAGATAGATAGATAGATAGATAGATAGATAGATAGATAGATGGATGTAAGGCACTATATAATAGATAGATAGATAGATAGATAGATAGATAGATAGATAGATAGATAGATGAAAGGCACTATATAATAGATAATAGATAGGCAGACAGACAGACAGATAGATAGATAGATAGATAGATAGATAGATAGATAGATAGATGTAAGGCACTATATAATAGATAGATAGATAGATAGATAGATAGA
>JANRMT010027041.1:33057387-33077298 GCA_026402145.1 Polypterus bichir lapradei
TAAGCCAAAAGTGGGGCAGTGCCCACCTATAAACATACACCCAACCAGTCCTATACATACAGTACAGGGCAACATGAGCCACCAGTGGGGTAGTGCCCACCTATAAACACACACCCACCCTCTCTTACACACACAGTACAGGGCACCATGAGCCACCAGTGAAGGTCACTTCATATAGCTCCTTGACTTTGTCAACCTCACCTAATCCAGTTCAGAGTTAAGGGGCTGGGGGGCGGACATTGATGGGTGGGCCAGTCTACTGAAAGGGTGCCAACAGAGGGTGCTGCCAGTGGGAGCACATGACCTGGATGTACCAATGCTGTAAAGAATGTGGTGTATGATGCCATGTTGAATTGGCGTCACGATGTGAAGCCACACAAACCTGGACTTGACAGACCTGCCACGAGTTGACTTAAGCGGGGACGATCCAGAAGGGGCCTGAATTGCATATCGTAATCTTTCTAGTGAGCCGATAGAAGGTGTCATTGTGCTTGACTTCTCGCTATATTCATAATGGCCAACACGGTACAACACCGGAGTGTACAAATAGGAATGTGGAAATTCCAGCTTCTAACTTCAAATGGAACGCAGCATCAGAGTCCAGCGGCACCAGGAGGGCAGGGGGCGACACTCACCTGGAGGAGTGGAAGGACAGGAAGATCGATGACTTCAGGGACACTTGTGTTGTTCTGGTTGTGCTCATTCTTGAGAGGTGTTGGAGGAAAATAACAAAATCGTTTAATTTAAGACCGGAGTCGTGTTGGGATATCATTTACTTTGAGCTCAGTGGCGCCCCCTACTGGTTACAATATGCATATCTCTGCTTTGATGAATTTAATTAACTTCTTATTTTCCACTTGCATTCTTTTAGTGGTTTATGTTGTTGTCTGCATCCAGCCCTGCATGTAGGCCCTCCAACCTGCAGGGAAAAACTTGGGGGTTGGTGGCAGAATTGGCACTCCAGCCACCATGAAAAAAACCTCACACTGGTCCACTCCATCTGAACTAGTGTGGTGCTGAGGTGTCACCCATTGCATGGCTGCACTCGGGTCCTAATCTGGGTCCTGAGCTGGTTTGTGGTGGTTGCAGCAATGCACTGTATCAGTGCGTGCTCCTAACCTCATGTCCTCATGTTGTTGTTCGTTGTGGATGGGGTGGTGGCTGATACAGTGCGATATTGGCGACGGTGGCTCAGATTCCTATGAGCACTGGGCAGCGTGGTGACACATTGGCAGTGTTTAAGTGTAGTGAATCGTTACAACATGTAAAAGAGTTAGGTGTTAAAGGCTGTGGACTCGACCTTAACTTGAGGACTCAGTTAGAATGAAAAGCAGAGACAGCGCCCTGATCGCTTACAGGACTTACGCTGCATGTCCGTACCCTCGTCGTTCGATGCTCTGACTCTCGTCTTCTCAGCCTTGTTTGAACTGTTGATGAGAAAGTAAAGGACATGGCAGCTGACATGAGGCAGAGAAATCCTCATGAATGCCCTCAGTCGGCTCACCGGTGGGGATGAAGTTATGTCACTTAATTCCGCTGATGCGTTATTAAAGCTCGGAGTTGGCAGATCCAACTCACGCGGCTCTTTATTTAACGGTTCAAGCAGCCTATCGGTGTATTTGCTTAAGCGCTGCAAATGTGATTAGGCC
The DNA here is from genome assembly GCA_026402145.1 of Polypterus bichir lapradei. Lineage (NCBI taxonomy): Eukaryota > Metazoa > Chordata > Cladistia > Polypteriformes > Polypteridae > Polypterus > Polypterus bichir. The sequence goes on from JANRMT010027041.1 coordinate 33,059,037, forward strand.
GTCAATCACATCTGGGCTCTCCCTCTCTCTCTCTCTCGTACAGCTGTTTTCCATTCATTTGTGTCCCTACGACTCAGTCCATTTTCAAGTGCCATTCTAATGAGGTGACACACGAGGAGTCATTTTCATTTTTAAGTGATGAAGAATGCTGCTCCTTCACTTTCCTCCTCTCCCTCCGTGTCTCCTCCGCCCCCGCCTGTCACTTCACCCCGTCCGCATTTTTATTTTTCTCCCTCATCCCCATCTAAGATGGCTCAGCAGCACCCCCGGAGAATGAAAAGCCTGCCCTTTCTGCAGGACAGCCGGCGCTAAGCCCATCAGCGCTAATGGCTCTAATTCAATCAAGTCTTTTCCTCATCAGTAAATGCAATCCGGTCTGAAGAAGCAGGAGAGGAATGACACAGCGGCATGACAAATGGCCATGACGCAGGCCTATAGGGGGCGCCAATGGCCACCCAGAAATGCTTTTTAAAAATGAGCAGTGCAAAGCCTCAGGGATAAGAAATGATTCATGCAAAAAATATGACCCTGGGGATGTAGTAGCAGTCACTGTAGTATTGACAGATGTAGAGAGAATGTCTGTCCAGCCGACATGTAACACATCAGCACTTACCAGCACCACACTAGACAAGCATCTATTAAATTAAAGAACTTCCAAAAAGTCTAAAGGCAGAAAAACGAGAAGGACTGAACTTAATCCTCATTTGATTAGCTCCGCCCTTGACATGACACAGTGGAAGGAACAGATGCAATCTTTATTTGAATAGCTCCACCCCCGATCTGACATAATAGAAGGAGTAAATTAAATCTTCATTTATTAGCTCTACCCTGACCAGACATGGTAGAAGGAGTAAATACAACCCTCATTTGACTAGCTCCGCCCAAGGTATGACAAGGTAAAAGGAATAAACTCAATCCTGATTTGATTAGCTCCGCCCCTGATCTGACACAGTAGAAGGAATAAACTCAATCATCATTTGATTAGCTCCACCCCCAGTATGACATGGTAGAAGGAATTAATTCCATCCTTATTTCAATAGCTCCACGCCATGTATGACACAGTAGAGACAAATAAACTCAGTCCTCATTTGATTAGCTCTGCCTTCAATCTGACGCAGTAGAAGAAATAAACTCAGTCCTTATCTCAGTCCTTATTTGAATAGCTCTGCCTCTGATCTGACATAGTAGAAGGAACAAGCATAATCATTTATTAGCTCTACCCTGACCTGACCTGACATGGTAGAAGGAGTAAATGCAACCCTTATTTGATTAGCTCTGCCCCAGGTATTACAAAGTAAAAGCAATAAAGTCAATCGTCATTTGATTAGCTCCACCTCTGATCTGACATGGTAGAAGGAAGTCATTCCTTCCGAATCTGATTAACTCTGCCTTCGATCTGATGCAGTAAAAGGAATTAACTCAGTCCTCAGTTGATTGGCTCCACCCCAGGTATGACACAGTAGAAACAAATAAACTCAACCCTCATTTGAATAGCTCCACCCCTTCTCTGACACAGTAGAAGGAATAAGCTCAATCTTCATTTGATTAACTGCAACCCCGGTGTAACATAACAGAAGGAATTGGGCCTCGAAGAAGATGAGAGAACTGAAGAACAGGAGCTGGACAGTGGAGTGTGTGCCCTGAAGATGAAGAAGAAAAGCAAGTAAGAGGCAGGAAATGCTTAGAAGGAATGGAATCAAGAAGGAGCTGATCAGGTGGATGGCACTAAACAGTCAACTGATACATTGAGGTCATCGACTAAGACAACAATCTCTGCTTCATATGGTGCCTTTCATAGCACCCACGTTGAATGAAAGAGCCTTTAACTGAGAACAGTGAGAGCCCACCAATCAATATTTAATAGGCTCATGTGCATATTCTTAATATAGTGCTGTCTCTGCAGAATGATGCTCACTCAGCAACGTCCACCTGAATGAAAGGAGCCATGCAGCTCTGTCTGTCTGGTTGTGATGTCTCTGTCATTCCAACAGATGGCGCATCACAAGCATCTGTATAATAAAACGCATTACATTTGTCATTCCAACAGATGGCGCATCACAAGCATCTGTATAATAAAACGCATTACATTTGTCATTCCTACAGATGGAACAGCACAAACATCTGTAGTAACAAAATGCACTATATTCGTCATTCCTACAGATGGCACAGCACAGACATCTGTGTTAATAAAACGCATTACATTTCTAATTCCTACACATGGCACATCACAAATATCTGTAATAATAAATTGCATTACATTTATCATTTCTATAGATGGCACAGCACAAACATCTGTAGTAATAAAACACATTTGTCATTCCTACAGGTGGCACAGATTACAGATTAACTACATAAAGAGACCCTGCTATTCTGAAATGGATGGAGAGCACGAGCCTCCTCCAGCATGCCTTAATGAAGGAAGTGTTATGAAGTATAGCGCCTTTATTGTGAGCACGTGACCCCAGAAGCCAGAGTGTGACCAGGCAGCACCCCCCTTATCACAGCAGCTTAAGTTAACACCTTTCATTCTAGATGACTGACCCCGAGAGCAGGGTGCCAAGCATAGGTCCCCAATGCCAAGGAAAGGCACAGTAGGTAAGATCAGGGGCTCACAGGTTTCAAAGCGGAATGATTTTCTGTTCAATGAGGACTCGCACTGATTCAAGGGTGGGAGCTTTGGCGCAGGACAGTGGGCTGCCCCTGGTTTGTGTAGACTGGCATTTTTATTACAGGCAGCTGCACTGGCATCTCTGCTTCAGGCTTCTTTCCAACATAACTCGGCAGGTCTCTGGTCCGCTCTGCCCATTGTCTTTTTTTTTCCTCCTCTTACAGGGAATGCCGGGCATTTGGCACGACGCCAATCCCAATCCCAGAAACTTCCTAGGCGGCACATCAGTCACTTTACCGGCATGGTGACAAGTCTTTATTTAATTGTAGCTGCTTCTTTTTCTTGAATGTATTGAGCTCTTCCAGAAAATTAACAAAGTGGAGTGGGCATTCAGAAGCCCTCCCCTCCCATTTATCCCACCCCCAACATGTCTCAGCAGTGCTGCTGATACAATGCCAGCTTACAGCTCCTTTCTGAGTCTGTGTGTGTGTGTGAGAGAGACAGAACACCAGAAAGTGGGCTTCTCATCCAGGAGTGGAGGACAGGAAATGAACACATTAGAAAGTGCAGCGGGAGAGGGACAGGCACAGCTCAGAAGTGGCACGCTGTGAAATCATCAGAAAAGCGGTGGGGAACACGGAGCCATCATTCAGGGGACTGGCACTCCTACTGTGAGCAAGAGAGCTGCAGAGTGCACAGCCAAGGTGAGAGCCCCCGATAAAAGCCAGCGTCCTTGTATATAGTGCCATTCATTCTGAGCATAGAAAGCCAAGGTGGCAACATACACCTGTCCCCTTATCAAACTATGTCGACTGGATATAGTGCCTCTCTAAATGAATATAGCGCCTCTCTTACTGAATATAGAGTAGAGTGCCAGAGTGAGGCCTGATCTCAGCCCCTGCATCAAGCGCGGGTGGTCCGGTGGTGCAGTGCCATCACTGCTGCCTCACAACAAGGAGGCTGCAATTCACATCCAGGGTCCTCCCTGTTTGGGGTTTGAATGTTCCGCCCATGTCCACTTGGGTCCACCTGGCACCCCTGGTCTATTCTCACCATGCAAAGACATGCAGGTGGATTGGGTTGGCATTGCTAAATTGGCCCTTTGATGGACTGGTAGCCTGCCCAGTGGTTGCACACGAGCCTTGCTGGTCAAGATAAAGGGGGCTTGGAAGATGAACGGATGAGTGTCTGCCCACTGTTACCAGCAGCTCCATTGTCAAACTGCATATGATGAACTTCACTGTGAGCTTCTGAGACAAGAAAAAAACCAGGAGACAACCATTACAAAGCAACTTGCACTGTATATAGTGCCTTTCAGCGTGAGCTTGTGGCAGAGACAGCCATTCAGGAGTTCAATTATCAAGGAGTCATTCTTATATATAGCGCCTTACGCCATCAGCTCCTGGTGCAGGCAGACAGACAGAATTTGAAGCAGTCAGCTCTCCCGCTATCAAGAACATGTGACTGCATCTATGGAGAGCAACAAACAAAACCAGCCAGCAGCAGCACTAAGCTCCGCCTCTGATCCCTCCTACCAGAATTGGTTGCCTAGCAGCCCTGATTGTGCTTCAATCACATGATGGGAGGGACAAAAACAGAATCATTCATTCATTCAGTTTTCAAGAGACTTTTACTGGTGTGACAGGTGGGCTCGCCCATTACCCGGCCGGGATGCCAGCTGGATGAAAGTACTGGGGGAGAAAGAGCATCTGTGAGGCACTACCTCCCCCGGGATTCTAGAGGGCAGCCCTCCTGGGTGACTGTGGTATTACGGATTCCCGCAGGGCACACTGGGAGTTTGGCACAGTCCTGTTGGGTTCTGTGGGGGAGCCACCAGGGGGAGCTGCAGAGCCCTACAGTGGATTTCCACCACACCTGGGAGGGCTCTGAGCCCCCCACAAACCTCAACTAGATCACGCAGGTTATGTTATGATGAGGGTCATCCTGTCGTCTCACTGTCATTGTGGTTGTTATTGTATAGCGCCTTTCATCCGTTCACGATCAGGACCTGCTAATCGGTCAACTCTACAGGAAGCAGCACAATCAACATGCAAGCATTGCTGTGTATACAGAGCAGTGATCCTGGCCATAAGAGACAAGTCACACTTGGTGGGAGAGCACTGGCTGAGGAATCAGTCCTCCTGGTGGGCTCTTGGACACCCCACGATATGCAGAACGTGCCTGGTGCCAGTCTCCCAGTACACCCACTCTGTGAGTAAGTGACACTCAAAACACTACCACTCAAAAGGTCTCCCAATGCAGACCACTTCGTCCATGCCTGTAAGAAAAGCGATCTTTAAGGAACAGTTCGAAAGGGAAGCGGGACATCCAGGAGGAAGGAAATTCCTGAAACATGAAGACAAACAGCAAAGAATGCAGGAGGCGGAGGGGCGTGCGCTGGTGGGGGACAAGTGGTCAGTCAGTGGTCAGGCGGGGCAGACAGGGCGACGGAGGCCTGACCCTGGTATGGCACCGGGAAGGGGTGGGAGGGTTCATCGGTTCATCGATCAGATCTTACAAGTCTGCTGAAAGGCGTAAGCCCCTCACTCACTTAACTTTCGATTCATTCATTCATTCATTCATTCATTCATTCATTCATGAGGCAGCCAAATATGTTTATTCCAGCACAGCTGCTCCCTCACACCATTACTCACTTATTAATTTCATTAATTCGTCCATTTTTTCATTCAATTGTCAGACAAATATTATAGAGCTGCTCATTCACTCACTCATTCATTTATCAGGGCAATATGTTCTTACACAGCTACTCACTCATTCATTCATTCATTCATTCATGTATTCACTCATCAGTCAGATATGTTTATTTGAGTGGCTCACGCACGCACTCACTCACAAATACATTCATTCATTTGTTCATTAATTATAGTAATCAAATGATGAATCTATTAATATATTAGCCACCAACTCATTGACTTATTCAAACAATTAATTAATTAATGTGTCAGCCAAATATGTTTATTCTCATATAGCTCAGTCATTCATTCACTTCTTAAACTCACTCGTGTATTCACAGATTTATTTAAAGATCGGCTAAGTATGTTTATTCTAGCTATTTATTTGAATGCCTTCACAGCTATCCACTCACTCCGTTACTTTTTAAATTCCTTCATCCCTTCCTTCCTTCATATCTGAGCCCAGTCTGCTTATTCTAATGCAGCTGCCTACTCACATAAGCGGCCGTCCAGGTATCAGCACCAGGCATTTGTGGGAACTCCGTGTCCGAATGGCATTAAGCAGGGAGCGCCTGTGTGTGTTTGTGCGTGTGCGTGAGTGTGTGTGTATGCGTGTGCGTGAGTGTGTGTGTATGCGTGTGTGTGAGTGTGTGTGTATGCGTGTGTGTGAGTGTGTGTGTGTGCATGCGTGCCTGTGAGTGTGTATGCGTGTGCGTGAGTGTGTGTGTGTTTGTGTGCATGCATATGTATGTGCGTGTGTGTGTATGCGGTATGTGTGTGTGTGTGTGTGTGTGCGTGTGTGTTTGTTTGTGTGTGTGTGTGTCTGTGTGTGATGGCCTGGTGTCCCACTCAGGTGTGCTCTCAGTATCGTACCCACCAGAGTTGGCACAGGCAGCCTTGGAAACTGGAGCAGGTGGCTTTGAGGAGAGAAGGAGGTGCCACGTTTTCTGGAAGCTCTCATCCGTCACTCTTCCCGCTGTGGACTCCCAGCAGTTCTTCCCGGATGTTTATTGTATTATCTTAGGCAGCGGCTGTGCAGGTTACCATTACACATTTCATATAGTGCCTTTCACAGGCTGCTCATACAATGTGTCCCCTGGTGTCACTGAGCTGAACTGAACTCTCTGTTAAACACGGGGACACTGCCAACATGTGCCCGCTGATGGGAGGTGGCACTGGGATGCCAGCACCCTGCCCAGTTGGGCTGTGCTGATGGTGTTCTGACACACACACCAGTCGGCTCATGGCTACGGTGGCCAGGGTTTTAATGAAAGCCTAAACCCCGTGAGGAGTTCAGGCGTAGAGCATGCAGGACGGGCCGCTCCTGTGATCTCGGTGGCTCAGTCTATATGGTGCTTTATGTTACTAAACACAATGAAAGGCGCTATAAAGGCTAACGGGCAGGACCCCATGAGATGTGTACTGCGTTTCTCCAAAGTGTTAGGCCTGGTGGGTTTACTGAACGGCTCGATGGCTGCCTACTGCAGGGCTGAGCTGCCTAGCCGGGGGGCACGTTCTGTCAGGGACTGTGCAGGCGGCCGCGCTCGTTCGCAGCTTTCCGGATATTAAAAGTGACGGGAGCAAGACAGGCCTGCGCCAGAGAAGTAGGGCAGCGCTGCTAGAGCATTAGTGATGGTCAGTGCGCCAGAGAGCGAGGGGGCACGCGCCCACCTTCTGTAACACATGACTTGTGCTCTTGAGGGAGGCTTTGGAGCACAAGGTGACCAGACCACCCAGGCCAGTGCAGGCGGACAGGATAGCGATCACCCAACAAAGCACATCAAGGTGAATTCTTGGGATTGACTGAGCCCAAAGTGACAAGAGTGTCATGGCAAATGCCACACAGCCTGGGTGACCTCACCAGGGTGCAGTGAGTCCACCACTTGAAATCCAAAATGCCCCCTGACTTCTCGGTTCATTGTTTGGGTTTCCGACGTCCTAAAAATCCAATTTGGGCCAGCTGGAGGCGTCTCGCCAGCTTATTGTACGGCTTCTCTAGTGATGCCAGACTTTTAGGAAATTCTGTATCTTTGAAGAGCTTTTTTGTTTAAAAAAACGAGAAATAAATCTTCATTTTATTATTTATTCCTTCACATCCCTCTCTCCCTCCCTTAAGGCGGCCTAAAGAAGTGCCAGAACAGCGGAGGCTCCTGGGACGATCATTCACTCCACATGTCTGATGAGGTCCACATGTGGGCGCCGACGGCAGACTCCAGTAGAAACATCTGGGTTTTGTGCTGAGAAAGTGCCAGTCCTAATCATCCAACACCCGCCCCCTGTGCCAGTCCTAATCATCTGACACCCACCCCCCCTTGCCAGTCCTAATCACCTGACACCCCCCCCCCCCCCCCCCCCCACGTCATCACGTGTTACTCTCTGTTTGGCACCCAGAATCAGGCGGAGGGGCATCAGGAAAGGACCCCAGGAAAAGGGATGCTGAGGCCGAATTGAACCCCAATATCAAGGACACAAGTATATCCAATTAACAAATATGGCAGAGAAGATCAGGCACAAGGGAACCCAACACCATGCAGGCTCAGATGTATGACAACTATGGAACCCGCGTGCCAGGGGGCACAGGCAGGAAAACGGCAGGACGTGGGATCAAGTGGCCCAAGTTTACAGTGGTCTCAAAGTAAAGGAGCCTCAAGTTGAGGAGAGGCCAATAATCATAACAAGAATAATAATAACAATAATAATGATGATGATGATGATCATCATCATCATCATCATCATCATCATCATCATCATCATCATCATCACAATAATAATGCATTTCATCTATATAGCTCCTTTCCCATGCACAAGGCCAATCCCAACAGACACGGGCACTGCAGTACTGGGGCACAGAGGAACCCCTGTGCCAAGGGCTCAAGTATATTCTTTAGTTCAAGGCTAACGATATACGCGTCTCAGACTACCACAACATAAGAGGCAGAAGCGTAGTGGACCTCCGGTGAGAGAGGCTCACTTAAGAAGAAGGCAAAACTTGGCAAGAACAAGTTCGGGTGAAAGTGCATGAGAAGGAAAGAAGAAATGGGCCGAGCAGACGCAGACACCGAGCTACTGAGGCGCAGCGGAACCCCAAAATCAAGTGTTAAGGGTCTCACAGAAATGGCTACCAGGATATAACGTTGTCACGCAGTAGTTAATGCCAAACCAACAGTGAGCCCCTCCAGATGTACGACATAATGGAACCCGAGTGCCAGGGGCTCAGGCAGGAAAACGGCAGGACGTGGGATCAAGTTTACAGTGGTCTCAAAGTAAAGGAGCCTCAAGTTGAGGGGAGGCCAATAATAATAATAATCATCATCATCGTCATAATAATAATAACAACAATAATGGTCATAATCATAATAATAATAATGCATTTCATTTATATAGCGACAGACATGGGCACTGCGGTCCTGGAGCACAGAGTCCTCAGGTGTAGTCTTTAGTTCAAGGTCATATTGTCTATTCTCAGAGCGATGTCAGCTCCAGAATAAGATGACCAGCCGCCTAACCACACGTGGGCTCAGTGGTGGGCTTACCGCAGTATAAGCGGCTGCACCATGCTGGACCCCCAGTGCCAGTGGCTCACTTAAGAAGAATGCCAAAACATGGAAGAACGCTAACAAAAACAACTCATTTGAAGATGTAAGAAAAGAAAAGGACCTCCGAATGAGGAGAAACCAACTAAACCGACGCAGACGCTGAGCTACTGAGGTGCCGCTGACCCCCAGTGTCAAAGCCACGAGCACATTCAGTCATTAGTAGGGTCTCACGCAGAGGATAATGTCAGAACAAGAGGATCAGACACAAGTGAACCCCCCAATATGTAGGCTCAGTTGTCCAGAATAATGGAACCTGAGAGTCAAGTGGCTCGGGTAAAGGGGTCTCCAAATAAGAGACCTACAGGATAAGGGGGCTCCAAACCCAGCCAACACAGATGGCGGGGTACTGAGCTAAAGGGGGAGCCCCGATGCCAGTCGTTAATTCAAGGCGACTGCATAAGCTTCTCAAGATGACCAGGCACAAGTGGAGTTAATGGCACGTTGGGTCACACACGGGAATATTACAACATAAGAGGGAAAAGTGTGACGGACCTCCAGTGAGTGGGGCTCAGTTAAGAAGAAGGCCAACATGCGATGAGTCCAAGCAGAGCCCTCATTTCCTCACATATTTCTACTCTTAGGCCGTTCCTTACTAAGCCTCAATCTAAAACAGCGATGGCTCCTCTCACTCGGCGTAATGGCAGCTAAATGAGTGCCAACATCCTAAACGGGGAGCACTGACATGCCAATCTTCACCCACTGAAAGCTGCTTTTGTCCTCAACTTTCAGCTGCAATGATTAGTCAATCATCACAATCTAATATTCATTTTTGGCAAGAAACGGTGCAACAATTACACACCCAGATATCTGAGGACCACCCCTTGTCCCGGTCCAAATTCTGTGCAGTGGAAGCTTTGGTTGGTGGGGTTTTGTGGGTTATGGTGGGGGGGGGGGGGTGTTATTTCATTTACATTTTGCTTTAAAATTGTGTTACAACTACTGTACATTGATAAACGCGAGACAGAGGGTTGCCCAAGACCACTTAGTACAATTTTTATTCTGCTAGAAATGGGCACCGGCAGAGGGGAACCCCAGTACCGAAGCCCCTAACAAACAGGACCTGCAAACACAGAGATCATTCAAAAGAGAACACCAGCTCAGTGTTAGGAACTCCTGCAGAAGACAAACCAACATGGGGTACTCTACTATGAGGGCTTCAATAAGGGGGGAAGTTCAGGAGAAGGGGCCTTGGTAGAGGGGAACCCCAGGAACTAAAATCACTGAGATCATTCCATGCAGAACACCAGATGACTGCAGTAAGAGGGGTACTTCAGTACAAGGGGCCTTGGCAAAGAGGGGATCAGTGTGAGAGGAACACCAGCATCAGGGACTGTTTATATACTGTACATGGATATCTTAATACGGGGGGGGGGCCGCCCCCTCAGGTATAGGCAACATGCTGCAGAATAAAAGAGGCAAACACAAAGGACGTAATCCCCAAGTACAGTCTAATAGGGGGGCTTCAAAAAAAAGGGCAATTAGGGTCTCAAGGACAAGAAGAAAAAGATCAGGCACAGAACTGCACAACGTATGTCTGTCGATCAATGGAGTAGTGTCCTTGGCATCTGTCTGTCAACCATACACTACCTGTCAGATCTGTCTATCTAGCTATCTGTGTTATCCTGCCTACTATACTAAAATGAATATCTATCTGTCTATTATATAGTGCCTTTCAGATCTATCTATCTATACTAAAATTAATATCTATCTATTATCCTGTCTACTATGCTAAAATTAATATCTATCTATCTAGGTTGCCTACTATACTAAAATAAATATCTATCTATCTATCTATCTATTATCCTGCCCACTACACTAAAATGAATATCTATCTATTATCCTGTCTAATATCTATCTATCTATCTATCTATTATCCTGCCTACTACACTAAAATGAATATCTATCTATTATCCTGTCTACTATGCTTAAATATCTATCTATCTATCTTGAGTAATGGCAGTTCCGAGTCAGACCGGGATGTGGCAGAGCGCACTGATTCTTTGTCTCCCTTTCCTTCAGACCATTCACGGGAGATCCCACCTGGCCCTTTTGACGTCACTTCCGGGTCCCGAACCTAAGGAAGAAGACCTTGTCAGCTCCAGCCCCTGTGATGTCATGTCCGGACTCGAGCTTATGGCTGAAGAACCCCAAGAGGCCGACCCCTTTGATCTCACTTTGTGTCTTCCCCTTTAAAAGCCTTCACCTTTTCCCTATTCCCTCAGTTGTGTTTTGGACTCGGTTTTGTGCACATCAGTGCTGTTATACATTTTTGCAACTTTGCAGCCAGGATACCAATATCAGGGTGTCCGCCCCAAACCTTTTTACGACTCGTGTCTGGTTTTTGTGACACTATCTATTATATAGTGCCTTTCAGATCAATCTATCTATCTGTGTGGAGCTGGAGAGTGGTGGCAAGTTGCATGTTCATCTGTGCCCTACACACGTGACATTTCTATTACGACAAGCACACAGAGATTCCAACACAGGGGTACTGCTGGGCGGAGGAGAACCTCAGTGTCAGTGGTCCAGGTACGGGACCTCAAATTCATGAAGAACAACACCAGTTCTGTACTAAGACAGGGGCTTCAGGCAGAAGATAAATCTCAAAATAGGGGGTACAACACTATAAAGGTCATCAGAACAAGACCACTTCAGTAGTGGGGTATCGACACGGGCTGGCACTCTACACACATGGACACAGGAACCCAAATCATAAGGGGTCAGAGATGGGAGTCCAATCAGGAGGAACTCAGACTTTAAACGAGTAGGATGCCCTTTGAATGACCACCTCTAGTTCAGCACGTTACATAAGTCGCCTGAGTGCCAGCTGTGAATAAAGGTCCATAATTAGTTGTACTGTGTTCTGCCCCGGTAAGCGGCCTTACATAAAGGCATTGGGCAGACACATCAGAATAACATAAAGAGTTTCTTCACATTCAAGGGGAGAAATGCAAGTCTAGGGGGCTTAGAATGTGAAGCCCACCCCTGGCTGCAGTACACAGGATCCAACCCCACTAAAAGACACTGTAGTGCCAGGCTAACGGTCCCAGTTTAACTTTGTGCCTTGGCAGATATCGTGAGGAAAGCTGTTCTCTGATTGGCTGTGCCCGTCAAAGGCACAACCCGCCCTGCTTCTGGCCATAAATGAGAGGATATCCACTGCTCCTCGCACAGAGTGGTATAAATAATAAACGCTGACGCTGCTGTAACTCGAGCCACTTTGTTTCAGGCAAACTGAAACTGAAGACAGCGGGCTATTATGTATACCCACATACCATGGCATGGATAGCTGCGCTACCACTTTGCCACCTGAGGTAGCTGCCTGCAGCCTTCTAATAATATGGACACATGACCGTAAAGAAGGCCAACAACAAGTCATGGCTGTACTCTGCTATGCGGCCCACTCTGGAGCTGTTGTGGGGGCTCACGGGGGCACCGGTGCTGCCAGGGGAAACTCTCATTAATCACTGAGCGCTGCAGAGATTTGGGGCCTGTTGAATGGCAGAGGGACGGGTGCTCTGCTGGGCTCATGCAGCTGCTTAAAGCTGATCCTCAATGTTACTATGTCACTCCCCCAGAATGCCCTGCATTATCGCTCATCCTTCCCAATTCAGCCATTCAAGTGACACGGATAAAGCAGCCGTCACAATAGCACAGCAAGGAAGCTGCACGGAGGACCCTGCCACCTCAGCGAGTGGTGTATCTGCTCCTCCCGACACCCACGCCACTTGCCGAGAAGAGGAGCAGCTGACTGTCTCTTCTGCATGATGTCCGACGGGAAGCAGGCCTCCATTCCCAGCTGTGCCGGAGAGCGTAAGGAGCGGGCTAATCAATCAGCGTGGCTCTGAATCAATCAGCCTGTCACTAATACAATAAGACGCAGGCCAGGCACACCACAAATCTCCACACAGGCCGCTCCAGCTGAGACCTGCATTTTTTTGGGGTCACAAACTTATATTTGCCCCCTGTGGGGCTCCGGCACAACACGCCAGACTGATTAACTGGCGAGGCTGCTGTTTAAAGATGGCCGTCTGTCTGCTCGGCTGGGGCTTCCTTCACTCCTTACTCACGGCTAGGAGCAGCGGCGGCACTGGGGGGTGGGGGGGGATTGATACGGAGCGACATATGCAAATGAAGGCGGAGTGAAAATGCAAATGACCTTCAGAAGGCAGCAGGTGAACTTGAGATGCACTCTCCCACCATTGTGTTTTTATAGCGCCTTTCAGTAGCAGCACCATACTCAGCTGGGCACTCGGTTCATATAGAAAGGGGTAGACAATACACTACTTACAGCCTATGAGCGCACACACACGCTACAATTACTGCTATGTGTATACGTGTGGGCTGCATACACACGGGTGGGCAAAAGTGGGCTTACAGTTCTTCATATAGGAAAAGAAAGGCAGGCGATGAGAATTAGAATACAAAAGAACGACACAATGGCTCTGTGCACTTCACCGTTAAATTACCAGCCATCATCGCCTGGAAGATAAATCAGATGTAAGGATACAAAATAATAACAATAATAATAATAAGAAGAAGAACAACAACAAAATAATACAATAATTAATCAATAAATAATAAGACAAGAATAAAGGGTGTTTCGCCAACACACAACTGTTTGCCCACCTGCCCCTGTCTGGATGTATACTGGAAATATTCACTGGTAGTTTTCATTTTTATTTTGTTTACACTTTGACGTCACTGTATAAATTAATGAAAATCGAAATTTCCCAGAACACACCGAGCAGCACAATATGCAATGGATTATCGTTATATCTAGAATGCTAATGCCAGTCCATCTGTTAAATCATTTGTGAACCTTGGTCTTGGTCAAAAGCAAAAGCTGATATGTTTTATAAATTCAAAAAGATATAGTGCAGAGTTTACTGCTCTATTTATACTGTATATCCACATTAATAAAAGAATATGTGTCTGTACAACTGTGTGTGTCCAGTTGCTCTGTCACTCCAACAGAGGATGCATCACATTTTGTGGTAATAAAATGAACTGCATTTGTCACTCCAACAGATGGCACATCACAAATATTAACACTGATTTTACAAGATTCCTTTCCAAGTGGCGTATAACAGAGACGTTCTACACGCATTACATGGGGCACTGCGAATGTTAACACTGAGGTCTATAGTGATTACTTAGATTTCAAACCATCTTAGCTTGTTTATATTAATAAAATGACCTGCATTTGTTATTCCAACAGATGGCACATCACATTTTGTGGTAATAAAATGAACTGCATTTGTCACTCCAACAGATGGCACATCACAAATATTAACACTGCTTTTACAAATCCCATCCCAAGTGGCGTATAACAGAGACGCATTACATGGTGCACTGCAAACGTTAACACTGAGGTCTATGGTGATTACTTAGATTTCAAAACATCTCAGATGGGTAGCACAGCTTGTTTGTATTAATAAAATATATGACATGCCATTCCAACATCACACACATTGATACTGCTTTTATAAATCCCATACCAAATTGCACATAATAGAGATTTATATATACATTGCAAGTGTCATTCCAACAGATGGTGCATCACAAACATTAGCACTACTTTTATTAACCCCATACCAAACTGCTCGAGACATCTGCACTGCATGGTGCTCTGTAAACATTAACACTAAGGTCTACGTCGATTACTTTGATTTCAACCCATCTTAGATGGGTAGCACAGCTAGTTAAAGGATAAGGCTCTGTGTGTCTGTGAATCTGTGTGTCTCACTGGTTGCTATGTATTAAAGTGAACTGCATATGTCATTCCAACAGATGGCACATCACAGACATTCACTCTGCTTTTATTAATCCCATACCAAATGGCTTATAACAGAGACAGATGCATTACATTTGTCATTTCAACAGCTGGCACATCACATACATTTGTAGTAATGCATTTTATTACTATCTGCAGTGGGCTGGCACCCTGCCCGGGATTTGTTTCCTGCCTTGCGCCCTGTGTTGGTTGGGATTGGCTCCAGCAGACCCCTGTGACCCTGTAGTTAGAATAGTTAGCGGGTTGGATAATGGATGGATGGATGGATTTTATTACTATAAATGTATGTGATGTGTCCTCTGTTGGAATGACAAATGAAATGCATTTTATTACTACATGCATTACAAATCACATTCCAGTTGATATTGTACTGCAAACGTTAGCGCTGAGGTCTGTGTTGATTATTTAGATTTTAACTTGTCTGAGACAAGTAGCACAGCTAGGTAAAGAATAAGTGTCTGTGTGTCTATCTTGTTATTCCAACAGATGGTGCATCGCAAATCTTTGAAGTAATAAAATGTGTTGCATTTTTCATTCCAACAGATAGCACATCACAAACATTAGCACTGCTTTTATTAACCCCATACCAAACTGCATATAACAGAGACATCTGTATTGAACGGTGCTCAGTAAACATTATCACTGAGGTCTACTTTGACAGATGTGCTATCTGTTGGAATGACAAATGAAATGCATTGTATTACTTCATGCATTACAAAAAAGATTCCAGCAGATGGTACACTGCAAGCACTAATACTGAGGTCTGCATTGATTACTTAGATTTTAACTTGTCTGAGATGAGCAGCACAGCTAGATAAAGAAGAAGTGTCTGTGGGTCTGTCTTGTTATTCCAACAGATGGCGCATTACAAACATTAGCACTGCTTTTTCAAATCCCATCCCAAATGGCACATAACAGAGACCTATGCATGGCCTGGTGCACTGCAGATGTCCCCATTGCTTATTTAGATCTCAGCTTGTCTTTGACGGAGAGCACAGCTAGTTTATATATAATAATATATAATGCAAATGGCTGTCCGTCTGTCATGAGGTTACTAGCAAACTAGTGGGACGAGAACCTTAACCTCAGTCACAGTCAAAAGCTTACGACTTGATGTGCTCTTTCATTGGCTAGTCAATAACTAATGGGGCCAGAGCTCTGATTGATGTGAAGAGATCTGGAACTTCAAAAACCTTTTAGGCAATAAAGTGTCAATTTTATTTGTAGAAGAAGAGAAAAGCCAAACACAATTTTGTAGAAGAAGAAGAAGAAGAGGAGGAAGAAGAACAAGAGGAGGAAGAAGAAGAGGAAGAGGAAGAAAAAGAAGAAGAAGAAGAAGAAGAAGAAGAAGAAGAAAGTATCACCAAATGGCTGGAGCCGCCTGTATCCCCCCACACTGAGCCGCCTCCACCAACACTAAATGTTTAAATGCCATCCACACTACAAAGCTGAAGTAATATCATTTTCAGATGAATCCATACGATAGACTAATATTTAATGTTGCTGCTGTTATTATTCCCACTGTTCATTATATTATTCATTTATTGATCCTGGTGACACGCTGCCCGCTGGTCACACGTGTGACAATGTCACTGTGCTCTTTACATGTGACAACGGCTACAGCAACTCCGGCTGCTACTATCAAAGACGATACAGACCATAATAATTGAAAATCACGCTAACAATGTAAAACAGAGAAATGTCCCTGGAATTTGGTTAAATGAATCGTTAATAATGAATTGCTGCTTATCCTGCCACTATACGGTGTGGCTGTTATTACTGCTGTGGCCTGTCACAAATAAAATGAGGCCCAGGGACGGCACACCGGCAGACTGACAGCAGGATTAGTGACGTTACAAGTCACTCAGACACGGCCCACTATTAGGAGGACGTACTGTACATATGTACACGTGTTACCAGCTTAGCAGATACTTTAATAATAATAATAATAATAATAATAATAATAACCAAAGTGACTTGCTATAGAGATCAGTCTAGGGGGCTGACTGGGGACAAGTGGGACACGTCAGGGGTACAAAATGAGTCACCACAAGTGAAGAGCTCAGAACAAAACACCAGCGAGTTACAAATCCGAGGTTACAGAAATCAGTTCGACAGACAAGGGGGTCTTCAAGAGCTTCTTAAACACATGGGGGGAGTCACAATGCCGGACGGAGGTGGGCAGCTCATTCTACCAGCTAGGAGCCACATGTGAAGAGAGTCCAGACTGAGACTGGAGAACCACACAGAGGTGGCATCAGCAGTTCAGAGTGGTCAAGAAGGAGCGCAGGAGCTCACAAGGGTCTCCATTATTATGTGAATATACAAATACAGCAGTGAAGATCCGCTGAGCACTCTGAGGGCAAACGTCGAGGACTTGAACTGAATGTGTGTGTGTGTGTGTGTGTGTGCGCGCGCCGCTTGGTGCATCTGAAAAGGAAGAGTTTACCACAACGGCGGCTACTCTGACTGTCACAGGGTCTGCTGCTGGACCTCCTCTACTGACAACTACGACAAACGGAAGTGATGCCAAGTGCTAAATTATTTAGTAAAATGGGCAATATCATTATTAGATTATTAAGTATTATTAAGGCATATTCTACACCAGTTTCAATGCAAATAACAATTATCAGAGGCAGTTTAAATATTGTACTAAATTAACGGGATCACCGAAAGAAAGGGTTAATACTTAAACTGGCACTGGCTGACATCACGCCACTCGATAAGCTGAATGGCTTCGGTGACCCTCATTACCAAAAAATACTAACAGTCTGACAGTCAGCAGAGCAGGCATTGTATTTCCTATTTAAAAAGGAGAAATAAAACTTAATGTATTACATGAGTCACTAAAAATACACAAACAATACTGCTGCTAATTCAAATGAAATAAAGTACATCAATAAATGACTTAATACTTACTACTGCTACTCACACTCCTCCTGTCCTAATATAGTAATAAAGCACAGCCATTCATTATCAAATGCCACTGGCACACGGCAGTGGAAAGAGAAGCAGAATACCCCCTGGGCAGGGCAGGGCAGGGCAGGGCACACACCTACTGGCTTCACACACACACACACACACACACACACATCACTAATAATAATTATTACTTAATTAATAATTACTCATAATTTCTGACTGAGAACAAATAAAGTCTATCTGTCTATCTACTGTCACATGTGCATGATTGGGAGGAAGCTTAAGGGCTTTGGTGTTGGTCCTCACCCGCCAAACCAGGGGCTGACTGTGCTCTAATGCCTTCTCTCGTAATTCACATCTTTAGAAAAAGATCATTTTGTTTTGATTTATTTTTATTATAAAGGGTCATGGACATGTCCCTAACCTTAGTCCATGTTTGCTTTTTTCCTTGCACTATCCATCAATCTATTATATAGTGCCTTTCCTATCTATCTATCTATCTATCTATCTATCTATCTATCTATCTATCTATCTATCTATCTATCTATCTATCTATTTATCTATCTATCTATCTATCTATCTATCATATAGTGCCTTTCCTATCTATCTATCTATCTATCTATCATATAGTGCCTTTCCTATCTAT
>JANRMT010027041.1:33077398-33088235 GCA_026402145.1 Polypterus bichir lapradei
GGACTCAAAAGAAATGTTGGGGTGCCTGCCACCCTATTTACTTGCAAAGACTAAAGAACAGACAATAAGAGGCGCCTGACAGCACGAGGGGCTAACAAAACAAAGTTGAAACAAGAAGGTCTGGTGAGCCGTCCAGTCACAGGGCCAGAGCTCCATATTGCGGGTCAATCATCTCCTGAATGAGACACCACTTTTGGGAGGGCCTCACTTTTATAGCTAGAGTGGAAAGTAGCAACCCCCCCCCCCCGCCGGGAAACCACAATGTAGAACAGCACATGTAATGTAATTTAATAATAATAATAATAATAATAGGAGTATTCCCATAATAACAGTCATTTCATATTATTAGCATGATGCCAGTAGGGTCATATAGTAGCTCCATGTTCAGCGTTGCTCCCTCCCAAGCACAGGCTTTGTGTTTTTTTCCCACAGCTGCCGCTCTGTTTCAGTCACACCCTCAAAGACCCCCGTGTCTTATATATATATATATATATATATATTGTACATACAGGTTGTGTACTCTATGCTGGCTCAATGCAGGTGTGTGGGGCACCCCATGGTGGACTGGCACTCCATTCGTGGCTGACTGGCACCTTCAGCCCACTGCTGCCACTGTCCCTCTCAGTCATGTGACGTTATTGGTACAAGTTTCTCATCAGGAGGTATCGACACCTCTCACCCACGAGAGTTACCTGTTAGATTCCTTAAGTTAAGAATGGCATGACACTCTGCTAAATTTGTACCGATGATCCCCCGTTTTTGAACTGCGCTAACTTCCATGAATTAATAACAGCTCTCTGCCCTGCTTGTGTATGGAGCCCGAAGTGAGACATGCCGGTGGTATTGGGGGGAGCAGCTGAGCGAGGAATTCGTTTCTGAGACCACCGCCGCACAGGAGCAAGCAGGCCCACTCTCCCAAGACAATGGCTGAAGGCCGCCGTGCCGTCAGGGCTCCTTTCTTTCCAGGCTGAGCTGATGCCTCATAACAAGCTGCTTCAGCTCTGACAAGAATTCCATAATTGCTGTTGTCTTGGCACCACTGCGGCGCGGGAAGTGGGTGGGAGGACCCCTATGGGGAGAGTTATTGGAGCAGGCTATGTCTGGAAGGTCCAGACGCCAACAGAGACACGTCAGAGAGGGGGACTGAGGAGCAGCAGATCAGCGGCAGGCCGCAGTAAGAGCACAAGGTGCCAGTCTAGCCTGGCACTTCACAGGTGGTGTAAATAACACAGTGGCACCTGGGTGGAGGATGGCAACTGCAGAAAAACAGCAGAAGACTTGTTACCAAGAAAACGCCTGACAGGAGTGTGGACCATCTTGTCTAGTGCCACCTGCTACCCTGCACCACATGCTGGGGCAGCATCAGCAGCCGGGCTCCTTAAAGTGCCAGCTTTGTTTAACGGGCAGGCAGTAGAGAGGATCTGTGGAGCCCACTTTTAAATGTGGTGGCAAAGTGTGATTTGAAATTGAACGAAAAAACAAGACACCAAAATGCATGGGATGAGAGCAACTTACGTGCCAAGCAGCTAGGATGGCACAGAGGGAGAGCCGAGCATCTGACAAAATGGTACTCTTTGACGAGCAGATGCCTTCTGCCTCCTCCATATTATCTGTCTGGAGATGTTGAATGGCAGGAAATTTGCTGCACCACCAAGTCAGAGGCTCTTAGACTAAACGTTTCACAAAGGTGTGCATGCGGGTGCCCGCCTCCAAGCCTTATGCCATAGCTGTGCCATGATGGACATTGAAGCACCAAGGCTGATACCAAAGTCCAATAACATCTCCGATGCAGCACTCTGTTTCTTACAGAATGAAGTGGGCTCTCCCTTGTTGTGCCACCTAGTGCGCCAGGGCACTCTATCAGGGTCCACAGAAAGCTACCAAGTTTCTGCAGTGCTGTCCTATAAGATGGCTGATGCCAGCAGGGTTGGTCTTGAATGTTTGGTCTTACTGGTGAAGAGCACCTCACGGTGTCAGCATGACTGATTACCACACATTAGTGCCATCCTGTGTAGTAGTACCAGCCTCTCACTAGTTTCACACTGTTTTACTGGGGACCCTCCAGCCTAGAACAGCATGAGTGGTCAGAGAGAGCCTTTGCCAATCTGCTGGCATATGGGAAGTCAAAGGTAGCTGACAATCCCAATCAAGAAATGTCTTCTTTGGTGGCGATGCCACCTTTATGATATGGAAGGTTAGTAAAAAAACTTTGTAAATTCCTATAATTGGCATCTGGGGTGACCAGAGAGAATTGAATTGCCTCAGTGCCAGCCACATACAGTTGTCTGCCAACTAAGTGGCTTTTGAGCTATCCATAGAGAGACACACTGTCACAATGCCAGTCTAAATTTGTGTTTGCGGTGTCCTGTGAATCTTAAGGCTCACATAGTAGAGAGTTTGGAGAGAGATGTGCCAATTACATGGTGTCTAGGGTGCCCAGCCAGCCTATTTGCCTCTATGACAATCAAGTGACATCTTAGGTATACAGAAAGGCTTACCCTTCCTTGCCTAAGTGCCAGTCCAATGAAGTCTTGAGTGCCCAAGTAAGTTGTGCCTATATGCCCCTCAGTTGGTGTCCAAGTACAGTCTTCATGACCCAATTAGAGAGGAGAAACAGCCCACATGACACAATGCCAATGAATTGGCCCTTGTGTTCTCTAGAGGAGGTCTGCCAATTAAATGATGCCTTAAGTGTCCAGATAGAGCCTGTATGCCCCAATGCCAACTAAGTGTGGTCCGAGTTGTTCACAGAGCGATTCCCTGTATCTGTGCTAATGAAATGACATCTAATGCCCGAGTCTGTGCCAGTTGAGTGGTGTCCCAAGTAAGCTGTGCATATCTGAGTGCCCATTAAGAGGGCTCTTAGGTATTCATGCCTGTGTCCATCGAGGCGTTGGCAGAGTGCTTGCCTGCCCCCATGTTCAGGCAGTGGTGTCCGATATCTGCCAACCTACTTGAGTATAAGTGTGTCACCTCCATGACATCGCTACCAAGAGGACATTCCAATCCCGAGGAGTCAGGAGTGACTAGAGTGAGCCTGACTGCCTCTGTCACTTCACCATCTCTGCGGAGGGAGTGGTGCCCCGGGCAGCAGGAACAAGAGGGCCAGTGTTCTGCTCAGCGGCAGGCCTCAAATTATCATCACGCATGTCAGCTTTATGCTGTGTGACTCGAGCGGAAACACAAAAAGCCGCTGTGTGTGCAGCCACCGAAGGCTAAGTCCATCTCCTCGGGCCTGGCAGGCACTGGGCACACAATCCTGGGAGTAGGGGGCAGGGAACTACCAGCACATTAGGAGCGGCCCATGACCCCCTGGAGACATCACGGGGGATACTCTGGACCTTCAGAGAGAGAAAATAAAATGTAATGTCCAGAGATCAAAAACATCAGGGGCTAACACTCTCATACGATCAGTGGCGTAGCGTAGTGGGGGCGGCAGGGGCGGGACTTTTAGGGGGCAGCAAAGAATTACTGTATATTTTAGTCTTTTAAATTGAAATACCTAAATAAGGGAGCGGCGAAATTTTCCACCGCCCCGGGCGGCTGACACCCACGCTACGCCACTGCATACGATGCACCTTGGATGACAAAGAAGAACACCGAGGGATTGATCCTTCGTGTCTACGGCTCCCTGTACCTGTCCGTTCACATTCAAAGACCAACATTCATGGCATCTGATGCCGTCCATGCCCACCTCTGACCTTCCTCACATTGTCTACTTCACTGAGTGATCTCCCAGTGCCCAGGACACGCCTCTGGTCATAGTCATAGTTAGACTCCGCCTTCAGTTTGTCCCCTCCCACTGGAGACAGCAGGTAAGCAGAATTGTGCTTTTCATTAAATAAACTGGAGTTGTGGCTTTGAATACGCTCTTCTGTATCGTGGCACTCAACCCTGATTAGCCATAAAAGAAAGAATTTCTCTGTACATTTGGTGAAGGACCAGTTCTTGAATGACAGCTAAGATCCTCAAAACTACCATATTTACGCATGTACCATGTGCACATTTTTTTCCGAAAATTAGCATTAGAAAATCAAGTGCGCGTCATACACGAGGAAACTCTGTAATGTTTAGTTCTTCTGGTTGGGCTCGCTCGCTCGCGCTCTTGTTTTTGAATCAGTTTGCCGTCATCATTCAGCATGGATAGTTGCAAGCGTTTACGCTCCTTCACGGCGGGAGAGAAACTAAAAGTGATTTTGGAAGCAGAGGAGATAGGAAATCGGGCAGCAGGTCGCACGTACGGTGTTCCAGAGTCATGTGTTCGAGATTAGCGATGGAAGAAAGAAAAACTTTCGTCATGCAACAAAAACAGAAGGGCATTGCTTCCTATACAATCACAATGCACGTTGTACACGGGGCAAAACGATTTTCGCGATTTTCTTCGTAAAAATTAGGGTGCGCGTCTTACATGAGGGCGCGTGGCACACGAGTAAAAACGGTATATGTGAAAACCGCCACTACCATTTGGTCACTTGCTCTCAGAAGATTAGCATTTCTCATTATTCCTTTAAAAACTGCACACACTTTAGTACAGTGTGGCCACCGGGGGCGCCTCAGAGCCAAGAACGCCAGACACCACTCGGCCAATCACAATTTTCAGGTAAAATAATATTTTTTTTTTTAACAATAATTTGCTTATAAGACCAAATCAGTCCACCTCAATAATAAGATATATAATTAGTCAACGTCCAGCACTCCAATACCGACTCGGACCCGGGAGAGCTGCTGGTGTCACGACACCACACGACGGGAGCCTTTCCGAGTCACACAGAAGGTACCCTAAGTAGGTAATTCCCAAAACCCTGAGGCACTCAAGGTACCCTGACAGGGTCGCCTCCACCCCCCATACCACAACTCCCAGTGTCTAAACTGGGGTCTGGCCAGGAGAGCACTGTCACCTCTCAGGAGGGAATTGTTCACGCAATCACTTTGGCCGTGTCCATCCATTACTGGGTCACCCCTCCAACCCACACCTGGGACACATGCATTTGGACTTGAACCCACCATATGCAGGCTTTAAAAGAAGAACATTTCAATAATAAAAAAGACTTGATGACCAACACCCTTTGAAGCCCACCTTACTAAAGTAGTCATTTTCCTCTGATGATGACACCTGGCATGTTGTCGAAAGCTTAGGAATAAAAAGACTATTTTAAAATACGGGACTCGTGATCACCTTCTAGTTACAAATATGCAAACTGTATCACAGACCTTCACTTCCATATATATATATATATATATATATATATATATATATATATATATATTTATATATATAGTATAAATAAAAAATACAGTAATCCCTCGCTATATCGCAATTCAACTTTCACGGCTTTACTCTATCGCGGATTTTATATGGATGCATATCTAAATATATAATGCGGATTTTTTGCTGCTTTACGGGTTTCTGCGGACAATGGGTCTTTTTACTTCCTGTATGCTTCCTCACTTTGGTGTTCCCAGTCGATTTCATACAAGGGACGTTATTGGCGGATGGCTGAGAAGCTACCCAATCAGAGCACGCAGTTAAGTTCCTGTGTGCTGATTGGCTCAGCGACGGTGCGTCGAATTCGATTGCGCTGCGTTAACCAGGAAGTCTCATCTCGCTCATTCAGCATCAACGTGTTTCGCTGTGTAAAGAGTTCACTTTTGTGTTTATCTTTGTGCATAGTCAAGCCCTTCGTTATGGCTCCAAACCGATCTGTCTGTCCTAATGGCTGTAACATATGTGATATCGGAGACGCTCGATATCTTATCTGTAATATTTAGGTTTTACAGTATATAAACAGTGTGCCTACATACATGATTTCAACGAATCTTACCTAATTTCTAAGAGAATACAAAGGGTTTATGCTGTATGACTGTGTGGGAAATGTTTACAAAAGAGTGTGGGAGAGTTTATAAGGGCTTAAAATATATAAAAATAACCATATGAACATATGGTTTTTACTTCACGGATTTTCACTTTTCTGGGTTCTGGAACGCAATCCCCGAGATAAAGGAGGGATCACTGTATACATATATACGTCTAATATACCGGGCGATTCAAAATGAGAGAGCAGATTTCAAAAATGTATTTCAAACAAACTGTATCTCTGCGGTGGGCTGGCGCCCTGCCCGGAGTTTGTTTCCTGCCTTGCGCTCTGTGCTGGCTGGGATTGGCTCCAGCAGACCCCCGTGACCCCGTAATTAGGATATAGCGGGTTGGACGATGACTGACTGACTGACAAACTGTTTAAGACAGAAACACATTCGGCACATCACTGGATAGAAGAAAGTTCAAAATATATTATACAGTATATATATATATATATACATACACACACACACATTGTCACACACGTGTGAGTAGGCGACAGCTTAAGGACCTGAGTAGTTGTGATACCACCACCGACCAGGTGGAGTGTGCGTCTTTCTCAGTTACTTGCAGACCATTTCTGGGAAATCCCGCCAGGTTCTGGCACCCTCAATGACATCACTTCCAGGTCCAGCCCCACAGATGACGTCACTTCCTGAACGGGCCTTTAAATCCACCATCTTTACTATATGTGATCAGTTCTGTTTTGGACTCAGTCTTGTCGACAACTCTTTAAGAACTGCTACATTTGCAGCCAGGATACATTATACCTTCATGATGCCTGGTGCATTTATTTGTGACAATGTACAATATATATATATATATATATATATAGTGACAGACGGCCACGCCCATTACCTGGCAAGGACGCCACCCTGATGGAAGGACCAGGGGAGACAGCATCGGCAGGGCACTACCTTCCCTGAGAGTGCAGCCCTCCTGGGTGGCCTTGGCACCATGGATTCCTGCAGGGCACGCTGGGAGTTGGAGTGTGGCAGAGCCCTGTTGGGTTCAATGGGGGGTCGCCTACTTTGGGCTCTCACCACACCTGGAGTGATTTCAGGTCCGATTCATGAGCCACCAGTAACACTCCCAGGGCCAACACGAACGGAGCCAACTTACTCCACTTGGAGGACAAAGCTTGCCAGGAGGAGTGGAGGCAGAAATGAAGAGAAGAGAAGAGTGAGTTGCTCAGGGTCAGAAGAGTGAGTTGCTCAGGGTCACACCACATCACTAGTGGGATCTGAGCCCACACCTTCAGGGTCTGCAGTCCCAATCATTAACCCCTACGCCACACTGCCTGCCAGCCCAATTAGAAACACCCATTCATCAGACAGTCTTCTAACACTAGAGTACCCTGTCAGCCACACCCACTGTGGCCACGCCCAGTCCTGTTTTTAAAGGCACTTAATATGTTAATGAGCCTTGAGTGGCCACGCCCCTTTTCTTGCAGGTCAATGCACATTTACTGAACTTGACGGCCCTCTGGCAGGTAGAACAGACCTCCACCCTCCTCTTGTGTATCTTGCCAGTTTAAACCAGTTTTACTTGTTTTTGAACCCCCACCCCCCCTCCCACCATCACATTAATACTGAAGAGGTCATCACCCTCCAGTTGTTGCTTCTTATTTCTAGTAAGCCAACCAGTTTTTCACGCTGTTACCAGCTGAATTTTTGAGGGGGTTGGGGGGGACGCTTTATTTTGACTGCAGGAGGCAGCACTCCCCTTGTGAGCTTGGGGGTCTTGAACTGATTAAGCTGTACTGGAAGTGTCTTTTTTTCTGTTTTTTTAAGGCTTCGTGTACAGTTACAAGAATGCTGCCGCAACAGCAACATCTATAATGGGAAACAGGCTGGCAGCCCGATGTGCAGGGAAAGAAGAAACAGAGAGAGCTTCTTCATGTTAAGTCGAAAAGCACAAACGCTGCCAGACCTCACATGACACGGTGCGTACAAAAGTCAGCAAGCGGAGAAAAGGAAAAACCGCAGCCCGTGGAACCTCGGACCCTGGCATGCAGACCACAAAGCGGGAAGGCGCTCGCCGAAGGGGGGCCTGCTGTTTGTTTGCTGTCTGTGGTTAGCCGGAGGCCCAAAGTCCGCAGGATTAAATGTTAGTTAGGAACGTTTGCCCAGAATCCATCCAAAACAAAGGCTGCAGGCTGCCAAACCATGTCTGGCAGTGCCGGCTTTCCACGGCTCCTCTCCACTTTCTCTTCTGTCGCCACAGACCAGCCAATCTGTTTTAAATCTGCCAGGGAATCCGCAGCGGGCACGGCTCCCCTGGTAGGAGGTTCGCAGCCCGAGTGCAATCGTTTTGTTACTTAAGGGGGTTGGCGTTAAGAACAAGGCGCTATATAAGTCATTTCAAACAAACGAGCCAAAATCAGAGGTCTTAAAAGGCGCTATATAAACCCAATAAAAATCCCATAATCCACTTAGTCAGGAGGGTCTTAAAAGGTGCTAAATAATCCACTGCCTTCACGTGCTTCGAGGGCCAGCCTTGGCAAATACAAAAACTCAGATGGGCATAAAAGGCTTAACCACAACAAAGTCTTTGGGTCATAAAAGGCACCGAATGAAGCTTTACTTCTAAGACCTGTTAAATCTCAAAGCATTAAGGCACCTGACCAGCGTATTAAGTCAATGTGGTGTTAAAGGCGCTATATTAATCTTACTTGGACCAGTAAATCTCGGCATTTAGACACCTGACCTGTACATAAAGTCAATGGATCATAAAAGGCGCTATATAAAGCTTATATTGACCTGCTAAATCTCAGCATTTAGACGCCTGACCTGTACGTAAAGTCAGTGGTTCCTCAAAGGCGCTATATAAAGCTTTACTTCTATGAATCTGGTAAATCTCAGTATTAGGTCAGCTGTCCCGTATGCTAAGACAGTGGGGCATTAAAGGCGCTATAAAAAGTTTTGCTTTAATGGACCTGACAACTCTCAGCATATACAGAGTCTTTGGCTCGTTGAAGGCGCTATAAAAAGCTTCACTAAATGTCCGCATTGCGGCACATGGCCAATACACTAAGTCAGTGGGGTATAAAAGGCGCTAAAAACGTTGCTTCTATGGATCTGATAAATCAGTGTTTGGGTCTTTGAAGTCGCTATATAAAACATTATTTCCATGGACATGAAGAATCTTAGTATTTAGGCACCTCACCTGTATATCAGGTGGGTGGGTTATAAAAGGCACTATATAATAAGCCTGCTAGATCTCAATACTGAGACTCCTGACTGGCATATTATATAAGGCTTTACTTCACTGGATGTGGCTTGTCTTGGGCACGGATTCACAGACTTAGCGTGACTTACATGGCTTGGCATAAACGTCTTTTGTGAACCAGCTCATCCGATTATAAAGCAGACCATATCGATCTTGAAGTCTATGCAACTGAGCGGCCTGCTTGTCAGTTTACAATATTGCTTTACTTGAAAGGAGCTATATAAGCTTAACTTTCATGTGCTTAGGCTGCTGCCATGCCAATGACTCTGGACCCCTAGTGTCACTGTAAAATGAAAGTGTCAACACAGACGTCACTGTTATGCCAGCCATCGATCAGCCCCTAAAGTAACACTGGCAGTGCAGGCGCTATAAACAGTAACTCACTTCAAGAGGAGCTGAGCTGCTCCTCTGCTAATGTTCACAACACACCGTAATGCAGTTCAGGGTCATGGGTGCCTGGAGCCTACCCCTGCAGCACTAGGCACAAGGCAGGACAGTGAGCACTCTGGACAGGGTGCCAGTCTATAGCTGGCACACGGCTATAGGGGACAGTTTAGGGTTGCTGATCACTTTGAAGAGAGCAGGCAAACTCCACCGGTCAATGACTCGGTATGGGATTTGACCCCAGGATGATGCCACACTAACCACCGAGTCGCCCACTCTCAAACCACCCTGTGCCATATGAAATCTCCTCTTCGCTACACCAAGTGTCTGACTCAGTAAATGGACCCTCAGGACGTGTGCCCATTGATGCTGCCCTGCATCAGACTGTGAAACTCTATCCGCCCCGGCTCTGTTAATCTTGTCAGTGGCGCTTTTGTTGTGCTCTATCAGTTTAAATGGGACATCTCCAGAGAACAAGCGCAGTTCAAACACAGACGTGATCCGGTTTCACGCCAGTCCCGTGGCCTCTTCATTAGCTGCCATCTGATCCGACCCTCCTCGTAGCAGCCCTGCCGCCAGCTCAGCCCACCTGCAAGCCGAAGGCAAAGAATTGGCAAACATGAGGCAGACCAGAAGAGGTGGCACAAGGACTGGGCTTGTGGGTGCCAGCGCCAATCATGGGCAGCATGGCATAAAGGTATGACCAGGTCAAAAATAAGATGGTGCAAATAAACCCGATGGGCATCATTCAACTATGCCAAGTCAAAGGAAAAATACATAACCGAGAGTTTGACTGAATGTCATCCATGGGACACAAAGTGTGCATCTGGGTGTGACATCTGAGGGATGTAGTGGCACAAATTAAAGGGTGACAACATAAGCCAGCAGCACCCTGGCATTCAGTGCTGTAAAACCAAGCTGTGCTGCCACTTAAAGGACACGACGCTGACACCCGCACACCCCTGGATTTCAGCATGGAAGACATTGTGGTGCTGATGGAACCCAAGAAAGTGTTGAACAATTGCAGCTAGAGAAGTTGACTGATGTGCCCAAGTTATGTTATCTATCTATCTATCTATTATATAGTGCCATCAAATAGTGCCTTTCATATCTATCTATCTATCTATCTATCTATCTATCTATCTATCTATCTATCATATAGTGCCTTTCATATCTATCTATCTATCTATCTATCTATCATATAGTGCCTTTCATATCTATCTATCTATCTATCATATAGTGCCTTTCATATCTATCTATCTATCTATCTATCTATCTATCTATCTATCACTTAGTGCCTTTCATATCTATCTATCTATCTATCTATCATATAGTGCCTTTCATATCTATCTATCTATCTATCAT
>JANRMT010027041.1:33105118-33123071 GCA_026402145.1 Polypterus bichir lapradei
GGGCCCCACGAGAGATGTGGTGGTCCTTGTCTGGCTCTCGTGCCCATGGCAGGATTCTCTTTCAGCACATTATTATTATTATTATTATTATTATTACTATTATTATTCTAGACGTCCGCTCAGTAGACATGGCAGCTCAATCTTTGATCTGCCACATAAAGGGCCATTTTCTTCCTGCTCCATCAAAGGAAAAACATGACAAACGGATCCGTCTGAGTGTCTACAAGGAAGTGACCGCAATCCAGGAGGGACGGCTCCACCAGGCTCGGCCGCACCACTTTGCCGTTTCTTCTGCGATTTCATTTCATGGACCTTCTTCTGGCCTTCCAGCAGCTGCAGACGGGGCTTTGAGGTTTTTCTTTTTTTTCCGTGGCCTCATTTTTGGATCATTTTCAAGATGTTAAATAAAAAACATCCTGCACATGATGGGGGGAACTGTCATGAAAAGCCTGTCTGGGGGGGAATGAGAGGGGATGTGGGCAAGGGGCACACGGGTGCCTGGCATTATTCTGTGCTGGTGCCCACAAACCAGGACTGACATACATAGAAGGTACAGTGAGGGGGGCCGTGGCCAGACAGAGGTCTGCCCGACAACTTTCACCACACAATGACATTAGAGTGACAGGCGGCAGTGTAATTGAGGGCCTCTCGTGAAGACAGAAGACGGGGCAGAAAGAGGGCAGCAGAAGGGATTAGGGGAAGGGGGTCCGGCAGGAGGAGACAGAAGAAGCAGTGCTGAGACTGAGGTCAGGCAGAGGGCAGCAGCGCTGAGGGGCGGGGAGTGGGCAGATGGCTACAGACCCTGCAGTTCTGGGGGGCAGCAGCGCTCTTACAAGCATACATGAAGACAGCGCGCTGCCAGCCCAAACAAATATACACCCTTGCAAGACATTCTGCTCGATTGCTCAGCGACTGCTACCATAACTCCCAGGGGTCCTGCATGCATATTCTTGGCAGGGGTGATAGATAGCTGCACCCTTGTCTGCACAGTCCCAGATCCATGCCTAATTGCAACTCCCACCTTCACCCACTCAAATGGAGGTCACAGCCTTGATCTGTAAATGGCGGGAACAAATAGTGAGGAATGCTATGGGGACATGCTGGCATCTGCCAGCCAGGGTTGGCATATCTGAAAGATCATTTGGGTGTTTTCTGACAAGCATGCCAACCATTACAAGGAATCAAAAATGTCCAAAAAATCCTGCTGTCCCAGCAGGCCACTGTCTGAGTGGAGTCTGCTTGTTCTCCTGGCACTCACTCACATGCTGGTTAGGTAATTGTGGACTTTAAAAATGGCTAATGCCTGGTGCTGCTGATGCCTGGTACTGTCGGGACTGATCAGACCAACTTGACCCTGAAATGGAAGTAGCGGCTTTGAAGAATGAGAGTCAAAGTGAGACAGAACCTATCCTAGAAGCATTAAGCTCAAGGCAGGGACCAATTCTGGAAGGGATGCCCGTCCATCACCGATGATACACAAGTACCTCAAACATACGGCGGGCACAAAGCATGTCCAAATAATCCTGCTGTCCCAGTTGGTCGCTGTCTGTGTGTGGGGAATCTGCATGTTCTCCCTGGCATTCACTCACATGCAGGTTAAGTAATTTTGTACTTGTATCAGTTGGTTTGAGTGTGCCACTCTGTGCCCAGGAATGGACTGGTACAACATTCAGTGTTGACTCCTGCTTGGTACCTGATACTCTTAGGACTGGCCAGCCACACTTGATTCTGAACTGGAAGAAGAGGCTTTGAAGAATGATCAAGGTGAGTCAAGGTGAGGCAGAGCCTAGGAATCAATTCTAGAAGGGGTGCCAGTCTATTGTTGGTCACACACAAGCGCATCAAACATACAGGGCATCACAAATGTCCCAGCGGGTCACTGTCTGTGTGGTGTCTGCATGTTCTCCCCGCTCTCCAGGTGCTCCCTCACATGCAGGTTAGGGAACTGTGGACTTTCTGAGCGGGCCCATCAATATATTTGTAAGTAAGCAGCACAACTTGTAGTGATACGCATCACAATGCCAATATTTGGACCTTCACCCAGGTGGCATAAAGCTTAGGACCACAACCACTTAGACACTTTGCTCAAATTTGATCTAAGACACACTTTTCCAAAAAATGATCATTTTGAACAATGAGACCCTTCCTTAATGGCCCAATGAGCCTGTGGCAGTCACCTACTGATGTTGCTCTGTGCCACAGACCTGCTCCTGCTTTGGCTAAACTTGACACAGCTGTGAAGAGTACAAGCGACTGCCAGGGTTAAAATGCCAGTCCAGCGGCTGATCAAATAAACAAAATAAAAACACACATGTCTTACCTTCTTGAGTCTGCCACTCTTGGTGCCCACAAATGCCACGCAGTATCTGTTGTAAACGTAAGAGGCCACTGAGGTCATGCGGTCCCGCACCTCTGTGTACAGGGTGAGCCCCTCCACCAGCTGGGAGCCCCCAAGGGGCTGATTGATGTCCAGGCCACAGAAGTTGTCATCTATTGGTACAGGCTGTTTTTGGGAGAAAAATCAAGGAAGACAATTAGCTAAGGGGGGCAATGCCAGGTGTCTCTTACTGTGTATGACCTAGTGCTTGTGGTCGGATGAAAGGTGCTATATAAAATAATGGCTTGGGCTAAAGACGTCTGGAGTGGGCAGTTATCCTGATGGCCTCCAGTCTTCTACCAAAACAACTGGAGACCAGGTGGGAGAGAAACATCTGTTAGGCTGTCATTTGTTTAGTGTCTTACACGGTGAGAAACATCCATCAGTATGTATTTTATAAAGTGTCTTACACGGTGAGAAACATCATCTGGCTATATGTTATGTAGTAAATAGAAATATCAACCAGGCTTATTTTTGTATATACATCCATTAGTGTGTATTTTATCTTATAAAGTGTCTTACTCTGTAAGAAAAATCTGTCTGGCTGCATTTTTGTAGTAACTTACATAAGTGAGGAATATCAATCATGCTCAATTTTATGCATTCTCTTACATAGTGAGAAACATTCATTAGTTGTATCCATGTATTTTATATAGTGTCGTACACAGTATGGTGAGAAACATCATCTGGCTGCATGTTATGTAGTACCTTACATAGTGAGAATATCAACCAGGCTCATTTCTGTGTATAGATATATATATATATATATTATCATGCATGGGTGTCGGAGGACTCCTCTAAGGGTCGGGGAAAGTTACGCAATAACCCACTGAGACAAGAGGGGGGGCTACCGCTGACTTTGTCCTGTTGTTCTTCATCCCTCACAGCTCCGAGAAACTGCCCAGTAAGGGCACAACCCCACCTCTTCCGGAAGTTTCACCATAAAGGAAGCACAGACTAAGAAAAAAAACGTCTTTTGCCGGAATACCCGAACAAGCCACACGGTGGAGCACGTGACTCTGAAAAGTCCTTAAAGAAGGAGGAATTCCTGATTGGGAATAGTGCATTGGCGCGTTTTTTTGTTATTTTTTAATTTTTGTTTGTTTCATCTCGCGACGATTAAAAGGGATGACCCAGTTGGCTTCCCAAGAGTTTGACTGTTTCTAGTCTGTCCTTCCACCGCCCGACCACAATATATATATATATTCTCTTATATAATGAGAAACATCCATTAGTTGTTTAAATAGTGTCTTATATGGTGAGAAACATCATCTGGCTGAGTGTTATGTAGTACCTTATATGGTGAGAAACATCTGTATTTCTGGTTGGAATGCTTGTCAGCATTTGGGTTCCGCTAGATCTCTCCTCTGCCATTGACATGGTTAGTCACCAGATCCTCCTTGCCACCCTCTCTGACCTTGTCATCACTGAGACTACTCTCAGGTGGTCTTGAGCAGATCCTAGCGTGTGTCCTGGTGAGGAGAGACGTCAAGAGTGCACCAGGCAAGCACAGGCGGGCCACAAGGACTGGTGCTGGGCCCTCTCCTCACCAGGCTCTACGGGTATTCCTATCTGTACAATGCTGATGATCCACGGCTGTACCTCTCATTCTTCTTATGCCCGCTCGTCTGTCTGTTCAGCTCAGCTTAACACCAACCCCCATCAAGTCTGTACACAACTTACCCGGCTGTCCTTCACTGACCCCATTCCAGTTGTCCATCTGCCTCACAGATTCCCTCCATACAACGTCCACAAGATCAGATCATGTCTTACAGAGAAGGCAGCACCTCTCCTGGTCCAGACCTTGTTCTTATCATATCTGCTGGCAGGCGGTACCGGTATGTGCCACAAAGCCACAGCAGATGATTCAAAATGAGGTGACACGAGTCACTCCTCTTTTTAGATGAGCACACTGGGGCTCTGACACGTATGAAGTTCAAATCCTTGATGTTTGCCTACAGAGTGGTCAGTGGGTCAGCACCTATATGTGTGGTGACATGCTAAGCTCCATCATGACAAATAAAGTCTGCTGATGAGAGATGTCTGGTGACGCCATCTCTCTGTATTATCCAATCTCAGTCCAGACTCTATTCTCGTGTAGCTTCAAGCTGGTGGCACAAGCTGCCCTCCTCCATTCAAACCTCTGATGCCCTCAGAGTGTTTAAGAAGACCCTCTGTTGTTTGGCGGATTTCTGATAGGCTTTGTAACTGAGCATGTCTAACCAGCGTGTGTTGTGTTCTGAGCTCTTCACTTGTGGTGATACATTTTGTACCCTTGCCCTGGTACGCTTGGTCCGAAACATACCCCCTAGACTGATGTCACTCGGTTATGTTGACCTCTCTAGAGTAAAATGTGAATGTGCTCTGCAGGTTTGACAGGATCCTCAAACTTTAAAAGTGTGCTGTCTCACATGGATCTTTGGAAATCTGTCGTGGTGAGAAACAGTAAAACACAACGATGTCATCTGCCACCTCGTATGTGTCACCTGAATCCATGGCACCTCCAACGATTCCTGCAACCCCAGGGGTGTGCACCTCCAAATTGTGCTGCACCACATGTGTGGCCATAGCGCACACACTGAAAGGCGTTATATCAGTAATGGAAGCAGGGGCATTCAGTCTGATGTGACATTCCCAGCCTGGGCCCCGCTGGATTATAAGGAACGCGGCTGCAAGCTTCCCACTTGGAAGCCCCTCTCCATGTCGTCATGAATTTTTCATTGCTTTTGTCAGGAGCTTGTCGCTGACCGTGTCTAAGTTATGGCTCCGTGAAGCGTTCTGACGATACTCTGTGGCTGCAACTAATTTAACAAACGTTCTCCAGGGTCAGAGGTCGCTGAATGGGCATGACCGGCAAGTCATGTGGCTCAATAGCAGCGCCATCCCCCGCCACCCCCCATCCCCACACCTTGTGACAAACCACCTCGCTGGACGCTGGCTTCTCTTGTCTCAGCTGGCCTCTGATCTGACTGGGTGCCTGGAGGAGGGAATTACTCTTAAGTGATCTGCGATAATCCCATAAGTGCTACTGATCCCGGAGGAAAGCGGAAAGCCGTCGAATCGAAGAGAAATGTGGGATTAACGGAGGAATGACAGACCTCCACCGAGCCTGGGACAGCACATCTAATGCTGAACGGGCCGAATAACTTCAGTCAGAGGGCTGCCTTTTTATAGCGTCTTTCATCACGCGGACATGAACAGCTCAAATCATACAGAGGTAGTGAGCTCCAGTGTCCTTGTCAGGGTCCACCTACCATCTTACACAGTGAGATCCCCCGCATCGGGGTGTACTTTATTTAAACAGTGCAAACATCCATAAGACTCTCTGCTACAGCCCCTTACGTGGTGACACACAGTCATCTGCCTGTATTTTAAATTATGCCTTATATACTGAGAAACGTTTATCGGCCTGCATTTTATATACATACACAGTGCAAAATCTAATATAAATAGTGCCTTACTTAGAAGAGACATCAACCAATCAGGCTATAGTATAATTAGTGTTTAATATAGTGAGAAACATTAATCCAACTTTATTTTCCATATTGGGAAATATATAACAAGCCATAATAGTGGCTTACATGGTAAGAAGTATCAATTAGACTACAGCTTATATATATTCCATTATACAGTGAAACATCAATCTTGGTGCATTGTATATAGTGCCTTTCATCAGACTTAGGTGTATATATTATCTTATACAGTGAGAAACATCCATTAGTCTATCATTTATATAGTGTCTTACATGGTGAGAAACATCATCTGGCTGCATGTTATTTAGTATCTTACATAGTGAGAAATATAATAATAATAACTAGGCTCATTTTTTTATATACATCTATTAATGTGGATTTTATTTTATATAGCGTCTTACACTGCGAGAAACATCTGTCTGGATTTTTGTAGTAACTTACATAAGTGAGGAATATCAATCATGTTCAATATTATGCATTCTCTTATAGTGAGAAACATCCATTAGTGTGTAGTTTAGATAATGTCTTACATGGTGAGAAACATCATCTGGCTGTATGTTATGTAGTGCTTTATGTAGTGAGAAATATGAAAAAGGCTCATTTCTGTATATATTATATATACAGTATATATATACTGTGTATATATATATATATATATATATATATATTGTGGAGGACTGCCGGCTTCATACTCCGGTTCTCACCCCCAGGCCGCCAGGAGGAGCTCTCCCGACAGCAGGATCGTGCCCCGACTTCCAGCAGGGCATCATGAACCTTGTAGTGTTTGTACACAGCCCTGCTGGATACCTTGGGGGCTGCTGGGAGTCGCTATAGGGGGGCTCATGGGCTCATATGTGCCCTATAACCCGGGAGTACGTCATGGTCACGTGACAGGAAGAAACGACGTGCTCCCGGGTTGAAGAAAAAGGACTGTTTACCCTGACCCGGAAGGAATAAGGAACTGTGGACTGATTGGGCAGGAACACCTCTGGGTCAGGGGCTATAAAAGGACTCTGGGAAAGTCCAGACAGGGAGCTGAGCTGGGAGGTAGGAGGGCGAAGTGTCTGGGCGAGGAGGAGAGAGAATATTATTGTTATTGTTGATTTATGAGTAGTGTGGAGGGTGCTTTGTGCACATTATTGTTAATCAATAAAAAGTCTTGGACTTTTATCCAGTGTCTGGAGCCATACCTGAGGGTTCAAGGGAGCACTAGCGCCCCCTACTGCCACAATATACATATATATATATATGAAGTTCAAATCTCATTATATATATATATATATATATATATATATATATGCTTAGATAGATAGATAGATAGATTCATTAGTGTGTATTTTATATAGTGTCTTACATTGTGAGAAACATTTGGCTGTATTTTTGTAGTGCCTTACATAGTGACAATTATCAGTCATGCTCAATTTTAAACACTCTCTTATGCAGTGTACAACATCCATTAATGTGTATTTTGTATAGCATCTTATGTTGTGAGAAACATCTATTTGGCTGCATTTTATATAGTGTCTTATATGGTGAGAAACAACCACCAGTGTGTATGTTATATAGTGTCTTACATGGTGAAAAACATCTGGCTGCATTTTAGGTAGTGACTAATATCGTGAGAAACATCTATCTGACTGTATGTTATTTAGTATCTTATGTAGTAAGAAATATCAACCAGGCTCATTTTTATATACATCTATTTGTGTGTATTTTATTTTATATAGTGTCTTACACTGTCTGTCAGTCTGGGTGCATTTTTGTAGTAACTTACAGAGTGAGAAATATTAATCATGAGCAATATTATGCATTCTCTAATATAGTGAGAAACATTAATTACTGTGTATTTTATATAGTGCCTTACATTGTGAGAAACATCTGGCTGCATTTTTGTAGTACGTTACATAATGAGAAACATCAATCATGCTCAATTTTTTGCATTCTCTTATAGAGTGAGAAACATCCATTAGTGTGTAGATCATATAGTGTCTTATATGGTGAGAATCATCATCTGGCTGCATTTGATGAACTGCCTTACATAGTGAGGATCATCCATCATAGTACTTTACATAATGAGAAATATCACTCGAGATCAATTTTCTAAACTCCCTTATGTATTGAGAATCACTCTTCAGTCTGTACTTTATATACGGTGGGACACATCCAACAGGCTGTACATATTTAGTTAGAACGTTTCTCTGACTGAACTTTTACAGTATGTAGTACCTTATGTAGTGAGAAATATCACTCAGGTTCAATTTTATATTTTTTCTCACATGGTGAGAAACCCACAAGACTACATTTTATATTTTATCTTACCCTGATCACTACATTCACTCTTATTTGATAGCATCCTACGTAGTGAGCACTGGTGTCAAACTTCGTATGATATACAGCAGTGCCCCAGCCACCATATAAAAACCTCACACTGGTTCCACTACATCTGAACTTGTGTGGTGCTGAGGTGTCACCCGTTGTCCTAATCTGGATCCTGAGTTGATTTGTCGTGTGGTGGGTGCGGTAATGCACTGTATCAGCGTGTGCTCCTAATCTCCTCCTCCTCCTCCTCCTCCTTCTTCTGTATTAAGTTAGCCATTCGCATAAAGGTCCTGATTTTATACTACATCAAATAACTATGAACTATGAACATGCCCTTTACGGTATATAGTGCCTTTCACAGCGCACATGATTCGTCTTTCCTTCAAATACGTATTTTGTATTTCATGCTGGGCATTTCCTGTTGGTCTATTATTTTTTATTGTTCACGTCTGTTTTTAGTTAATATGGTGACTTGACGGTGTCATTTTAGGTAGCACCTTGTGCACGACTCACTATGTCTACTTTGTAATGTAGGACGTGTCACACATAGGACACAATATTAATCATATAACACCTTATGTATGCTCTTTAAACATTTTGCAGCTCAAAATCAGATCACAGGCTGAAGTACCGTACATGGCTACTGCGGGCAGAGGACTCGGAGGTCCCGTCCAAAATGGGTAACAGGACAGGCTCGGCCATCTGCACCCCTGATCTGCACTACGCAGGTGCCATAATGGAGGATTTTTAGCACTGTCACCCAGTAACACACCCCCTACCCATCCCCGGTGCCCCATCATACTTACAGCCTTGGTGCACTGGACGTCTTTGCCCAGCAGCCAGTTGAGCTCCAGGTTGCCCTCACCCTGGTAGCAGGACTGCAGGCGTTCCCTGATGCGGGCATTGATGTCCCGGATGGTGAAGACACAGAGGGCCGAGTCATCCGGTGGGTGGTGGTACTGCTTCTGACCCTTGGAGAAGACGGCGAAGAGCACATCGTCCTGGGCGCTGATGTTGAGTGCCGTGGCCAGTACCTCCCCAGGTTTGGACCGGTAGGCGGCCTGCAGCAGCCGGTACTCCACCCCGTGGCGTGTGCAGCCAATAGGAAGGGAGACATAGGAGTGGAACTTGTTGTCATCCTTACAGAGGCGCACGATGCGCGAGGTATAGAAGAGGTCAGTGCCGTGAGACCCCGAGTTCAGGCCCAGAGGGGTTTCTGGCTGCACGGTGAGGAAGTAGACAAAGTTCCCACTGGCGAAACCGTAAACATAGAAAATGTCAAAGTGGGAGACGAGGGTCAGAGTGTCAGACGGAATCTTAATCAGCGAGGAGACAAAGTCAGTGTGAAGCTCATAGTCCAGCATGGCAGACGACTCGGGGTCTTTGGGCAGCTTGCGGCTAGAGATGGTGGGGAA
Organism: Polypterus bichir lapradei; assembly: GCA_026402145.1. Taxonomy (NCBI): domain Eukaryota; kingdom Metazoa; phylum Chordata; class Cladistia; order Polypteriformes; family Polypteridae; genus Polypterus; species Polypterus bichir. The sequence goes on from JANRMT010027041.1 coordinate 33,114,703, forward strand.
GTAGTCCTGCTTGCCGTCCACGGCGGTCCCGATGAAGAGAGTGCCGTCCTCGCCCTGTGAGGGCACGATCACGCCGTACATGGTGCCGGTCTCGTTGACGCTCGACAGGTAGTGCTCCTTCTTGTGCGAGGGCTCCACCAGGATGAAGAGGTCGTCGAGACGCAGCAGTTTGCACACCCCCTGATACAGGCTGCCGCAGGCCAGCAGCCGGTTCTGCGAGTAGTCGATGAGCAGCAGCTTGTTGACGTTGTTGGTGAGGGTCAGGGGCTCGCTGCACGGCTGGACGATGAGGGGCGGGTAGCAGGACTTGTTGTCCTCCTCGGGACCCGTGTTGTGGGAAACCAGCAGCGTCAGGTTGCCCGAAAGCTTGTAGACCCGGTTGACAGCACCAATGTAGAGCATGCCCGTCTTCTGGTGCACCGTCAGGTGGTTGAACGTCCAGTCGCGGTTCTCGGCATGGAAAGTACCAAAACTCTGGCACCAAGAGACCTTGGCGGGGAGGAGCACTGTCAGGAGGAAGGCCACCCGGTGTGCCCAGAGGGAAGTCCTTCGTAAAGTCATCGTCAGTGAGAGAAAGAGAGAGAGAGAGAGCGAGAGAGAGAGAGAGATGTCTCGGCAAAGGCTTCTTCACGAGCCGCTGAGAGGAACTTCACATGATGCTGAAACGAGAGCAAGAAAGAGAGAAGAGGAACAGGGATCAGATGAGCTGAGGAAACACGGTGGCAAAGGGGACAACAGGAGACATCTCTCTGTCTACTACTACTATCTATTATATGGTGCCTTTCACATCTGTCTCTCTAGCTAGATATGTTCTACTTTCTGCCTACTCAGTAGTGCCCATCACATCTGCCTATCTACTACTAACTACATCTGTCATTTATATAGCGCCTTCATGTCTATCTATATCTCTACTAAATAACAAGAAGAGCTCGATTGTAATCCATTTCTATCTATCATGGCGCCGGACAGCAGTTTTGCGTGTTGGTTGGACATGCAGGTTAGAATTTCAGCTCCTGTCCTGATACCATGACAACCGCTACATAATTGGCACTGCCCACCACCCCTCCCCTGGCACCTCAATACTTCACACTGTACCCAAAGCCCGGTACTGGAGCGCCGAGTGCAGTCGCATGCTAGACTTCGGCTGGCTTAAACACGCTGGTCTTCCTCTCTTTCCCCCTAAGCTAAGGTGTTTCCTGGGCCCCTGGACCACCTCCATCATGAGGCGAATGACCTTCTTTCTTTCTGGGACCGTCCATGGCAGTACACTGGCCGTGCTCCAGTTCTACTTGTGTCCTCGCTGGCCAGGCTCTGAGTGACCCCGAGATCAACTAACACACTTTGAACGTTACTCTGCGTGTGATTCAGCCGCTCGCCTTCTCTTTAGTGAATAAACAAGTATTGGAGTTTGAGTGACCGAGTCCTGAAGAGAGCAGTTTCCAGGTTTTCTATAAAATGTAATTTGAGTCATAAGAATCAATGATTCAGCCGTTCTCATATTACACTATTAACTTGTCACGACCAAATAAGAACTGAAGGAGAGTGAGTGGGCATGTGTGTGAAGTGTGCCCCGTGACGGGCTGGCATGTCATCCAAGATGGCTTCCCAAAAGAGAGGCGTGTTGAAGATTGACTGATGGGGTGACTTCTGGACACCACTGATTGCCACCCTGTTAGATACTGGCAGCAGGGCTATGTGAAGTGCTGCACAGGACCCATATGATGCCCACAGAGTTAAAGTGAATTACCGAATCTCGCAACATTCCCAGCCAGGCCTTATTAGCAGGAAGGAGCACAAACACCGTAAATATGAAAACTGTTACTCCGCTCCTCTCCAGAATCTGCTGGGAGGTGTTAAAATATGATCACAATCTGTTAATTAGACCGCTAAATAGTCTTTCATTTTTTTCTTTTACCTTTTGAATTATCAGATCTTCCAGGGATTGATAATTTCCAGAAGAGCAGTCATTCTAAAATTAATAAGGCTGTCATTAGAGATGTGGATCCCACAGTCAAACTGGAACGGAGGCAAGTGGCGCTTCATCTGTAATCTCATTAGCATATTTTATGCAAATCGGCGCTATGAATATTCTAAACAGCACTCTTAAAGTAACTAACTGACACATAAAGTGTCAAAAAGTAATAATCAAAGCTGGGCTGGCACTAGTGGGGTAAGTGCTGGACTGCATGCCCCGTCACATGAGGGAGTCCACGCCAACATAGTGCATTTTGCACCCAAAATGGTGATGGAACCATCGCCATTATGCTGAAATAACCACCAGGCATCGTTATAACACAGGACCTGTCTGACACAAAGAAATGCCAACTGGCCATTCTGAATCCAAAGCAGAATGGTGGGTGTGATCTGTGCCAGTTATAGTGAGCTGAGCATTCATTTCATCAGACAGCATGGAGGTTTTAAACATCTGGCATAATGGAATACCCACTTTGGGTTTCACATGTCAGGGAGAATGGAGGTATTACAGTTGGGAGTCTGTGCCAATATAATCAGATGCCCTCAATTCAGTATGCCCACTTGGTAAAGTGGTGTGGATAAAAGTGGGATCTTTGCCAATAGAATGAGAGAACCGCTTGGATTTTCAGAACTTAAGATAACATACAGGGAACCTACTGGGCATAATGAGACGCCCGCTTTGCATTGTTGTCAATGGCAGCATTACGGTTGGGACCCTGTGCCAATATAATGAGATTCCAAATGGGTATTCTGAGTTTAATCAGAATGGTGAAGATTCAGGTGGGATCTGTGCCAGTAGAATGAGATAAGACAACATGAAGGTTTTAAAAGTGGGAACCCAACTCCAGTAATGAGATACCCACTAGAAAGAATGAAGTTGTTACAGTTGAGTGCAAGTGCCAATGTAATGGGCAAAGGCTGGGTTGGGAGGCTGTGCTGATACAGCACGTTGTCACACCCACCTTAGTATACCAGACTAGGACAACAAGTGCAGTCATGCAATGGGTGACCCCTCAGCACCACACTAGTTCAATTGGCATGGAACAGTGTGAGGTGTTTATGGTGGCTGGAGTGCAAATTCTGCTACCAATGCCCAGGCTTTTCCTTGCAGGTTGGGGCAGATTGAATTTAAAGCTGAATGGTGATAATCCACATGGGATCTGTGCCAGTATAGTGAGCACTCGCATCATAAGAAAACATAAAGGTTTTAAAAGTAGGACCCTGCCTTTAATAATGAGATACCCACTAAAAAGAATGAAGTTTTTAGTTGAAGTGCCAATATGATGGGCAGTTTGAATTTAAAGCAGAATGGTGATGCAACACGTTGGATCTGTGCCAGTACAGTGAGCATTCACTTCATAAGACAACATGAAGGTTTAAAAACTGGGAACCCATCTTTAATGATGACATGCCCACTTGGCATTTCAGGCATCAGAGAGAATGAGTTATTACAGTTGAGTGCAAGTGCCAATATAATGAGATGCCAAATGGGCATTTTTGAATGGTGACAATCCAGGTGGGTTCCCTGCCAATACAGTAAGCATTCACACCATAAGGTAATATGAAGGCTTTAAAAGTGGGAACCTGTCTGGCATAATGTGATACCTACTTTGCATTTTGGGCATCAGAGATAATGGTGGCATTACAGTTGGTAGCCTGTGCCAATATAATGAGATTCCAAATGGGTTCTCCGAGTTTAATCAGAATGTTGGCGATTCAGGTGTGATCTGTGCCAATATAGTGAGATAAGACAACATGAAGGTTTTAAAAGTGGGAACTCGTCTTCAATAATGAGATACCCATGAGAAAGCATGAAGTTGTTACAGTTGAGTGCAAGTGCCAATATAATGGGCAGTTTGAATTTAAAGCAGAATGGTGACGATCCACATGGGATCTGTGCCAATATAGTGAGCATTCACATCATAAGACAACATAGAGGTTTTAAAAGTGGGAACCCATCTTTAATGATGACATGCCTGCTTGGTATTTCAGGCATCAGAGAGTATGGAGTTGTTATAGTTGAGTGCAAGTGCCAATATAATGAGATGCCAAATGGTACATTTTGAATCAAAATCAGAATGGTGCCAATCCAGGGTAGGATCTCTGCCAGTACAGTGAGCATTCACATTACAAGACAATATGAAGGTATTAAAAGAGGTAACCTGTCTAGATAATGAGATACCCGCTTTGCCTATCTGCCATCCAAGAGAATGGAGATGCTGGCAGTTGAGAGTCTGTACCAATATAATGAGTTACCAAGTAGGCATACTGAGTCCAAGGCAACGTGCAGTCTTAGCCAATATAATGAGAGAACTGCTGGGCATCCTGAACTTAAAACAACATTGAATGACACTGCTGGCACAATGTGGTACCCGCTTTGCCTCTCAGGCATCAGAGAGAGTGGAGGGACTACTGTGCCAATCTAATGAGATACAAACTGTTTGTTCTGAGCCTCAGACAAAATGGTGATGTTTCAAGGAGAACCCGTGCCAGTCTAACAGGATAAGTGAACATTTCAAAGATAAGCTGAATGCCAGGAAAACAGTTCGGGAAGACCTTCTGGGCATTCTGATCATTGCGAGTGGGTGCTTGTCAACATTATAAGTTGCCCATGATGAATTCTGGGCATCGGACTGAATCAAGATAATCAAGATATGTCATTTAAGGCCATGTACCTTGCCAGGCTTTGTGATGAGATGATAGCACGGTGGTGGCAGCCTGCGGCAATAATAATGTGACACTGGTGGTTCATTCTTGGGGTCAGGGAGCATGGAGGTATTGCATGTGGGAACATATGCCAACAAAATGAGATTCCAGATGGGCACTCTCAGTGTAAAACAAGCCAGTTTTCTTACATGTGGGAACATGTCTTAAATAATAAGATACCCATGGTTGTGAACCCGTGCCAACATCGTAAGATTCTCCACTGGGCATCCTGATCATAACATGGCATGCAGGTACAGCATTGGTGCAGGGAACCGGTCTGACATAATGAGATACCCACTATGCTTTTCAGGCATCACACAGAATAGAGGGATTTTAGTTGAGAACCTGTGCCAGCATAATGAGATACCTGCTGGGTATTCTGATCATAAAAGTGTATACCCACTTAACATTTTTTGCATCGAAGGGAATGAGAGTATTACATTTGGAAATCTGTGCCCACATAACATACCTATGGATCATTCTAAGCATGAAACAGAAGGTGCTGGGCATTCTGTCTATAAGAAAGATAGAGCTACAGTATTATGGTAAGGGACAGATGCCAACATAATGAGATACCCGCTGGACATTCTGAGCAAAAGACAACATGGCAAAGCTGTGAACAGGAGTCTGTTTGAAATAATGAGACAGGCATCGGGTACTGTGAGATTCAGACCGTTTGAAAGTGGGAACCTGTGCCAACGTAATGAGATCCCTACTGGGCACTCTGAGCATGAGACGCTACGGAGGTGTTATGAGTGTGAATCTGTGCTGACATGATTAGGTACCTACTGGGCATTGTGAGCCTGAGTGGAAATTTGTTCAACAAAATGCCATACCTGCTTGGTATTCCAAGCAAAAGAAAGAACTGGAACTTGTGCTGACACAGTTTATTCAGACTGGCAGACAACCTGGAGGCTTTGCAAGTGTGAATCTGTTCACACGTTATGGGATGCCCACAGGGTACAAAGTGCATTCAAGAACATGGAGGGGAAACAAGGGAACTGTTGGGGACTCCCAGAGTAGAAGAGTGTGAAGATATTCCAAGGGGGAAGCCGTAGGGACCGAATGAGATACCCACTGGGCTCTACAGGTGAGAAACTATGAGGAACCAATGAGATGTGGCATCAGCATTCAGGTGGCACACATGGGAGACGGTGAAAAACCTGTGTGTGGGGGCAGTGGGAACTCGCACCAACATGAAGAGAAAGCAAGTGGGTGCCCACAGGGCTGATTCCGAGTAGGGCTGGTGCGTTAAATAATGCCATATGAGGCTAGGCACCTTACCAGATTGGAGACATGACACAGTGCCAATCTGCTTATAATGCATACTGTAATTCGGCCATCACGATACCCACAATACACTGCATACTTGGAACAATCAGAACATAATTCACTTTAGCACAATAAAACATACAGAAGTGCCATTCAAGACAATCCAAGTGTGTAAATTCTTCACATGTGTGACTGTCCCCTAAAATCAACAACGGCGTGGAGTTTTGTGACTGCAGAGCTCAATGTGAAACGAACCTCAGCTGTTTCGCTGCTCTAAATGCCAACACAATAAAAGATGCCCGCCTGCCCTTCTTAACCAAACTCGCCCGGTGCTCTTGTAAGAGACGTTTTAGCAGCCATCAAGCGGGTAACTGGCACCTTCAGAACCTTCCGGAAACTAACGACATTTTACAAAACGGCATAATCAGCCTGTGACTTTTCAGTCGGCTTTTCTCAGACTCTGTCCTGATATTTGTGATCTAATTATAAGTTTCTATAATAAGTTCCTCTACTTTTATTATTAATATGTTTATGATTATGGAAGAAAATGATCCGCTGTGGCAACCCCTAAGCAGGAGCAGCCGAAAGAAGAAGAAAAAGAATTATGATTATGATTATATTTTAATAAATGCCAGGTTGCTTTTTCATTTCTATACTTGGTCTTCATACCTTGAGCGACTGATGTAAATATTAGTGAACCTGGTGATGGTAGATTGCTGTTTTCTCCCCCACAGGACTATCAAGGCCGAGAGGTCGCACCTCAGTAGAAGAACAAGTGCGGCAGAAGTAGGAGCCCCGCTGGCTGGTAAGTGGCATACAACCAAAGGGTCTTGAGCCTTGGTGTCTGGTGAGGGCATTGGTACAGGGGTCCCTGAGTGGAGTGGCCCTCTGATATGTAATGACGTGAAGGGGGTCCCATGTGGAATGTTACAGAGTGACTGGCAGTTGAGCTTCACTCACATGTAGTTGTGAGGCTAGGATCTCGATGTGTGTGTGTGTGTGTTGAGTAGACCCTCCTAGTAAACGGACTTGACTGTGTTATGGTGGGATTGGTGAGGCACGCCATGTGCTGCTTTGGCTGTACAGCTGGCAGTAAGTGAAATCAGAAATTCTTATAATGAAAATATTTTTGCACCCTCCCCAAACCTAACCCATCGCCTATGGGGGAGGAATGGAAGCTTTAGATTCGCCAAAAATTTCGATCTCCAGTTTTTGAATGATCTTGACATTTTAGGGTCCCCTGATACCAAAAACATCGACATCTTGATGATGTGTGTGTCTCTGTCTGTGTGTGTGCCACAGTTTCTAGAGCTAAAATGGCTGGATGGAAAAATACCAAACTCGAAACTTCAGCCTGGTACGAGATGATGATGTGATGATTAGTTTATGAGCCAAATTGTTTAAGAGAAACAGGCACTCAAATACCGTAATCTTGCAATTAATTATGACTTCTTCTTGACAACTGCTATCTTAATGACCGATTTTATGATCAGAAAGATCGGCATCAGAGCGGTAACTAATTACTGAAATGTTACAGAATAGTTTGGGTCACTTCGTTCCTGTGGCACAAAGCCTACTGACGCTCACATCCAAATTTTTAAAGGCACTATATGAGTAAGGAATTAAATATGTACACTACATAATTCCCAAGGTTGATTCTCTTTTGTTTTTGTTTTCTTATTTTGCAACGTTAAAATTTTTTTTATATATTATTGCATGAAAATGCCACCCTCACTAAAGTGCCACCTAAGGTGCCATGCCTGGCCCCACACACCAGCCCTGCCTCAGAGTGAAAGGTCAAGGGCATTATCAGTGCTCAGTAACACCTTTGGGCCTTTGCAATAACCTCATATTGTCATCTGGCATTGAGGTCCCACCTGAAGTGAAGCACCGATAGACCCGCCTGTACATGCCAGCATACCCAAGGGGCACTCTGTAGGATACGACTGGGCAGAGAGAGAACAAACTGGTCAAGTAAGAAAATGTCCACAGGTATTTGACATTCTGGGTGTTGTGACGTTCTGGGTGTTGTGACGTTCTGGTGCGACCGCAGACTGGTTAGCTGATTGGAACGTTGGAGCATTTGAGACATATTGAAAAATAAATGACAATAGTAGAATGAAATTACTTGCATTAGTAGTGTACATAAAATGTGTTTTTAATACCACTTTACAATATTATGGCGCTTTCACAGACGGCAGAGTCCAATTCCAGTGATGTAAAGACTCCTGTGCTGCTGTCCGTTGTTGGATGTCAAGGCTCTGTGGCTCACTGGACGTCACATTTCTTAAACATTTTCAAAGAAAACTTGAATGTGTGCTGAAGTCTCAAGCTAAGACTTTTGGCAGTAGGTGACAGACACACAGACACACAGACAGACAGACAGATGTGGCTATGACATAAGGTGATGGACTGAG
>JANRMT010027041.1:33123081-33136563 GCA_026402145.1 Polypterus bichir lapradei
TATGACATAAGGTGATGGACTGAGAGACACACAGACAGACAGACAGATGTGGCTATGACATAAGGTGATGGACTGAGAGACAGACAGACAGACAGACAGATATGGCTCTTACAGTAGGTGACAGACAGACACGGCTATTGCATCAGGTGACGGACAGAGAGACGTGTCTATTGCACCAGATGAAAGACAACAGGCAGACAGACACGGCTATTGTATAAGGTGATGGAGAGACAGGCAGACAGATATGGCTCTTGTGGTAGGTGACAGACAGACAGACACGGCTATTGCATAAGGTGACGGACAGAGAGATGTGTCTATTGCACTAGTTGAAAGACAACAGGCAGACAGTCAGATGTGACCATCACAGACGGTGATTTTTGCTTTACATCTGAAAAGCCCCTCAAAGCAGGCACCGAGAGCTCTGTGATTCACCCGCTAAGGCAGTATAGCAGTCAGCGTCCCACGTATCCCCCTCGGCAGGTAAGGTGCAGGCCATTAACTCCGAGTAGCACACCCACCTTTGACAGGGAACAACTTTACTTTTTCCTAGCTGGCTTAACTATTAAGAACAAACTGACCCCTGGCCATGCAGTAGCAAGTTTGCATTGGTGTAACTCCAGGGGGCAGCAGAGAGTTGTGGTGCTATGGAGGTCTCAGGTTCATGAGCTCTCTCTCTTTCACATGAAGCTCCTTCTGTTTATCTTATCGTTATCTCTGTTAAACAAGTACATTAGATTATTATTATTATTATTATTTTTTTTTTTTTAAGCTCTTTAGGCTATCAAGCCCCTGGCATTGGTGACCCAGTCCAGTCCCTCTTCCTCTGAAGTGCCTGACGCACCAGTAGATGTCAGTCCCACCATAAGACTGAATGCACATCTACAAAAAAGATTTAATTACCTATTAGTATAATAATGTTGATAACAAGGACAAAGATATTAGCCGTGCCATCGGCCTCGTCGTCTCCTCGGTTTCAGGCTTTTAGCACACTCTATATTTTTGTTGTTATCATCATCATAAATTATGAACGTGTGTTCTTTGCAAATTTCTGTGTTGGTAATTGAATAATAATAGCAAAAGGCTATGACTGAGTAAATTACTAGTCTTTGTGTCTTTGGCTGAATGTTTAATTTCTGCGTTATTGTCTTACCAATCCTGACGAAGCCGGCTTTCTGCTCTGCGGCCGCGGGGGTGCCGGTTCAGTAAAACGGGAATCCGGCTGATCCGAGCTGTGCTGACATTGACCGAGAAGCCCCTTTCGGAAATTCAAAAGGTGGCAACTGAAACGGAGCAGACGACTGATTTTCTCTCTCGGTTTGTTTAAAGCCCAACACGCGGTGACGCCTGTCCGGATCTCATCTTTTCAAACGATAAAAGACGGAGTAAGAGAAGCCGAAGGTATTGGCAGTTAAAGTAACAGTATGGAGGTCATCTTTGAAAACACACAAGACTTGACGTTAGAGTGGAGCAGACTTCACGAGGATGAGGAAGTATCTAGAAAACACAGAATGGGTGGGAAAGGGAGGGAGACAAGTCAGTATGTGATATGCCGTGTAGTGGGAAAGAGACCCCCAAGTTACACTCCGGACATCTGACAGATCACGAGCCGAACGGGATTAGAGGAGAGGAACGGAGAGAAGAGACGCAGACAGGCAAAGTGAAGGGTGAAGGGTGAAAGGTGCGATTTTATTTAGAAGAGTGCTGTACAACAACAACAACAACAACAACAACACGGCAATGTCAGGTGGGCTTCGGCGCACAAAACTCCGGCACTAGCGCCCTACCAAAATAAAGCAAATCGAGACAAAAATAAGAAAAGGAAAAAAGGCGTATTTACAGTTAAGTAAAGTGCAATCCAACAGTTCTGTGTACGAAAATTACACACACACACACACACACACACAGTTTTTCTTCTTTATCCCTGGCTAAGGAAAAAAGAAAAAAGTACAAGACACATTTAGTGTGTGTATATACAAAAAGGAAAATAATTGCACCAACCCCAAAAGAAATCTACAGTAACGGAGGCGGAGGACGGAGGCCAGGAGAAAAGAGAGAGAGAGAAAAGAGAGGGCGAACAGAACAGCTACTTTAAAAATGACAGACTGTAAATTAGCAAATAGTCCTATTTATTTACAAAACACAATATTATATAGTATGAACAAGATTCCGCGGTGACCCGGGATTTGTTCCTGCCTTGCGCCCTGTGGTGGCTGGGATTGGTTCCAACAGACCCCCGTGACCCTGTGTTAGGCTATAGCGGGTTGGATGATGGATGGATGGATGGATGAACAAGATTAGTTAATGCATATAATATCGCAACGATTAGCGCAATAAGGAAACACCACTCAGCAGTGTTGGAGTTTTCTACGTTTTACTTGGAGACTCCATTCCTTAACAGACGGTGCCCCGTCTGATACTCCGTTATCTGGGTTACAGAGCACACCTCCAACACAAAAAAAGAAAGTTTACCCTACCAATCAGTTTACCTACTGCCACTTACATTCTATTTTTCTGGGCTTACTCTTTATGCCACACCTTCCTTTTCCTCCTAACTTCTCCTGTCAGTCGTGTCCGCCCTTCACAGAACAGAAGCCCCTCAGCCAGTCCCATCACTTACAGCTTTCATTCCGCCCTTTCTGCTCCCACACAGCACATCACAATATATTAACGAAACAGAACTTAAAAAGAAAATTACAATGCAGGAGAACATTAACATTAATACAGAATAAATAACATGAATGTCAGTGGTTTCCATTTTCAGCACGTTTTTCAGATTTTTTCGGCATCACGCTTTATATCGTGCACGGTTGTTCTTCCTACTCCGTAAATTGAAGCAATATTTGGATTACTTTTGCCATTTCGTAAACGTTTAATAATTTCAGTTTTTTGTGACAATTCCAACATCACACGCTTAACGTTTATTGCCCATAACAATGTATAGTAGATTAATTATAACAAATGTGAAAAGCTACGAAACGCTATTAAAACTGAAGGTACGTACCTGTGCTACTGTGATGTCAAAATGTCAAAAATGAGGCCTGATACTGTGGTGCTGGAGAAGAACATACGCGCTAGCAGAAGGGAGCACTATATCTGATCGTGTTCAGCTCTGACGGGACAGCGTTCCCCGCGTGGGAGAAAAGCACATGACTGTGATATCTCTGGCAATCGGCAGGTACTCTCTAAAACACATGGGGCTCTGATCTCTCTCTCAAAAACAATCTGTAGATGATAATATCTGTTGAACAAACTGGTATCGCTGGCTAAGCAGAGGCAAGGTGCATTCCAACATATGGCGAGACGAAGACCAAATCGAACAGAGGCCGGCGAGTAAATGAGGGAGGCCCCGCCCCCTGCTCTCGGCCCGCAGCCACTTTGTTGGATTTGCATAAATACAAGCAAACTACTTCGATGAGAGAAGTCGCAAAATTAACCGGAATGTTCAAGAACATTATAGCAAATAACCAGATCTAAATCCGTTAAATAATTCTCTTATGAAAAGCAAACAGGCATACAGACAGAACGCGCTTGAACCACGAAATGTTTAAAACCGTTTCTTAGCGAGCACCTGAGGGACAAGGGTAACCTACATTCCAAGTTTCAAGACCCAAGTCCTCATGGTTCGGGCAATTTTGTGATGAGCGAGTCAGTGATATATATATATATATATATATATATATATATATTGCCACAGCGGATCATCTTATATATCCTCCAAAACTATCACTCATAGATATACGGGTACTAAAAATGTTTACAAGGCCGTCTAAAAAACCAAACGCTCTCTCTTTAGCTCAGCATTGTTTACCTACCTCGCCTTTAGGTCCAATGTGACCACCCCTGTTGGCCGGCAACTCCTTAAACATATAATGGTAAGATTATCCAGCCAATCTGCCACCCCTGTCTACCCCCTGGCACGTCCACGCCATCGCATCGCGACACGCCCCTGGCAACTTTCAATTTAAAAACGTGCACGCACGTATAGCCTACCGGATGGCAAACGCCTATGCTTAACTCAAGCCTGCCGGTTGTCGACGCTCCAATAAGTCAACTTTATTTACTGTACTTACAATGCTGGATTCCCGTCTCTGAGTCGACCTCAATTACACATTCAGATGGCGGCTTTCTCTTCCAGCGCGCCGCACCTTAAACCGCCCGCGACGGATAGGCTGTGTGGACTCAGGTACGTGTTATTGTCAGGAGCTCGTACGGGCCGTTATACGGGCTTCACATATGCTCAGAGCCGCCGCGCCTCACAGCGCACACCTGCCGAGACCCGCGGCAGCGCCTTCAACACAACACGGCGAGCTTCAATCTTTAAGATGGCTCACTTGTATCTTTTAAAATCAGGAAAGTTCCTGCTTAGCGCTACAGAAACCGAGATTGGTTAAGCACAAGTTACCACACCGCAGCTTTTAATGACAGGTGGTGGCACCTCAAATAGACCTCCTGATCAAGGCAGTGAATAAGGCAACCAACACTGGGATGTCCCAACAAGCGTCCTGCAAGAATAAGTACGCCAAATTTCAATAAAACTGGTCTGTTGGGAGTCGAGCTTTTTAATGTGGACAGACAGACAGACAGACAGACAGACAGACATGGCTATTACAGTAGGTGAGTAAAAAGAGTAACAAATCAGCCAAAATGAATAGAGAGGGCTGTTATTAATAAAGTAAAAGTGAGAAGATCAATGTACCAGAAAATTAAAAAAATAGTCAAGTCAGTCTTCAGTCTGAGGTAGAGAAACGGCAAACACTACAGAAAAAGATCAAAAAAAAAAAATTATTTGGACGTGTGTGTCAGTAGGCTTTGTGCCCTGGGAACCAAGAGACCCAAACTATTCTGTGACATTTCAGTTATTATTTACAGCTCTGATGCTGATCTTTCTCATAATAAAATAGCTTATTACGATAGCAATTGATGACAAGAATTCATAATTAATTGCAGAATTTTCAGCATTTGGGTGCCTCTTTCTCTTGCATGATTTGGCTCAAAAACTAATCAGCACATCGCCATCTCATAACAGGCTTCAGTTTCGAGTTTGGTATTTTTCCATCCAGCTGTTTTAGCTCTTGACCGTCCTCAAGAAACTGTGACACACAGACACACACCCATCACTGAGAAATCATTTTTCAGTATCAGGAGACTCTAAAACGTCAAGATCAGTCCGAAATCATAGATCAAAATTTTGGGCGAATTTAAACCTTTTGCTCCTCCACAATAGATGATAGGTTATGGTGTTTGCAATATTTTGAGTACAACTTAAATAAAAAAGACTATAAAAGAGAATTTAAGAAACTTCAGAGACACAAAAGGAGAAATCATTGAAAATAAGAAGGCGATAGCAAACGAACTGAACACATATTTAACCCAAGCATTTGTTAAGGAAGAAACAACTGGGACACCTCATAAAGAAATAAAACCAAACTCTGAGTTCATAGGTTTCAAAATCAAAGAGTCAGAAGGTCATTAAGCCCTCGATACGCTGAAGTCTAATAAACCCTCCGGACCTGATGGGATTTTACAATTTGTAGTGAAAGAATTGAAAGATACCCTGAAAGATGCCCTGAAAGCTGAAATTCAAATCAATTTAGGTTGTATATAGCGCCTTCAGGACTGGGCATCTTCTGAAAGTGCTTCACAGAAGAGGACCAACTAGTGAACATATCATGGTAACAGGAAATTCAGGGTGGTCTCTTAGCTGTGGCCTCTGATGGCTGCTAATTCAATCAGTCTTGGTTTTATATGGCACCTTCAGGAGTGGGCACCTACAGAAGAGACCCCACTGATAGGCACAGGGTGGTCTCTTAGCTGTGAGCTTTGACTAGGTGAAAGTTGTGAGCTCAATTAAAAATTCTTGATTTAATATAGCACCTTCCAGTGGGCACCTTCAGAAAGCAATTCACAGAAGTGGGCCAAATGGTGGCCATATCATGGTGACAAAAAACCAAAGGTGATTTCTCAACTAAACCCTCTGACCAGGTGAAAGCTGCAAGCTCAGGTTGGTTATAGCGCCTTTCTTGAGTGGGCACCTTCACAGCAGAGAGTCACTCATAGGCATATTATGGTAACGGATAATTCAGGGTAGTCTCTTAGCTGTGACCTCTGACCAGCTGAAGACTCCTAATTCAATCTTGGTTTTATATGGCAACTTCAGAGTGGGCATCTCCAGAAGAGACCCCACTGGTACGCATATTATGGTGACAGATAACTCAGGGTGGTCTCTGAACTGTGACCTTTGACCAGGTGAAAGTTGCAAGCTCAGAGAATCTTTTTTGATTTAATATAGTGCCTTGCAGTGGGCACTTTCAGTAATAATGTTATAGAAGAGGGTTAATGGAAGGCATTTTATGGTGGCTGACAACTCTCAGCTGTGACACTGCAAGCTCTTTACAACACAAAGTGGCAGACAGGGAGCACCCAGACTGCACACTGTGAATACAAGGTGCCGTAAAGCTCAAAATGGATGAGAAGCATCGCAGGATGCCCAGCGCCACAGAGGACTAGCCACAAGTTCAATTAACAATGAGCCTCTCAGCTGACCTGACCTATAGGTCTCGATGTCCCCAAGGGCCTACAGCCAAACTGGACAAGCACACGTCACTCAGGCCTACAGCTCTCAAGATAGACATATGTGGTGGCATTCACAGCACTGACCAACGTAAGCCCGTTCTGAGAGCCGAGTGTGCCACCCAAGAGGCACAGAGTGGAGGAGGGCTGTGCAATGCCAGGCTGTTTTCTGCAGGCACACCTTTGGCTTTCTTTCCCCCATCAGAGCCATTTGTAAATTCAAATGTGCTCCGCTGGCACAACGATGACGGCTAATTAAATAAACAGCACTGACAGCGGCATTAACATAAAGCAGGGAAACGGCGCTCACAGTGCAACAGACATCAGGTGTGTGCAAATGTGGGCCTGTGTGTGCCCAGTGGACAGAGGGCATCAGTGGGGCATGGGGAGCACAAAAAGGCTGCAGGGATGTGCCCGGGTTCAAATCCACTGTGTCAGACTCCTTAGTCCAGAATGGTGGAATTACAAAGCAAGGTATCTCTGAGCACCTCATGAGTGACATCCACCAAAGTTCAAGTGAGATCCACAAAAAGATAAGCAGGACCATCAAATGGGCACATAAAGGTGTCCACTAACTCAGCATTCAGTGCTGGGGTGGGCACCTGCAACTACAGGACAACCAACCAGCTGTCTCGTCAGGGAAGGACCACTGAGGGTGATAAAGCCCCTAATGCTGCTGCTTATGGTACATCTGGACTGGGCACAACTGGGCACGGTGAGTATTAAAAGTGGTCTCCGTGTCACCTGCGAAGTTCTCAACAATCTCTGAGTGCTCACCCTGAAGGGTCCCGTGGCATGGTGGCAATGGAAATGAACTGCTATTTTATTATTTATTTTTTTTGTTTTTGCTTTTTGTGTCAATACAAAAGACATTCTAAATACCTCTGGAGAATGTAGGAAGAAGTGCAAACCCACTCATTATCTCTGGGGGGAATGTCAGCCAGACGAATCAGAACTAATTTACGAACCTCCTAGGCGCTCTGTTTTTTATCCCCTTCTGTTTGAAGAAGACAATTCAGTCTATTTATAACCAAAAAAAAAAAAAACAATCAGCCATTCTAATAAAGAGCACATCAAGCTGAGCGCTCTCTGACTCATTAATTACTATAGGGGTCTTCTAGTGGCCAGTTATGGGCTTTTTCATTATCTATCTGCCATATAGTGCCTCCCATAGCTATCTATTATATAGTGTCTTTCCTATCTATCTATCTATTATATAATGTGTTATCTATCTGTCTATTATATATATATTGCCTTTCATTTCTATCTATCTATTTATCATACAGTGTTATCTTTCTGTCTATTATATAGTGCCTTATCTATCTACCTATTAAATAATGTGTTATCTATCTGTCTATTATATAGTGTCTTTCATTTCCATCTATCTATCTATCTATCATACAGTGCCTTTCATTTTAATCTATCTATTATATAGTGCCTTATCTATCTACCTATCTATTATATAATGTGTTATCTATCTATCTATCTACTATATAGTGCCTTTCATTTCTTTCTATCTATTATATAGTGCCTTTCATTTCTATCTATCATATAGTGCCTTTCATTTCTTTCTATCTATCTATTATATAGTGCCTTTCATTTCTATCTATCATATATTGCCTTTCATTTCTATCTATCTATCATATAGTGTTATCTTTCGGTCTATTATATAGTGCCTTATCTATCTACCTATTAAATAATGTGTTATCTATCTGTCTATTATATAGTGTCTTTCATTTCCATCTATCTATCTATCTATCATACAGTGCCTTTCATTTTAATCTATCTATTATATAGTGCCTTACCTATCTACCTATCTATTATATAATGTTATCTATCTATCTATCTATTATATAGTGCCTTTCATTTCTTTCTATCTATCTATTATATAGTGCCTTTCATTTCTATCTACTGTATCTATCTATCTATCTATCTATTATAAAGTGCCTTTCCTAACTATCTATTTACTAAATGATTAGATAAAAAGGAAGGCTCCCACATCTTTTGTGAATTCTTAAATATGACCAAATGGTGGCACTGGGGTTACCAGCCTTAGTCTGCACACCATCGGTGTAAAGTGTCCCAGATCTCCTTTGGTCTCTCTGGTGACTGGAGCTGCCACATCTCATTTAGGTGCTAGATGAACATCTGAATATGTTGTTAGATGAACTGGTCACTCTATACTGATGTCATATGTGCCATGCCGGTGCTAAGCTATTTTGTGCCCTAGGCCAAGCTTATTTATGTGCCAACCAACTGTTCAGTAGTTAACCCGTGCAGCTGGGATTTTCTACCCCTTATGATCTGTGCCCTACATGAATGCCTAATTTGCCTTAATGGTGCATATGTGAGATGGTGACTGGCATAGCTTGCCATCCAATTGAGGGTTCATCCTGCTTTGTACTCTACAGTATGTTGCCAGAATGGGCTACTAGAATCCTGAAATGACCTAAAACAGGCTTGAAAATGAATGGAAGTTTGTGGCATTTAAACAAACAATATGTAGGCAGGCTGTGTTGTGTAATGTCGTAGGTAAGGCTGTGGACGTCAAGGTTGCGGGTTCAAATCCGGCTTCTGACTCTGTGTAACCCTGAGCAAGTCACTTCACCTGTCTGCCCTGCAATGAGCAAAACAAAAGAAATCTAACCGCTTACTGTATACAGTACTTCAAATGTTGTCAAGTTGCCTTGGATGAAGGTGTCAGCCAAATCACGAGTAATCATTACATTCTATATAGCACCTGTTTATAGTGAGCCCCATGCCAAAGTGTTTCCTGTGTACATAGGTTCCATTCCATTTTTGTGTATATATATATATATATATATATATATATATATAGCAGCCAATCTGTTTAGAGTGGTAATATAAATTGTGATACAAAATGAAAAGTTTTTATTAGGAGCTTAATACCATCGATAAATAAATCTATACTGACCAAGTCCAAACGAAATTCTCTTATCATCCATCCAATGAAATGAAATTGAAATTCAGACCCTAAACACCCATTTCCCCATAACACGCTTTGGCACCTTTGACTTCATTATGATTCCCCATGTCCCTGAGGTAGAATCACGCACGTACACAGTCCGTCACGCAGATTCTCACACGCACGCGCGCGCACACACAATGTATTAACACAGGCACACACACACAACGCGTCGCGCAGACTCAAACACACAATGTGTTACACAGACACATGGACAGAGTGCGTCACCCAGATTTACGGACACGCACAATGACTCGTGCAGACTCACGCACACACACGAACACAATGCGTCACGCAGACACACGGACATACGTCACGCAGATTCACGCACACACACAACGCGATGCGCAGCCTCACACGCGCGCGCACAGAAAATGTTACGCAGACAGACGGACACGATTGGATTCACGCCCATGCACAGCCCACCTTTTTGCCCTTTTCTTTCCCTGAGCTTCAGTGCTCACCGTGTAGTCCACAGGTTGCCAACTGGTTGTATTAAATTGGAAATGAGAAGAAAGCAATTGAAGTGATGAGTGGGCCAGAGAGAGCGAACGCGTGCGCGACCGCGAGTGCCAGTCGAGAGTGAGCCACCGGTGGCATACGGACTTGAGCACACTTGGCATGGCACCCGCCCCTTTTCTGTCTCGCTCACTAGTGAGGCCTTTCTCTCCAACACTCTCCGGCTCACTCCGACTCACATCAACTGTGTGAACATTCCAGCAGCACGTCAGGTGTCAAGCTCACGTCTGCCTCCTGCATTTCCGCTCCCTGCCATGCATAATTGTCACCTTTCAGGTCAGGAATAGCAGGAAGGGCGCGCTGGAAACTCGCTGCCTGGGAGACGTGAGCGGGTCTATACAGGCTGAGGAAAACACTGGCCGTTTACTGATGAAGACTGGAGGTCACAGAAGGAGAACCTCTGCACACTTCCAGAACCTCTGGGCAGCTCCTCCATACCACGCAGCCCTGGACCTCCTGAAAAGTGATGCCACCCTTATGTCTTAGCAGCTACCATATTATGGGCCTCCAGGCCACAATACGCAGGATGTAACTGAACTGCCGTGGGCACATCTGACTTGTACTGGCCTCATCATCTGGACTGAAAAACTCCTCCTATTATGGATGCCCACCTCTACAAGCCCCACTACCTATCTAAACTATATATTGTCTTTGATGGTTCATGATTCCACAAATGACTGAAAGCCCAAGGTAGTGAGCGGCCAGGTAGAAAGGTCAGGAAGTTGGTAGGTGATGCCAATATAAAAGTGGATATGCTGGCATCCTGGCAGAGATGGGGTGAAGCTGACATAATGGAAGGGCAGGGGAAGAAAACCTGCCAGGACTGTAAGCTTTCCCAAACACACTGGGAAGGAAGAATCCCTGAACTGCAGTACTTGGTAACACACCCACAGGGCATGCTGGGAACTGTAGTCCCATGGGGTAACCCAGGCTGAGTTCCATGGGAGGCGCCAGGGGGTGCTGCAGGGAGTAGCGGTCCTTACTTTGTGGGTCTTCTGCCTCACCCAGAAGTGCCTCCTACATGTAATGTCCTGGCACCAGAAGTACTCCTGGGTCTTACAGAAAAGGAGCCACTTTGCCTTACCCTGGCAATTTGGAGTCGGGTGGAAGAGGGCAAGAAAAGAGAGAAGAAAATCTTTAATTGTGTCATACAAGCAGCCGATCTGAAGATATTTGTTATAATAAACCTTTTATTTGAACAGGGACTTGTGGCTGTGAAGGTTGTGTATGCGGCGCCCCCTACAGGCCACACCATCTATATATTGTATCACACCCCTCACATCTATTTCTCTGTTACAGAGGGCCGTTCATGTCTATTGACTGCATAGTGCCTTTCACATAGCACCTTTATCTAGTAAACCGTCACTCTAACTGAGCTTCAGAAGTCCTCTGCTGAGATGGGAAAACCTGCTGGAAGACGGACCTGCTCAGCCATATGCCATCAACCAGACGGAAGCCATTCTGGAGTGAAAGGCATATGACTGCCCACTTCTCTGGTCTGATGAGAACCAAGCCGTATGTTTAGCAAAGACTGGGCACAGCTCGGCACCTGCCTAACACTAACCCTATGGTGAAGCATGGCAGGGGCAGCGTCATGATATGGGGTGCTTCTCAGAGGCTGGTCAGAACCGAGTGCAGCCCAGTATGGAGAAGCTGCTCCAGAGTGCACACAACCTCAAACTGAGGTGACAGTTCAGCATGACAATGACCCCGTAGCACACAACGAAGACAATGCTGGAGTGGCTTCAGGACAGGTCTCTGAGTGGCCCTGTCAAAACTGTGGCTTAAACCCACCTAGAACATCTGTGGAGGGACCTGAAGATGGCACTTTACTGGCACTTCTCATCCCGTTTAACGGAGCTTAAGAGGATCTGCCAGGAAGAGTGTGAGAAACGGCCCAAATCCAGGTGGGCAAAGCTTATAGAGACCCCTCAAAGCTGGAACTGCTGCCCAAGGGGCTTCTACGAAGTCCTGAGTTAAGGCTCTGTTGTTTGATTTTTAATACATTTACAGACCTTTCTGAAAACACATTATGGGTTATTGAGTGGAGATCGGCAGACAGAAACGGCAAACTCAGCCACTTAAAACTAAATCTGCAGCAACAATGAAGCATGCAGAAAGTGCGGCGGTCCGAATACTTTGTGAATCCACTGTACCTACAGACCCCTGGAGACGTCATGCTGGAAGTAGTAGTTATTCCTCAAAATAATAGTGAATGTGACGGAAACACTGTGCCCCCCACATTCGGATCAGCTGTGCTCCCCTGGGCCACATGGCATGACGAAGTGTGCCACGGGTTAGACACCTGCATGGAGTGGTACTTGTTACTTTATTGGGTGCCCCAGCTGGAGGAGACCACCCTCCCAGACTTGGTGGGCAGTGCCAGGACTTAATCACTGGCCTGGTGTCACTGTCCTGCTTCTGGTTACATTGTTTGTCATGCAGAGTAAAGCTGCTCGGCTCTGCCAGGGCTGGCACAGACTTGAAAATCACAAATTTAAACATGACAAGCGCTCAGAGCAGTGTGACCATCTACCAGAACAAACTGGAAATTCAGAGTAACTTCCCACATAAAAGTGTGTCTAAAAGAATCAGTGGCTGCTTTGCTTAAATGCCTCCTCCAGAGTCTGCTTTGATCCCTTGCCGGACACACAGAGGTGACCAAATGGCCAAACAATGCAGCTGAGCACTTGTCTGCTATTCCTCATGCTGTCGTGTGAAGGGCCGGGTGGGGGGGACACGGACTTCAAAAGGCCTCAGTGTTCCTCGTCTCTTTGCACGCGGATGGCCTCACCATTCCCTGCAGTGGAGCTCGCACGTCTCCGCAGTTGCCACGTTCCTTTAGGGCAGCCTTTGCTCGCTTTCTTTGTCCCTCTAATGTATCCCCACATAAAAATGATTCAGTGCTCAGGAAGGCAAAACGAGGAGACACGGCAACTAACCCCTCTGCCCTCTTGCAGTGTGCTGGGACCCCTCCACAAATCCCCAGTGTCCGTCCTCTGCTTCAGTAGCGTGGCCTGCAGGCAAAACTGGGCCAGCGCCAGAAGTGTTGGAGCACAAAGCCCGCACCTCTGTCAGGAGAGCGGCGGCGGCCATCAAAGCAGCAGAGGGAATTACTTCACTTAAGGAAGGCCACGCAGTCGGCCAAACACGAGGTATTCATGAGACGCCTCAGAGGAGGAGGAGGGCGACCTCGTAAAACAAAATCTGCATGACCCCTGGCCTTTACTCCCTCATCTGTCAGCTTCATTTCAATTCAGTCGTCTGCTTGCTGGCCTTCCTCGCAGAACTGAGGAGCTCGACTGACAGACAAGAGGACAACTAGACTGGAAAGACAGGAGGCCATGTTAGTCAGTATCGGAAAGGAACTCGGACTGGAGAGCACGATGTAGGGTGACCCCGCCACC
>JANRMT010027041.1:33162031-33172626 GCA_026402145.1 Polypterus bichir lapradei
GATAGATAGATAGATAGATAGATAGATAGATAGATAGATAGATAGATGTTTATTTGTCCTACAGGAAAGTATAACTCTTTACAGAAGCTCAACAATAAAATTAAAAAAAGAATACAGCTGTCATGGCAGTCCCAGTCCCAGTGGCACATTATGCCAGTATACTGTTGTTGGTATAAAGAAGCCCCCCATAGTGTTTCCTGACACACTTCTGCTAAATGATGTGTAGCTTTGTTCATAATGGCACTTAGTTTTATTTTCGTTCTCTCCTTATCTATTATCTCCAGGGGTTTAGGGGTCCAGCGTGTGTCCTATAACTGAGCTTGCCCTTTTGATAAGCCTGTTGATGTGGTGGTCCTCTCTTGAAGTGATGTTCCCAGCCCAGCACACCACAGAGTATGAAATCCCACTGGCTGTCACAGAGTTGTAGAAGATGTGAAGGACGTCACTTTGCCACACTAAAGTCTTCTAAGATGACAGGGTCTGCTCTGCCTGTTCTTATTTGGTTCCCCTGCGTCAGGAGGCCAGTCGAACCTATCATTGAGGTGGACCCCCAAGCACGTGTAGCAGTGCACCACCTCCACATTCACACCCTGAGCTGTGATCGGACGTTGAGGCTCCTTGGCGCCTCAGTCAGTATTCTAATAGAAGGTCCAGCCATGGCACAATTTAAGCTTCCTGGGAGACGCAGCCCCTTTGGTGAATTTCAGCACGTTCCCCCCCAGTGCCATTAGAAATCTCACTCTGGTGTGTGTTTTTAGCAATGGTGCAATGCCGTGGAGGAGCGCCCATGTTCGTCTGACCTTGGATTCCACTACACTAATGCCAGCGCCCTGCGCTGTGCGTGTTGAAACTACCCAGAAGCCATTATGATTGTGTAGTATTGTGCCATCTTTATTCTGTTGCGTTTTTCGCGTCATTCTCAATTTGCCTTTACTTTATTGTTTCCTTTCATACTGTGTATAGAGTTGAAAGATCAAGAGGGTAAACAATCAAGCCATTTTTTCACAACCTACTTTGCTCTTTTTTTATGTTTACTATTGGGTGCCACCAGTGCCCGCAGCTCATCCTCCAAGGTGATTAAAAACGTTTACCAAAAGAGGACAAAAGCACAACGTGGAGTCTGCCAGGGTCAGACTGCCAAGTGCCTTAGGCAGATCACCCAGCTGAACCTCAGAGATGCATGGGGATCCCTTATGCCATGTCAGACAGGGGACCGAGCTGAGGTGGGCAATGGTGGGGCCGATGACTTACTGCCCACCTGAGCTTCCACAGCGAGTCAGCATTTGTTCGGCTAGCGCTTACAACGCGCCCTGTGGGAGCTCATTCTGAGCATCTATAAATCGCCAGCTTACAGCCATACATTGCGCCAACCCCCCGTGTCTCAGGCTGTCCATAAAAAGAAGGCCTGCTTGTTAGACACCCGGTTATAAATCACCAACGCGCCAGTTTAATATGCTTTTCCGGGACCAGAAGGCCCTTCAAAAATAAATAAAGACTTTACTCAAATTTACCAGACTGCCAGAAGGCAGAATAAAGACATGAACGGTGACACTGCTAGCTTCACAGTCACGGGCATCTTTAATTGGCAGCTGCAAATGGGAGAATAAACAAGGAATAAAAAAAAAAAATGGGTCACGTCCTCGGATCTGTCACTTAGACGAGACGCAGTGGAGGGCTGCAGGGCAGAGTTTCCAAATTCCTGACCACCTTGCCATCGCTCTCACATTCAGCAGTCATTCCCCCAGACACCTCCAGACGACCCGGCCTAGCGTCATGCCAGCCGCGGTCCCGACCCTGTGGGCACAAAGGACATCTGCTTCGATGTTCACCACTTTCTCCAAATTTCCAACTTTGCCTCCACTCCTATACTGCAATGTCAGCTCCGGTTTTTATTTATTTTTTAGCTTTCACCGCCATGTGAAAAAGTAAGTGCACCCCATGGAAACTGTTTTTCCCAACTTATTTGAACAGGCAAACGTTCGATCGTCATACAAACAGTGCCTACCGATCGAATGGCGCATCAATCGTATTCATTCTCACAATCTAAATCAACAAAAATGAATAAAGTAGGTGCACCCCGAGCTTTATCACCCCTTCAGATCCATCAAACTAGAATCAGGTGTCACAGGTGAGGCGCCAGCATCCACATTGAGGGTGCAGGTGTGTAAAACTTCAACTCCCAGCAGTCTCTGCAGCGGCTGAGGGTGCAGGGGCTGTTGGGGTCAAAGGAGGTCAGCGTGGCTTTTAAAAAGGGGGCTGGTGACCAAAAGGAACAAAAAAATGATTTTATGTTTCAAGTTCCTGTCTGTCTGCCTTCTGTTGGGTTACCTGTGCTTATTCGTTTTGTCCTCGATTGTTTCATGGTTGGGGTCTGGATTGTCTGTCATCTGCCTGTCACTTGAGGACGGTCTGGGGATTTATGGCCATCCTGCAAGAAAAGGAGCGCTCCTGAACCCATCCATCCATCTCCACCATCTCATGAACTACCGGTAGGACTATCTTAACATTCCCATTCAACGTGCGGATCTCTAGACTATCGATCTTCATCATTACATTTCATCCGTTGCTGTTTTTCATGGACTTTACTGTGTGTGTTTTGTTTGCGTTTTGTTGTGTTTAATGTATAGTCGCCATAAGGGGAACAGGGGTGGGCTCGTTGTGTTCATTATTAATGTTAATGCACTCTTTATTTGCTGTTTGATTACCGGTTTGCTTTGTTTTTGTCTCCGTTTGTGAGTGCGTGAAGATCGGTCCAAGGCTGGGTGCGTCCCTGAAATCTCCACCATAATAATAACTAAATCACCATCTTCTCGACGGTGTGAATCTCAATAGCACCGGACCGCTACAGGTGGACCCTTGTCTGATTTAAACCGCAGATACCGAGGGGTCTGCTGCTCTCTTTGCCATCTGGCCACAAGCTCTCCAAGACCTTCAGAATAAAGGACGTCGATGCCCAGGAGTCCAGCAAGGGATTTAAAACGATTTGTAATCAATCACTCCACTCGTCTATTACACTGGTCAACAAGCATTTTGCTACTGGGATTCTTTCACCTTTTACTTTAACAAATTTCACTTGCTGACTGCAAATCTGAAAACCGTTTTCGTCCAGCACGTCCCATTTTCTAGTTATGATGTCCCAGGTCTTGGACAAATAGAGTGACTGGACATTAAAGGCGATGCTTTTCAGCATTTAAGAAATAAGTTTAGTCTTGAGAAAAAGTGAAGCCAAAATGAAGGAAGGTGTTTTTGTTGGCCCTGAAATCTGTGAACTGATGCTTGGTGAGGCGTTCAAAAGGGAACTGAAGCCCACTGAATCAGCACCCTCATTCGTGCGGATTGTCCAGAATTTTCTTGGCAGTCACAGAGTGGAGAATAACGCTGAGCTTGTGGAGAACCTGCTGAAAGAGTCTCAGCTTAGAGGAGCCAGAATGTCACTGAAGACGCCTCTTTTTACATTCTCATCTCGATCTCGATCTGGGCGATGTCATCAATGGGTTTAGGGAAAGATTTCATCAAGATATAAAGGTGATGGAAAACTGATATTCACTCCGAGCATGATGGGAGACTCACTGTTGGTTCATGCGATCAACGGCCATGGCACTCTGTTATTCCACAGCAGAGTATTGTGCACCAGTGTGGGCTAGGTCAACCCATGCCAACAAGGCTGACCCTGAGCTAAATATTGCATGCCGATTCATCACCAGCACATTCCGAACAACGTGCCTTCCTGCTTTATACAGGCTGGCCGGGATCGCACCTCCCCATATACGACGAGAAAGTAGTTCAAGAGTAGAAAGGTTCAAACAATTGATGGACTCCAGATACCCACTTCATCATCACCAGGAGGTAAATCGCCGACTACCTTCTCGTTGGAGTTTCGCCACAGTGGAGCCCCTTAATCCAAAGCAATCCACAAAACAAAGGCTTGAGAGGTGGCGAGAGACTGACTGTAGCCGTCCCAATGAAGCTCCTCCTACACCTCAAGAGCATCTACCCAATGGAACATCCCCCTCTAGGAAAGCCTGGGTCGTGCTTAACTGAGCTGGGTCAAAGGTGGGCAGAACAAGGGACAACCTATTCAGATGGGGCCTCACAACAAGCGCTGAATGTCTCTGTGGTGAGCCCACCCAAACAATGGAGCACATTCTCCATGAATGTTCCCGAGGCCCTACATGTACCAATGAAGATCTTAAGGATGCTAATGACGCCGCTCTTACGGCAGTAGCGTGATAAGATACGATGATGATGATGATGATGATGATGCAAAGAGAGACGGATGTGCAGTACAAGCGCAAAAGCAACTGCCTCAGACAATTTTGAGCACGGGGACCTCGCTTTTATATGGAGGTAAATTGACATAAATATGTTTTAAAGTGTCTCTGGTATGGTCTTCAGGTTTATTTTCAGAACAAACACATCAAAACAAGTTTGGTGGGACACAGTTCAAACTCCAGACATCGTCTTGATATATTGATATTCAAACGTGTCAAAACGTCAACGATGTGTATCTCAAAAACTAGCTCAAAAAATGTGCTAGCTTAATTCCGATTTCACATATGAAATCAGTGTAAAAAACTTCATAAGGAGCTGCTCGGAAGTTTCCAATAGCAAACAAAAAATACTTTTTTGTAGACCAGTGAAGTGGCATGGACTTCAAATGACTGCTAATTTGTCCAAAACTGGCCAGCCCAGCATTTTCAGCCCCAGAGCTGACTATTTGATACTAAAAGACGTCTCCAGGAACCCCAACATGTCATTGCCGGATCTGCAGGTGACTCTCGGAGCGGCGGGTGTCAAAGTGTCCACATCGACAATCGGCGGTCACACAAATTTGACCAGTGATAAAGCGTTTGCTATCCAAAGAGAGCAAGACTACAGTTCACCATTGAGCTTCTAGGCCAGGGGTCTCAAACTCCAGCCCTGGAGGGCCGCAGTGGCTGCAGGTTTTCATTCTAACCCTTTCCTTAATCAGTCACTTCTTTTGAATTCATTTTGAAGACTCAGACCCCTGAAGTGTTTCTTTTTTTCTTATTTAGCCAACAATATTGAGATACAAAATGAGCCAAAACAACTGGTGACCATCATACAATATCTGAAAATAAAGAAAGGTGAAGGTCTCAGCAATGCTGATCTGCTCAGTTCCACAAAACATTTTCACAGAAATTCAAAGAATAAGAGAAAATCAGTAATTTCAGAAATGTCTGCTATGGCACAATGAGAGCAGCAACAAGCCATGGAATTAATGAACGAGTTTAATTAACGACAAGAATCAACACCTAATGGAGCAACTGGTGTGAGTTTGAGGCCCTGCCTTAGGTGGACTTCTGTTGGCTCACTCACTTCACATTTCAATTCTGCTTAAAGAAAGAAATGAAGCAATTCAGGGGAACAAATCTTAAAACACAAGTCAATTAAAATGAATTCAAAAGAAGTTAATTAGCAGCAAACACAGGTCGCTAATTAAGAAAAGGGTTAGAATGAAAACCTGCAGCCACTGAGGCCCTCCAGGACTGGAGTTGGAGACCACTACTCTTGGCCAAGATATGGGGCCTCATGCATAACGCCGTGCTTAGAATTCACACTATAACATGGCGTAGGGACTAAAGCAGAAATGTTCGTATGCACAAAAAAAATTTAGTACATAAACCTATGCATTCGTCAAATTTCACGTTCTTCTGCTACATAAATCCCGGTCAGCGTGAAAAGTAACGCACGTGCACACGCCTGCTGCTCCACCCCAACGTCTCTTTGAATATGCAAATCAATATAAATCGCCCTTAAGCTCAGCGTTCTGTGAAAAGACAATGGGAAAAGCACGGGGGGAAATAGAAGAATTTCAGCGAATACCAAGTGGAGGCAAAGAAAAACGTACTATTTGTTTAATTAAAAAGTGGTATAAACAACAAAAGGAAGTTGATCGAGTGACATAGCATGTCGGAGAAACTCGAAAGCTCAAGTTCACAAAGTCGCACAGTGCCGGAAATAAAAAAAGTAGTTGTCAGATATCAAATGAAAAGGCGAGTCATTGCCCAACGTCTGAGTGTCACATGAAAGCTTATTAGGGTACAGAGAGAAAAAAAAAATAGAGACTCAGTGGGAAAAAAGCACGAAATGTCAACTTTAATCTCTAAATTTCCACTTTAATCACGTAGTTTATTTTGTCATTAAAGCAGAACATCATAAACTTCATCTTAAAATCATTGAATTTACTAGTTTCTCAATCCCATCGTAACTAAAGCAGCACGTTAAATGCTTTGTTTTGTATTTGATCTTCTATGTGCTCAATGTGTGTGAATCACTACGTGCTTCTGTTCTTCCTCTTCCTCCGACAGGACACAGAATCCATTACATTCGTGATATTACAGCTCTCTGAATAATTAAAATACTGAGACGTATACATGATATCTTTTTCATGATGATAGGAGTTAAAGCACGTTATTAAACATGGGAACACGGTGGTGCAGTGATTGTTCATGTCTCACGCAGAATGCTTGCGGCACTGTGCGCGACCTTTGATGAAATGCTTTATTGTAGCAGTACTGTCTCTTTCAAATGTACTAACCTCCAATTCCTGTCCTTACTTTTCTTTCTCCAAGTAACCGATCGCCACGCAATCAGCA
This sequence comes from Polypterus bichir lapradei, assembly GCA_026402145.1. Classification (NCBI taxonomy): domain Eukaryota; kingdom Metazoa; phylum Chordata; class Cladistia; order Polypteriformes; family Polypteridae; genus Polypterus; species Polypterus bichir. The sequence goes on from JANRMT010027041.1 coordinate 33,168,652, forward strand.
ATGTAATAGATGTTAAGCCATCTGTAAGCTTATAACGCCAATTCTTCAAAACTTTTAAGGAACATGGAAATATCTTCATAGTACGTGTTTAATTATTTTATCCATCTATCCTTCCAGTGTCACGCCAGCCCAGCAAGGAAACAGCACTAGGCAGGAACAATCCGTGAATGGAGCGCCAGCAGCTCGCGAGCGCTGTGGCACCGTGTCCTCACATGTTTATTTATTAACAATATAGATTATTTAAATGAAGTTTATTTTGTTGCATTTCATCTTCAAAATGATATCATCATCATATGTAAATACGTGCTTTATAAAGTGGTTCAGGTTGTGTAATATTATAACTGTAGTGCAAGTTTACAGTGAGGTGATTGTACTTACAGTATAAGTACAAACAGTTCTACAAGGAGCAGTTGATGGACTGATTGAGTGCATTTAGAGTTCTGGGGTGAAACTGTTTCTGAACTGCGAGGTCCGTACAGGGAAGGCTCTGAAGCGTTTGCCGTATGAGAGCAGTTCAAATAGACAGCATGGCTGAGGCAGCGTGTGCTTGATGCTGTATACTGATAATTCTCTTACCAGTCAGCTGCTGTAGGGCTGTGATTGCACACTCAGATACGGTGATATAAATACTCTGAGTGGCGCAGTGAGAGTAACAACGTTAATGCAGCTATTGTATTTAGAATAGTTTGACCATTCTGTGGACCATTATATTATTACAGGTTAATTACAATCAGATGCATTAAACTAACAAACAATATGCGGTTAATTTCAGTGTATATGATAAAGCCGCTTCAGGGATGTAGATCTAAAAAAGAAAGCGAAACCACATTGGAACAGTAGCACTGCTTTGACACTGGTCTGCAAAACCGAGCAGAGAACTTGCGTACACCAGGGTATCAGGTACTGTGGAAATGTGCGTGGCTTTACGTCAAGTTTAGGTTACATATAACGCGATTTGAGCGTGGAAACATTTGTACGTAACATTTCTGTGCATACGCACCGTTTATACATGAGGCCCCAGGCCTTCTGGATCAATGAGCTCAGGCCAGATGAATCAGAGTAGCTATGGACTTGTCTGCTGCAAACTAAAGACAGCATTGCAGGAGAAGACCCTCCTAGATGGCGGTGGAGATGTTCTTCTGGGGGGTTCTTTGGCTGCCTCTGGGCCTGAGCCACTTACTGTTAGACAGAAAGTTGACTGTGAATTCTGCAGCCTGTCACAGTGTGCTGGAGGCCATCTGTTGGAAAGCTGAGGCTGAACTGGAAATGGACCTTTCAATACGAAAATCACCTGAAGCACACCAGCAAATCAAACAAGGAGTGCCTCAAAAAGAAGAAATGGAGGGTTATGGGCTGACCAAGTCAATGCCCTGCCCTGATGTGACCACCCCATTGAAATGTTGTGAGGGAGTTTGACCCAAGCAGCATATGCAGGAAAACCCACAAACATACTGCAACAGAAAGAATCCTGCCTGGAGGGAGGAGCGATCAACAGTTTCACATAATCGATGTCAGTTATGCAAAAAGGGGGCAATGCCAAGGGTAGACTTACTTACTTACATCTATTGATAATTAATTGATTGAAAAGGCAAATGTTCCTTGTGTTTCTATTCAAGCAGATCACCTTCATCTGTAGGCACTGTTGGGGTGAAGATCATAGCCACCCGGGGGTGCACTAGCTCCCAAAACTCGATACTGTGGCCACAAGTTCAGCACAACACACAAAGCTTTATTTCAGTGGGAAACGCTTCCCAAATCATTTCCCACCAGTGCGGCACCAAGCATGGTACTATGAGGGACGTTCACGTTGGAAACGGTGAAGGTGAGAGGAGCAGTGATTGGTCGCATCTGAGGGGGTCATGTGACCAGTTCTGTCTGGAAAGCCAGCTGCCCTTGCAGTTTAGTCGAAGAGTTGTCACCCTGTGGTGAAGATGACTGCAAAACTTCTAAATTGCACCAAAGAGGAACAGCGGTTTTTGTGGGCAGAAGGTGTGCCGGGAGCACCAATTCATCTCCGTATGTGTGCTCAGTGTGGGGGACAAAGTTCTCTCCCATAGAGTCGTCAAAGAGTGGATTGAAATGTTCAAAAATGGCCGTACTAGTGTGACGGACGCAGAACGCTTCGGACGTCCAGCTACAGCCACGACCACTGGGAATGAAGAAAGAACCCTGGAACTGATTCGTGAAAACAGAAGAATTTTTTGCTGATGGCATTAAAAAGTTGGTACGACGCTGGGAGAAATTGCATCGCAAGGGAAGGTGACTATGCAGAAAAGTGACGGGACTTGTTTTTTGAAATTCATAATAAATAGAGTTTAAAAAAAAAAAAAAAAAGTGCGGAAAAATTTTGAACGTCCCTCGTATAATCACAATTTTCTTCTTTCTTTCTCTCTCTCCGTCTCTTTCCACCTCCACTCCTCCTCCTCCTCTTCCTCCAGCAAGTTTTCTCCCCCACCTCCTGACTCTGGCTCCCGGGCTCCTTTAATGCTGGAGGTCCGCTAGCGAAATAGTAGGGCTCTCCAGACCCTCCCTGACGGCATCCATGGAACCTAACAGTGATGCCCTGCAGGAGTTTCTGGGGAGAGACAATTCCCTGCATGTGCCATCTCTCCCTGTCCTTGCCGACTGAGGGGGTCCCGGGCGTCCCTCATGATAAGATCTAGTGTTGGCCTCTTCAAATAAGTTGATAAAGTGAACAATTTTCACAGGGTGCACTTACTTTTTCACACCTCTGTCTAAGCTGATGTTACAAGACAGAATACCATTACAATTACTTTTTATTAATTTTCTTTACATTTAATCTCTCGGTGCTCGTAAATGACTTTGCTTTTGGATAAGGAATTGAACCGGCAGCCTAGTGGCTCCCTCACTGCCTGTGCCTCCTTCTTCTCAGCGTTCTGCGAGCTCCCCCATTGCTTTCCAACTGAAATCCTAGCCCACAATGACAGACATTTGGGCTCCTGACTCATTCCACTCCAGTGAAGCTCTTATCTGCCTTTCTGATCAGCATTCTCCACTCCAGAAGCGCCGCAGCAAGTTAATCAAAACGTCCTGCAGCAGATCTGGAGATCTGCAGCCCAAGGATGTCGACTTGTACGAGATGGACGGCCCAGCCACGGCAATGAAAAGATAGTGTCAGCCATGAGTTACATGAGGCACCCAGGCTTGAAATTCAAAAGACATTTCGCAAGAAGAATGAGCTGACCGGAGGACAAAAAACCAAATGCCACGTTCTTCACTCAGACTTCATCCTTCATCCCCTCAGGTGAAATCTGACGAGTCAACGTTGAGTGGCATAGCCGGCAGACGAAAAGAAAAAAAAAAACAAAAAATCCTGCTGCTCGGCTCCTGACACTGGGCCTCCAGGGCAACACATTTAACATTTACTGTGAGCAAGTCAGACATCAGGGCTGCAGGAAGGCATCGGAATTACGAACTCAAGGCTTTTGGAGAACACTCACCGTGTGACACCGCATCCACAGCAGAGGTCATGCCACGCCGAGACACTGAGAAGACGTAAGCTTCAGCCCAGTGTCACAACCGTGCGAACTTGTCTCGCCAGGCCACTAATTTGCTCAAGAGGAACAAGCTCCGCCCCAAAGGACACTGCTGAATAAGCTCCTCCCCCTCTGTGATTAAAACAACAGCTCTGTGGTAATAAGAATATTGATGAGGATCAGGTGTGATGAAGAGTAAGCAAAACCCCCCATGGATGAACTAGGCAGTCTTGTCTCATCAAGCCAATAATGTATTCAAGAGGAACAAACTCCGCCCCAAAGAGTCTGCTGATTAAGCTCCTCCCTTTCTATGATTAACACATCAGCTCTGTGGCAATTAGAACATTGATGAGGATAAGGTGTGATGAAGAGTAAACAGCACCCCCCCATGGATGAACCGTACGTCCTTGTCTCACCAGGCCACTAATGTGTTCAAGAGGAACAAGCTCCACCCCAAAGGACACTGCTGAATAAGCTC
>JANRMT010027041.1:33180972-33194112 GCA_026402145.1 Polypterus bichir lapradei
ATAGATAGATAGATAGATAGATAGATAGATAGATAGATAGATAGATACTTTGTCCCAAATTTAAGGACACAGTGCTGCCCCCCTATGAAAACAATACAAGCTAACTCAAATCCAGGTGGTGTAAAATCCCAGTATGTTTGACTATAACACAGGGCAGCAGGACAGTCGAGACAGACTCTGCATTTCACTCACAGGGCGCATATTTAGTAAATGTCAACTCTTGGTCACGCTAAATGCCAGCTCACTCCAAACCAGCTACACTGCAAAGCAGTATGTCACCAGTCCTCTGCAAGTATAGTGTGCCAGCAGGCATCGGCCATCTAAAGTGAATCACATGCAAGCACTGAATCACTGAGTCCAATGGCACTTCTATAGACAGCTGGGAGAGAAATCTTCTAGTTCAGCTAACGGACTGCATGCAGTCCTTTACAGTAGAAGAGAAAATTTTGTTAACAATCGGTGAGGAGTTCCATTTAGTGCTTTTAGGAGGACTGTTAATCAGTCATTATCAGTTTTCCTGATACTTTGACCCCAATTACATATTCCACTCTAAGGTACACAAAGATTCAGGAAACCAGAAAGTTTAATTTCCTGGCTGAGAAGTACAAGCTCTTGAGAAGGTCATTCACAACACAACAAAATGTGGTAATCAACTGATTGTCATCAGTTAACTTCAGGATTTCAGAGTACAAAGGCAGCACAGCTAACTTGACAGGTGCACTTGGCCACACGGAGCACACAGCGACAGGACGGGGGGGTGAGTTGTGTTGAACCCTGGGGAGCTTTAAAGGAACAAACTGACCTTAATGTGCTATAAAAAAACAACAGCTGTCTGGATAAAGGAAAGCACAAGGGGCTTCTAAATGCCTCCCTCCCTAACCTCAAACCTCTATGCATCACTACTAAGTTCTAGAAGAATGTGCTTTCTGAGAATAGGGAGGCAGACAAGTCAGATAGGCAGGCACTATACAATAGATAGATAAATAGATAGATAGATAGATAGATAGATAGATAGATAGATAGATAGATAACAGTTGACTGGATGATTGACTGAATGAATGAATGGAACTTTAAGGTAAGTTGCCTTTGTGCCTGACAGCCCCAGACAATCCACCAGACAAAAAGAAACGGACACATTTGTATCGCTTTATCTATTGTAATGCTGTAGACGCGTGTGTGGGGGTGTGAAGGTAATAAAATAAAATGCGGTCCCGTGTGTCAATCCCGCCCGGATCACTAATTATTGCGAATGCAAAACGAGACAATGAAGTGACATAAATGGCTCTTGAAAATGAAGGAAAAAAAGGGACGCCCATCACATAAGAGTTAATTACAAAAAAACGGATGCTTAATATGCAGTCCTTTTGCACGGCAGATGGAAGTTGTTTTAATGCAAATGCCAGGCAATTTTCTACTTAAAACAGCATTTATTATCTATAGAGCTCATGACAGACAGTAGACTTAGTGCCCAGTGGTTCAATGCGGGCAAACGGAAGATTTGTGGATGCATCTGCTATTTCGGTGTCACCAGCAGATGAACATCTCACATTGCACAGCTCGTCCTGCCAAGCAGCGCGAACAAAAGTTAAATTATCTCCGAGCCAACTCGCAATTCATCACGTTCAAAGTCGTCGAGAGGAAGCGCCCGACCCCGCACCTTCGTCTCCCGTGTGCCCTTAACTCGGCGCCACAAACACGGCGCTCCTCTCGCATTCTGCGCTAAAGTGAGAACAGCCACAATTGTTTTTTTTTTTTTTTGTAATAAAGTTCAGTCTCACGATAAAAGGAGCTCTGAAAACCCCTGGTCTGAATTTGAACGATATCTTCCGGACCGACAACTCCGCAAACGGGGCCGTGGAGACAACTATCAGATAACCCACCGTGACCCCTGAACACTTCAAAAGCGCCGCCGTCAGCTTCTTGATAGTCTAGAGCCGTGGGAATTCAATTCTACTTTCCAGTCCACAAAGTAACAAATCACCTTTACTACTAGTAGAGTAAGCCTCGCGTGCCCGCGTAACGTTTACATGTAAATGCAGGCAACCGCCCGCCGTTTCCAGATACCCGATGAGCTCTGATAAGGAATCCGCTGTGGCTCTGCATGCAGTCCGCCAACACTGCAATTCTGCACCGAGCGTCTCCAAACTACTCCACGCACGCACGCTGCTGTCAAATCGCCATTGCGACCTGGATTGTGTTATTGAATGGAGTGAGGGAAGTTCTCGGGAGTTCATTTCACTTCAGCAGAGTTGACGTGACAGGGTCCATTCTTGCTGTGTATTCCGAGCCGCACGCGTACGCGCAAATTTAAGTCCCTCACACTGGATAGAAGCTGGAAGATAAACGTACAGTATGTCTCAATGTATGTCTCAGTATCTGAGCAATTCTATTCTTTAACTAGAGTTTAAACATTTCACCCGTCATCCAGTTCCTGTAGCAATAATATATCATTGCGGCTCTGGAAGGATCGCTTGTCCAGCTTATGCAAAGTAAACACCGATCCAAGCTTTTTTTCTGAATCCACAAGGTCGCGGTGAGCTCTGGTCTGGATGCCAGACGACCGCAAGTGCTGGGAACACAATTTTTCCCATGTACTACAAACACATATTCCCTCAAGTGTCACGAAATCTGCGAAAGCTCACACCGACTCATCTTGAGAAAAATAAAAGATCTCGTATACATCCTAAAAAATTACGGTGTTGGCACGGGAACAACTTCGTTTTGCTCATCCTGTAGCCTGCCTTCAAATGTCTGGGTTGGACCCCAATGCACACACACACGCACACGGTGACAATCACGCAGATGCGCGTATTGCCCCTCCAAGCACATGTACCGCACGCAGCTAATCGAGACAACTCTACTCACATTGGCCATTTGCACACACACCTACCTCACCAGTTCACACATTCGTACATTTCACACACACAGTCAGTCTCCCGCACACCAGGCCTTGTAGGATCAGAGTCTCGATCAGAGCAGATCACTGGACACTGGAGAGAGGCAAAGTCAGGGAAAAAAGCATCTTTCCAGAGAGCTCCGAGGAACAGCCCCCACAGTGACAAGACAAGCGCTTCATCTCCGAGCCGCACTTTTTAAAGCTACTGATGCATCCTGACAGTCCCCTCCGTGTGCCGGGGCTGTCGATCTGTGTTGACAGTCGCCGCTCGTCCCTTCCCCCTCTCTCGGAGCCTGTGTCGGTATCCTGACAGTTTCTCTTGTATGCTACCCTGACAGCTCCCCAGTTCGGCTCTTTCTCTGGCGGGGTGGTGTATTTTGAAACACGACCAACCGAATACTCACTGTAGCCTACACCCGCACCCGCACCGATTCTGTAGCACAACAGCACCTCGGTCTTCTCTCCTCGCCTCGCTTGTTTTCCAAGCGGTTATTTTATCGTGACAAACGGACGTTTCATTTTCCCCAAGCCACCTCTTCTCATTTCTTTTATCGCATTGCACCGCGTCCCCTCGTCTTTCACACTCTCCCCGTAGCAAACGGTCCTGTGTCATTACACCCAGCCGGAGTCCCTCGCTCTCGTCCGGCCCGGTTCTGTAACACCGTCTCGGTCAGCTGTCATCCTTCTCTCTCGGTCGGTTTTGTATCACGACTCGCCACGGTGGTGCTTCGCCACTATTCCCAATTCAGACTTACCTCGTTGCCTTCTCTTCTCTTCTGGGTTTATTAAAAATCCACAGGGAGCCTTTCTGGATCGCGGCTCTGTCGCATGAGGTCCGTATTCCAGTTCACGCCGCGACGCAGCCTCATTCATTTATTCGCTCGCCAGTCCATTCATTCATTCATTCGTTCACTCATTCATGTCGTTGTAGCTCTCTTATTCCCTTCTTGTTTGCGTAAAAGACCCGGCTGGTGTACGCGGTTCAGCTAAGGATCCCTTTGCCAGTGTGCGGCGGCGTCTCTCTCTCACTCGCACTCTCTCTCCCGCGCTCGCTCGCTCGCTCTCTCTCTTTCTCGCTCTCTCTCTGTGTCACACACACGCACACCTCCTTCCCTCCTCCTCCTCCTTCTGACTGGCACACAGGGCACATCCCCCGCACCCGTCAGACCCGGCCCCTCAGCCGGCTCGGCGATGAGAACCACACCGCACGGTACGGCACCGAACTCAGGACGGCTGAGGAAAGGAAGGAAAACCCGGCGTATAAACAAATGAAAAGTCCGCGAGCCTCGCTCTTTTATCAGACGTTATGGACTCGCGCTTGTCATAAATATCGAACATGAGACAAGCGCCGAAATGCCACGCATTGTACAGTACGGGACTCGTACAAGGATCGAGTATTAGTACAAATTCAAGAAAAAAAAATACCAGCGGCATGTAAACAGAAGTAAACGGCTCCACTTGAAAAGTGAATATCATTGGTGATCACACACACTCGTATTAGATTTGGAAATTCACATTGAAAAGGAAAGGAGAAAGAAATACAGATGCAGATGCGCCAGCGTTTTTATATATGGGAAGAAAACAAAGGAAAAAAACAAAAACAAAAATAACATCATTATAATCACACACACTCAGAACTGATGAAAAGTTAACGCTGCAAGTAATAGCATTCGTAGCTGACAATTTTTCACCAATGATAATGTCGTTATTGTCCACATGTTATAACCCATGGGACAAGTGCTGAGATACAAAAATAGAAATGTACACACTGTTAAAAATAAAGGCGCTAAAGTGGATCTTCAGAGCCATTCCATAGGGGAACCATTTTCTGGCTCCCAAAAGACTCACTTGAAGGTCCCAGATAGAACCGCATGTGATTTCGGACCACAGAAAGGCAACTGTCTACACTTTGAAATTTAAAAAGTGCCAAAGCAGTACTTCAGAGCGCCTCCATAGAGGAACCATATGAAAGAACCATGTAGGAATCCGTAGCGCAGAAAGTCCTCTTGATAGCTGCGAGAAGTGATTTCTCATTTATCGTCATCTTCTTGGATAAACCATTCCAATCGATCTGCTAGATTAGTCACTTAAAGATGACATGTGATCTTTCTCTTCCTTTTTTAAAACCATTGATACCGAGTACATGTAAAATGACTGTTTGCAGGCGTGAAGTTTTCAAGAAGCTCATGTCTTATGAACGCTAACAACGCAGTCTAAGATAAACAATGTGCCAAGGTAGTTCTTCAGAGCGATGCCATTGGGGGACCATTTTTATATCCCAAAAGAGCCATCCACATGGAGATTCCAGAAAGAACCTTTATTTAGATCCGAAACAACTTCCATAAATAATCATAAACAAATGGCCACGTGACATAGTGGATAACGCTTTAGACGGTGGACCTCAGGTTTTGGGTTCAAACACCACGACTGACACCGTGCGTCTATTAGCAAGTCGCGTCACCTGCCTGGGCTCTAACTGGAGAAAGAAATGTCATCAACTGCGTCTCGAATATGTTACGCAGTTTTGGATAAATGGCTCAGCCCAATAGATTTGTAAAATGCCAATTAGCCCGTGATTGTAACAGGCCAATAACACTTGGGTACGTTTAGCTTTTATTAGTCCATCAATATCCTGCTGGCTCACCTACTGATTCTGTTTTGTTCTCGTATTCAGAACGTTTTCATGCCCAAAGAAGCAATTTCATTTGTAGAGAAGCCTTTAACGAAATGGTTCTATGCGGCAGTCCAGTATAAAGTGCCATTAAGGAACCAGTAACGTATGAGTGATAACTGCGTGCACAACTAATGACTCACATATTTCATGGGTTGCTGCAACGCGCTGTATCAGTCTATGCTCCCAACCTCCCTCGGTCATATTTCATGCAAAATGCACATAAACATGTATTTAAATCAACACTTTTGAAAGCGTGCTATACATTATTACACAAATAAGAGGTAAACGAAGCAGATGGGAGCAGGAACAAACATCTTTTGATACAAATTCCAGTATCATTACTAAACGCGCTGGCATTCTTTCACACACGGAATGCAATCGACGTTAATTAAACGTCACGGATTAAGCCTATTTACTACACCGGGTGTTCCAACTCTTTCTCACAAAAGTTGAGTCCTGCGGTGCGCTTTATAGGTGCTATTATTCTACCTTATTATGCAAGAGACGTGCCTGATTTTTTTTCTTTTTAATCGCACGTCTTTCTCTTAACCCCCGGCTCGTTCTCTCTTTTCAATAAGGTTTCCACTGTTGCAGTTTGCACGTGCCGCGTTGATTGGTCAAAGCAAGCTAATTATTTAACGTTACCTGAAAAAAAGAAAAGGAACGAAATCAAAAGCACTCAAGGATATGTAACAGCCGAGAGAGTGAGTTTGTCGTCGTCTTTTGCCACCTTGTGTTTTATGAACTCGCGAGCGCAGTTACTTTTATTTAAATACTGCAATTAGGCATGCAGATCAGACCCACGCAGAGCGCAGCTGTACTTCGTCTACGTTGCTCGCGGACAGCCACAAAAGAGCATGTCACCGCTCCACGGACGGTGCGCAAATATTGTGGTGTGGCGCGGTGTCGCTTTGTGCCTGCCTGTCGGCCGAATGCCTTTCGAGGTGCACCTCCCGAAACGCAATGGGCAGAGCTGGTATCGAATCAGCCAATCGCACCTGCGCCGGAAGCTCTTCAGAACTGGCAGAGTCGCTAATGGGCATGATTCAGAATTCTTCAATCTCCAGTGACTACCCTAGAAATAAACTGAAAGCGGGGGGATAGCTTTAAAAATCTAATTAACAATAGGTATCAGCTTTGGAAGATCTTTGCATTCGATTAAGCAGCCTTGAAATTAGAATATTAAATGTCAGTGTGACTGTTGAAATACGTAAGAAAAAAACAAAACACATATGAAACGACGCGTTTTAAAACCGGTGCTGTACATAGGAGAGCCGAAGCACATAATGTTTTCATTTTTTCGTAAAATCACTTCGGTGTCAGACATTAGGCAGGCTGATTCTGGAGTTATGTCGTTACTACAGTTTGAAAGGGTTAGTCAGCAAACAGGAGTATGTAAGAAAAATATACAGTGCAAAATTAATTATTATCGTTTAATGATATATACAAATAATATATTTGTTACAAAAATGTGTGTATATGCACGTAGTAAACTGATCTGTAGGAGCCCCATTCCTTCTGTTCGGCAAAGCAGGCTGGCAGCGGCAGCCGAGCGCCACCTATTGGTGCACAGCGAGGATAATTCCTTCAATACTACTGAGCGGTTTCACTTCGCTCCTCATTGTTTTTCTCGTGCCAATGTGCCTCTGCCATTGTCTGAGGGAAAAAAAAAGCTTTACACACCTCGAAGCCACGTTCCTTTTCTAAAAATATTTTAATCCGCGTAGTTCCTAAGTACAATGTATAGCTATATATAAAGCAGACAATGGCATTGCATTTCAAACTCTCCACAAAGCTATACAACGTACAAGGTTTTGTGTTATCGTGAACAATAAAATGTTTGGAAGAAATGTTTGCAATAAGTGTACCAAATGCCAAAATCAAGCGGCTCTCGAAATTTTTAGCGAAACATGTTCCATACAATAATGCCGCATGCACATATCAGTAAGTTTGAGAAGAAGAAATATCAGAGGGTCCGGTTTAGAACACACCTGAAACCTGAGCTGGGCTGTAACGTGGACTGGCATGATTGAAGGTACATCGCCTGGGCAGCTGAGTCCAGTTAAATAAGAGAAAAATCGGGAGTGGTCTCCCCTCGACCTTCTCGTATACTCAGATATGCGTGTGAATGGATATTTGAGGAGTAAACCGCAAGGCAATGATTGTATTTTTATATTACGTACATTAAAGAACCATCAACAAGTCAAATCAGATTAATAATATACTGAACAATTATTATAAAAGTAAAGTTGAATAAATCGGACTCTGTAGCTGCATGAAATAGCCCAGAAGTTGCTAGAAATCTAATTTTTGTACCTAATATTTGTATGGAAAATTTGGTTGACCCAAGTGAAAGCGTACTGAAGTTATCATGTTTATACACACACACACAAACAGACATAATCCCAAAAATGGTATTTTTGGACTCCGAGAGGTCTAAAACGTCGGGATTCATCGAAGTTTCGAAACTGAATTTTTGGACGATAACAATACTTTCCCCGTACTTCGTATAGGATAAAGTAAAAAGGGACTGGATGGGTTAACATTGTCTTTAAGTATTTTAATACACTCCGGAAGAGGATGCTAATTTCAACTGAATAAAGGATTGTTATTGTACTAACAATTGTCTAAAACCAACTCCAGCACTTACTACTTTTAAATGAACGGAGTCTGCATGTTCTCCCAGCAGTGTCTTCCTCCGGGCGCTCCAGTCTCCTCTCACAGTCCTGAGGTATGTAGGTTCGTTGAACTTGTGATGCTACATTGGCCTATCTGTGTGTGTGTGTGTGTGTTGGCCCTGCAGTGGACTGGTAACATATCCCTGTGTTATTCCTGCCTTGCCCACTGTGATTGGTGGGATAGGCTCCAGCCCCCCCATGACCCTCCTCAGGAGTAAGCAGGCTTTGAAAATGGTATGCTATTATACTGTACATACATACTGTACACACACGTATATTGTATATATCTAAATATTGAGAAACAAGAACATGGAGAAAGGTTTGGGGCATGTCTGTGACCCTGTATCATCTTCTTCTTGTTCTTCTTTCGGCTGCTCCTGTTAGGGGTTGCCACAGCTGATCATCTTCTTCAATATCTTTCTGTCCTCATCATCTTGCTTTGTTACACCCACCACCTACATGTCCTCCCTCACCACATCCATAAACCTTCTCTAATGAAAATAAATTAAAAAAAAAAAACAACAAGCTCGGCTCAGAGGAAGGACCATTTGGTCCACAATAGATCATCATCACCAGTATAATGGGCATTTTTTGATTTTTCCAGGTTAGCCATTTTAACCTCAACTCTCCTCCCTTCAATCTCCTCGGTCCTGGGCATCCTTTGGGTTGAGACTGACACTATTTTCACATCATTCACTATCACCTCCAGCCAGATCTTTTTCATCCGCTGTACCTCTGCCTCCATCTTGATGTGCCTCTTCAGCAGATATTCCTCATTAACCCCCTGATGACAAGATGCTTGTAGATATGTGCACAGCTTGCACATCTGCTAAATAAGGAGTACAGTGACTGCTACTATATGCCATGCCAACTGCACCTCCGAGCATGTCATCCACCTGAAGCTAAGCCTGTTCAGGCCTGGCCTGTATTTGGAAGGGAGACCATCTTGGACAGGGGTCCTCAATTACAGTCCTGGACGGCCGCAGGTGGCTGCAGGTTTTTGTTCTAACCCGGTTGCTTAATTAGAAAGCAATTCTTGCCAATAATTTATTTTCATGACATTTTAGGGCTTTAACTCTGTTATGTCAGGTCATTCTCAGATCCTGGATGTTCTTCCCCTTTCTAAGGATATCATCCAAATGATTTGAAGGCCTAAATGGCGGAGTGATTCTCAGTCCTTCACTTTTTTCTCTTCACTTTCCTTCCAAGTATTTAATTAAACCCAATAGTGCATGATAAATACACGCAGGTGTAAATGGTAACACGCTAAATGGAGAACTGCTGGTCTCTTTTGTCATTTGCATCTCATTGCTAATTAGGAGCTGTTTAGAAATAAAATACGCAATCAGGGTTCGAAATCTTAACGAGCGAGGCAACTAAAATGTAGCAGAAGTGTCACTTGAGCAATAAGTGCTTCGTGTTAAGCAAGTGGGTTGGAGCAAAAACCTGCAGCCACTGCGGCCCTCCAGGACCGTGATTGATGTCCCCATATCTAGGACAAGCTTGGATTGCTACAGGAAGAGGTGTTGGTGAGGCCAGCAGGGGGCGCATAACCTGAATGTGGACGCCAATGCAGAGAAGGGGGCACTGGGCTGTAAGACTCAGAATGAGCTCCTGACTCTGAGAGATCATAAAAGATCCCTGGGCATCTTTGAAAAGGAGTAGGGTGTACCCCGATGAACTGGTTATTGTAGGCCCCCTAATCATCCCCCTGTCCCTTATTGGTTATCGGCATCTCACACTCTTCACCAGCGAACAGCTAATGTGTGGTGAGGGTACTGGTGCAAACATGGCTGCCGTCACGACATCCAGGTGATGGTTGAAGTGGCTCTCCATTCTCGGCATAATTAATTATTATTATTGCTAATAATAATGCTCCATTAAAACCTTATTAGTTTTCACATATAGAATACATGGATTCCTTTTTGAGTCCTTGGCCATCTTCTTTCTCTTCTCTAACAGTGCAGCTCTCCACATAAAATATGAATAATGAAGAGTGTTAACTACTGTTTTCTTTGTCTAATGATCTTCTAAGCCGCCATCAGACATTCTCTACATGCCTGGAGGTGCTGACCCTCGAAGCCCCCTCTCTACCACCCCCGTACGCTGGACCCCATGAGCGCCCCGCGGGTCACCCCCAGTGTTCCTGTCTAATGGCCGCCGGCGTCTCCCTTTTCCACCGTGTAATTTATTAGGTGGGGGTGAATGGGCTAATTTACAGTGGCATTGAGAGACCCCAAAATAAAGCAGCAAAGCTTTATTGGACTAGAGGCTTATAGAATTATAAATAATTCACTACTTGTACTCCACTGCGAGCATGAAAACCCCTCGGTGTGTCCATCTGTTGGCTTTAAAATGAAAAGAAACTCTTATTTTCGGAATGTATGTAAATATTACAATAGTCCAGTGTCCTAAAATGGCGCACTGCAGCACGCAGAGTTACAACAAACATCATTTATTAATATTTAATGTCCCTTTCCATACCTTAAACTCACAACCAACTTTAACGGAAAAAGCTCAAAAGGCCACAAAGTACTCACTGCAGATACTCAGACGAAGAAGCAGCAGACGAGAAAGCGTTACAATATTTCGTTTGGATTTCTTCATCGCCACCTGAATTCTCTTCCTTTCTGCAATCCTTCGTTTCGTTTGAACTGCAGTTTAATTTGGGTGGCACCTTGTATTCACATCGGCTTGCCGCAGCCTCACACCCGAGACGTGCCACTGCTTTGGTCCTGTCCAAGTGACGGAGACTGGCATCTCCTTCATGGTTCATTTCCTGCCATGCGTCTGATGTTGCCAGGACAGGCTCAGATGTCTTGAGAACATCTAGTGAAAAGAAGAAAGTCCAGAAAGATGCATGCATACGTACATATTTAAATGTGTTTTATTTCTGTCTTGGATGTTAACATCCATCCATCCATTATCCAACCCGCTATATCCTAACTACAGGGTCACAGGGGTCTGCTGGGGCCAATCCCAGGGCGCAAGGCAGGAAACAAACCCCGGGCAGGGTGCCAGCTTACCACAGGGCACACACACACACCCCAAGCACACACTAGGGAGAATTTAGAATCACCAATGCACCTAACCTGCATGTCTTTGGACTGTGGGAGGAAACCCACGCAGACACGGGGAGAACATGCAAACTCCACGCAGAGAGGACCCGGGAAGCGAACCCGGGTCTCCTAACTGTGAGTCAGCAGCGCTACACACTGTGCCACCATGCCGCCCGGATGGTAACGTATCCTTCATGATTGTTCCATTTAGCAATGAGTGGGCACTCGCATCTACCAAGGAGCTGCTCATTCACTGTCTTTAATGATGAAGAAGACCAACGAGAGAATTTCACAAATAAACCCGCTCACAAGAACTTCTCTAAATAAAGAAAAGAAATGAAATATGAAAGCTGACAGCCGCAGCAGTGCTGGGGCAGAGAAACCTTTTAGGACTCAGTTCTGGTTTTGCAGCAATTAGCATTCTGTTAAATGCAACGTTATATGATTAATTAAAAAATAACTTCCAGTGGTTCAATGTCAGAAGAAAGAGATGACCGGGGCTCAACTGCGAAATCAATGGTGTAAGGTCAACTTTGCAGATGCTGGCTATGGAGTATCCAAGAGACGGCTAAAGATAGAAGTGGCACCATGTCAGACTATTAAAAGAATCTTGATTACCTGTACAGTACCTGACTCACAGAGAATCAATCGAGAAATCTGATTAAATGAAGATCAGCCCACAATACCATCGTATAACGGTCAGTCAGGGTTAGCAAGGGACAATCCTGGACGAGAGGACACCAAAAACACCATACTATACTATACCATACTCGGCTCCCTCAATTACTGAATACACCATGTTATAACATACTATCAGGGCCAGCGCCACCATGACAGTGAATTAGACACTCGCCTAGGGTACAGATCACAAGGTTTAGCTCCCGAAACAGTATACTGGCCCACTAATGGGGCGCAAAAATAACCCAGCACTGCACGGGATGCTATACTACTCCATGTCACGCCATATTATACTGTACCTTACTCTGCTCTGTGCATGCCTACTCCATTCTGTTCTACTCTAAAGATAGTAGGCCAGAGTTTGGCATACTATACTCTGCTAAAATCCTCTCTAACAATGAAATACTATGATGCATTCTACTACCTCATACCATACCATACTCTACTCTACTTTACTCTACTCTACTCTAGCATACTCCACTCTGCTCAACATAGATATTATCACTATACTATACTATACTATACTATACTATATGCTAATGAAGCCATGCTGTACTATGCCATACTCCATTCTACTGTTGTCTGTTCCATTCGAAAGGTGCTATGGTAAACTACTATGCATAGGTGTTATGCATACTTCACAGTACTATACTTCATACTACAAAGATATACTATGATATATCCTGCTATAAGACAACATACTATTCTCTGGTCTATTATATTATACTCTGTCTTACTGCACCCTGCTGTATCCTCCTGTATATACAGTATTACTATACTATACTATACTACACTATACTATACTATGCAGCAATTAAGCCATGCTAAGCTATGCCATAGTATGATATACAATTTGCCTTAATATAATTTGCTATGCTGTTTTGTTGCATACTGCACTACATCATACTTTACTCTACTCTACTCTACTCTTTTTTACTCTAGTTCACTCAACTTCAATTCACTTCACTTCAAAGGTACTATAATAAACTATGGCATACTACACTATACTATAAACCTCTGTAACAATGATATACTATGATACATTCTGCCATCCTACACCATACCATACCATATTATACTCTGCTCTGCTGTACTCTATACTATACTATACTATACTATACTATACTATACTATACTATACTATACTATACTATA
>JANRMT010027041.1:33221596-33231933 GCA_026402145.1 Polypterus bichir lapradei
TATCTATCTATCTATCTATCTATCTATCTATCTATCTGCCATTAGTAAAATTCTGCGTTTCAATGCATCCTTGTCTAATACGGTGCCAGAGACGGGTGGCATGTTGCATGTTAGTTGTGTATGCCAGCCGCATTAACCGTTGCACCCCCATGTCACCTCTGACATTACAGTATAACAATGTGATTCCGCCTGACAAGACTGCTTCATCTTGAAGTTCAAGCCGCGGACTGGACCTGGCTGCCTGTGCAGAGCACACTGGATGGTCAGCACAATGAGCTCCAGCGCTCGCGATCACGACGGACGTGTGTCCATTCTGCCAGTCCCCGTGCCTGCCTCTTTTTCGTTGCACTTCCCAGAATTCACAAGCGCCATGTAGATTACACTCTCACTCGAACATTCTCAATTTACAAAGCAGTGGCTCCATCATGTCCTGATAATTGAGTGGTTTGTTTCTCGCTCATATAGCCCAGACAGCCCCATCTCCAGTGTTAAATTAGTCGTGTATATGTATATACCGGTGGTCTCTTGTATTCACTATTAAGTGTTAATTTACTCCGGCATGTCTCCTATGCAGCCTTACCCTCGAATGATTAAAGAGAAACCTGAAACATGGAGCGAGCTGTAAAACAAATGAATGAATAAATAATACATACGTCCTCGGGTGCAGTAAGCGGGTTTTGTTTGCAGACCTAATCAGGTGCAGGTGGAGCTGCCTGACGTCTCGATGCCCCAAGTTATCGCGGAGTGACAAATGGTTTCGGGTGGGGGGGTCGGTTTGGGCTGAGCAGGACCAGATGGGCCCTGCACGCCTCTCGTTCTTCTTCCATCATATCGCTCTCGATGATGATGATGATGATTATGATGATGATGGCTTGTCTCATTTTAGGCAACAAATGAGCCTTGAATGAGAGGGCAGCTTCGGCTGGCGGCCATACAGGAAATTCAGGACTGAAACCCGAGAGATGACCTCCTTCGCTGACTTTGTGGAAATTGTAAACTTTTCAAGCGCACAGACAAGCAGAGAGTAAAAACAGCATTTGGGGGTTGGATGATTCATCAGAATTTAATAAACTTTGAGATGACTTCTGGCAACCCTGATTAAAATAAAAATCATTTCAAAATGAGCAGTTAAGGTTCCTCTGCATGGCTTTTAATCAAAACCATTCCGTCCCGGCAACCTTCACGTCAACCTTTTGCACTGGGCCATCAAACATTTATAGATTACTCTCTTTTTTTAAGTATTAATAATCATTTCTCTTTTTTTCCTGGGAAATACAGAAATGTAAAGAAACCGAACTCCACTCTTCTTTACCCCTGAGGTTGCCGGTGTCTCGTAAACCACTTCCCTGTAGCTACTGATGGCGGAGACCAGCCGAGACATGGAAACGTTGGAGCCGACGTTTATTTTACTTTTATTTATTTATCAGATGCTTTTATCGAAAATGACTTACAAATCATCAGTGCCTGAAGGCGGACCCAAGGGATCCATAGAAACATTAAGCATATGCCGCGTGGAGATTGTGCTATCCGTGTGAGTTAATAAGGAATTCATGTGTTTTTTTAATATGGAATATAACATATTTTTTATGGATTATTATTAGTAGTAGTAGAACTCTTTATGCAGAAATGTTCGTGAACTTTGCCGGAAATGCATTGAAGTCAAAGGGGAAGGAGGAACTGAACTGGCTTTGGGAGGCTTATAATGGTGTAGTGGTCCTTAACGTGCCCCCGACAGCTTGGGAAACACCTGGCAGCTGTGCCAGACCCAGAGCTGTGAGGTGGCAGCGCTAACCGCCGCGCTTCAAACAACATCGCAACAAATAGTAAAACAAATAGCCGCAAACTATCAATAAATAAATAAAATAAACTAGAGAAGAGGGCAATGCCAGAGCTCCAGTGTTAGGGCACACATATGCCGTGCCACGAGTGACTGTGGGTCCTTCTATTGTTTGATTTCGCGGCTCTTGGCGCAGCAGGGACGTCTTTTTGTTGCTTTCCGAGTATTGATGAAAGAAGAAGAAAGACTGGCTTGGTAAATAGTAATAAATCTCTCATTACTGTATTATTGTTTCTCATGGTATCCTGTGTTTTCTGACGCAAGGAAGGACCCCCTTTGAAATCACTTGGCACGTGGCTAATTATGCAAGGTGGGGGGCTAACCTTGGTAAAGTTTCAGACTGGCAATGATGAATATAACAGGTAAGAGGCACGACGTTACAAAACTACTACTGCTGTATGTCTCCACTTATTACAAGAGTACTGTGACTTTAAAAAGGACGCAGGTTTCGAGGACCCTTCTGGACAACAACGTTTATTTCTGTAGCATATTTGTAGGAACAGCATGGAGCTCAGAGCGCTTTACTCCGTGTCTCTCAGACTTACTGGTGTTGCAGCCCATCAGGGTTGGACCCCTTGGTGAATTGAACACCAAAATCACAACGGGGGAGTGGGGGTGTAGAGTGCAATCAGCAGAGGTGGTTGGGGGGGGGGGTTTGTTGAGCACGATCATCAGAGCAGCGAGCCCCCCACAACCAACTCCCATTATAAACAATGGCAACTCGTGACCCACCGGGGGTAGCCAGTGGTTGAGGATTAGCTTTTCAGAATATCAAAGAAACAGTCACAAGAGGAGACAATAAGAAATATAATGAATAAATAACATAATAATAAAGCAATAGGGTGGCGCAGTGGGTAGCGCTGCTGCCTCATAGTAAGGAGACCCGGGTTCACTTCCCGGGTCCTCCCTGCGTGGAGTTTGCATGTTCTCCCTGTGTCTGCGTGGATTTCCTCCCACAGTCCAAAGACATGCAGGTTAGGTGCATTGCTGATCCTAAATTGTCCCTAGCGTGTGGCTGGTGTGTGTGTGCCCTGCGGTGGGATGGCACCCTGCCCGGGGTTTGTTTCCTGCCTTGCCCCCTGTGGTGGCTGGGATTGGCTCCAGCAGACTCCCGTGACCCTGTAGTTAGGATATAGCAGGTTGGATGATAGATGGATGGATAAAGGAATACATGACATAAGATATATAATTAATATAAGAGTACAGAGTACTTTATTGTAAGATGAGTCCAAGAATACGGTCAGAATCTGCCAAAACACCCCCCAGCCCACACTGGATATTCTACCTAACATAAATGTTCCCATTATTTCCAGGCTTCATTCCAGAGGATTCACCGCAGTCGCTGCTGGGGGTGTGGCGTGGTCTCATCCTACTTCATTCAGGCCTATCAGGTGGCTGCGCTGGGCATCGATCCGGCAGTGGTGACGCAGAATGCCAGCACATAGAATTTGGAAAAGAAAGCAGAATAATGTAGAGAGAAATAATGACTGCATAGCCATGAAGGCTATGATAATAATTTACATGTATTGTCTATTATAATTACAGATCAAATGTAGCTAGAAAAATAGCAAATTAAAAAAGTGGGCTTTTAGGAGATATTTTTTTTTTGATGCTTCCCAGTATTAGCCTGGTGTATCTCCATTGTTAAAGTATTTCAGACATTTGATGCATAACAGTAAAACGCCACATCACCACTTCTATTATGCTTAGGTTGGGAGCACCCGCACCCACCACACAGTGAACCCCCCAGATTGAGATCTGAGTGCCACTGTGCAGCGGGTGACACCTTAGCACCACACTGGAGCAGTGTCAGGTTTTCTATGGTGGGTGTAGTGCCAATCCTGCCACCAACCCCCAAGTTTTCCCTGTAAGTTGGAGGACCTGCTCACAGGGCTAATGCAGATTAACATCATACCAGGATGAAGAAGCAATTGCAGGTTAAGGGTCTTGCTCAAATTCCCGACAGAGTAGAGTCACTTCTGGCGTTTACGGGATTCGAACCGGCAACCTTCCAATCCCTAGCCTCAGAGCCACCACACCGCCAATGCTTAGCTGAGCTTTTGAAATTACAAGCAGACCCCCATTAGAAGACTTGAAATGCCGGGGGCAGGCACTTCAAGATATTGAAAAGAGCAAGATGATGTAAGGCTTTATAAAGGCATTTTAAAGTCAAGTGTATAGCACACGGGTAACCAGTGTAGTGACGCTAAGACTGACGAGATGTGCCCGGTCTTTATTTCTTCACTATTTCCATTTTGGCTAACCACTAGGATTTGGGTTAATTTGCTTATTTGAGGAAGTGACCACTCAAAGGTTAATAAGGTATAGGAATATCTAATGTGATATAACATGACAGTTGCAGCCCCTTTTAATTAAATTCAGGATCATAAAGACCCCAAGCCCAGGCTGACAGCAACAGCTTTGGACATGCCGCCAAGTCCATTACTGTGTTATGGTCAAGCCAGGATTCCTCCCTTGATGCGCGTTTAAAGGGCTTCATTTTACCTCCTTTGCTCCTATTTCTTTGTTTTCCATTGTTTGTTTGTTTTTATAATATTACTTCTGTTCATTTCTTATTTGTTTAAATATGTACTATTTGTTATTATCTGTATTTAGTAGCTATGTGTATCATGCAGTTCTCTCACATTTCTTGTATTTTGTGGGTGGATCCCCAAGGGGTGGGTCACCTGTTCATTACTCTTTAAGGACCTCCCCAGGCCCTATAAAGGCATGCTGGGAAATGAAGTCCAGAGTGGTTGGTTGTGAATGCCCTCTGATGTTTGGTGTTTTTTTTTTTTTTTTGTAAGTACTTTGATCTTTTGCTGAATTCTAATTATCGGCTTTCAACCCTTTTCCTCTGGATTTCAGATTCTCTTATGGATTGTGTTTTTTGGGAAATCATTTTTGTTGGATTGCCTTGTAGGCAAGTCATTATTCTTTTGATTATTTTTTGCTCTTTCAAACCCCTTCTTGTATTTTTTCTTTTCCTTTTCATTCAATAAACTCTCCTTTATGAAGATTTCTTGTGGCCCTGCCATATGCAAGCCAGGGGTTGATGATGATCCTTGCCCTTGTGGGACAATTTGAGTAAGTTTTGGGACATTACAGAATATCTTTTTGAACTTTTAGAGAGAAACTTATATCTGCACTGGTGTTGTCTGAAGCCAGCCACTCAAGTGGAAGCTGGGCTGCCCTTTTGTGCACCTCCTCTGGGCGGGCTGGTGGGATACTCACCTGCTTCACTGGGTTGTTTTTGTAGGCCTCACACCACCTTGGCTGCTTGTGAGATAAATCATAATACACAGGTTTACTCTCACACATCAAAATGAAAAATCAGAGGACCTGAAGAAAAACACACACATACATGGGAACAATGTGCAGACTCTACACACACAATGAAGGGAGCACAATGAGAACCCGAGAGCAGCCACTGTGACATCTGAGGTGCAGTACTATGCCACCGCTAATGTGATATAGCTAATATAAATTTATTAGATGTTGTGACTACTAGGAGGCGTGGCAGACCCCTAAAGTTCAGACACAACTACACCAACCACGGCCCCGGGTTCAAATGACTTTTTAGTTTAACAGAATACCTTAAACATGCTTCTTCATCCACCCTCTAAACACAGTTCTGCGTAAGTTGTGTTGCGTTTCTTTCTCCACTCCTCCCAGGTAAGCTTTGTTCTTCCTGACTTCAACTCTCTGGGTGACATGGAGGGCTCCCTTTTACACCTGACTTGGGGTTACTTCTGGTGCCAAACCATAGTCTCCAGGAACCTCTCCTGACTCAGTAGAACCACCAGCTTGGGACAGGGGATCCTGCTTGCAACAGCTCTCTCTGCTGGCACCCCACAGAATGGCAACTCCCATGCGACCCTATGGGTGTCCAAATGGGGCTCTCCAAGAGTGATGCTGCCACCCGGTGTTCAAGGAATGACACACAAATAGGAACCAGTCTCTCACTGCCTTCCTAATTGGGAAGGGGAACCTTAACCTTTGTAACCCCCTGCTGAGATGGCAGTCCATCTGTTTCTCCTATCATGATGGCATCCCATGCCAGGCTCCTAGCTGAGACAAGGAATACACTGCCTCTCCTCCAGAGCATCCCTTACATCAGCCTCCAAGCCAGGCAGGGGAACAGGGTCCATCTCAGCTGGGATGCCAGCCCCTCCATGACATGGTACTTCAGAGTCCAGTTAGTATGATATGCTGGATCACATTTGGTGGCATGGCATGCAACAGGTTAATAAGATCATTTGCAGAATAATAAGGCGTATAACGCAATAATGTACATCACAAACAGTCAATCACTTGTTTTTAATGTATACATTCATTATTATTATTATTTTATTATTTTTTATTATTATTATTATTATTATTATTATTATTATTATTAATAATAATAATAAATGCATTTGAGCATTTGGTAACTCATTTACCAAGCAATATGGAATAATATTTTAAAATATAAGAAAAAGATGTTTAGATTACACTATATGATCATTTTCTAAGGCATAGTACAATGACAAAGGCATATCACCAGTCATATTCATAATTCACAGTAATAAAATATATCACAAGTTACTTGAATATATTAAATGATAAAATATATCACAGGTTAATGCAATATACTGTACTAATAAGATGTAAGTATCTTGAGTTCATACTACTTGCTAGAAGATTACGACAGTTTGATCAAGAACAGGCCATTCGGCCCAACCAACTCACCAACTACCTCATACCTTGTGTGAAGACAAACCTTCGAACGAGTTTCCATCTGTGTCCGAGTGTCCTTGGTCTCGACCCACTGCACTCCTTCCCTTCGTAGTTTTAAACCCTTCAGTCACGTCGCCCCTCGCATCGTCTGACTCAGTGAGATGCTGGGCCTTGTGGGTCTTTTTTCACCTGATTCTGACACCATGAACATCAACGTTTTCAGCCCTTACCATTGTAATATTGAGGGACCATCTTAACCAGCATTATCGACTTTAGAACAGCTCACATTTAGGATGTTTTTATGGGTTTTGAACAAACAAAGCACCTTAAATGCAGTGGAATATTCGTTAATGTCAAATGTTGGTCAAAACAGCAACCGTACAAAAATACGACACATGCTTTATCTAAAGTTAGGTCACTAAAGATCTTCAGATTTCACATTTTCTGATTGGTGGACTCCCAGATGGGCTTAAAGTGGAGAAGGACAAACAACCTGTGATTGCCTTCACTACACTATTGGCACGTAGACTTATGTTGCTCAACTGGAAGAATTCTAACTCTCCCCTTTGACGTCAGTGGATAACTGATGTTATATATTATCTGAAACTGGAAAAAATCAAATTCTCACTTAGAGGATCTGTGCAGAGGTTTTTCAAAACCTGGCAGGATCTAGTCAATAACATCTTAGAATAAGCTTTTAAAGCAAAGAGGAAACAGATTCCCTCCCCTCTTTTTTAATTCTATTTATTTTTATTCATTTATTATTTATCTATTTACTTAATTTTACTAGTTTAAAGTTTTACTCTGCTGGCCTAGTTCTCTTTATCATGGGTGGGGGATGACGTGTTTTGAACCAAGTTTTGTTAAACTTGACTTGCTCTTATGGAATGTTATTTGATTTTAATAAAATCAATAAAATACAAAAAAAAAAAAAAAGTTCTTCAGATTTCTGAGCTAAGAAGATGCCATTTTGGAATGACTGCACATCTTTTGAACAAACAAAATGAATGGTGGATCACAACTGACCCGAAGGACATGGCAGAGTCTAAAATGTGTAGCAACTGAATACAAACCGGGAGTGGTCTCCCCCCAACTCTCTCATATACTCAGATATAGGGATGGATATTTGAGGAGTAAACCGCACAAAGTTAAATAAATCGGACACTGCAGCTGCATGAATAAAAAAGTACCCCTTCCGGTAAGCGGAAATAGCTGAAAAGTTGATGGAAATCTAATTTTTGTACCTAATACTTGTATGGAAAATTTGGTTGACCCAAGGGAAAGCGTACTGAAGTTATCATGTTTACACACACAAGCACAGACAGATACACAGACATAATTCCAAAAATGGTATTTTCAGACTCAGGGAGCTCTAAAACGTTGAGATTCATCAAAATCTCGATATCGAATTTTTGGATGATTACAATACTTTCTCTATACGAGAAAATAAAAATGGTATTTTTGGACTCAGGGATGTCTAAAACGTTGAGATTCATCAAAATCTCGATGTCAAATTTTTGGACAATTACAATACTTTCCCTATACGAGAAAGTAAAAATGGTATTCTCAGACTCAGGGAGGTCTAAAACATCAAGATTTGTCAAAATCTTGAGTCATCAAAATCTCAATGTCGATATTTTTGGACAATTACAATACTTTCCCATACAAAAAAGTAAATCAGACTGAGGGAGGTCTAAAACATCGAGATTCATCAAAATCTCGAAACCGAATTTTTGAATGATTACAATACTTTCCCTATACGAGAAAGTAAAAATGGTATTCTCAGACTCAGGGAGGTCTAAAACATCAAGATTCATCAAAATCTTGAGTCATCAAAATCTCAGTGTCGATATTTTTGGACAATTACAATACTTTCCCATACAAGAAAGTAAATCAGACTCAGGGAGGTCTAAAACGTGGAGATTCATCAAAATCTCAAGGTAGGATTTTTGGACGATTACAATACTTTCCCTATACTTTGTTTGTGAGAAAGTAAAAATGGTATGTGGAGACTGAAGCCATGAAGCACTTCTTTACTGAAAGAGTTGTGGGAATCTGGAACATACCACAGAGACATGCAGGTGAAGCAGAAACCGCGACCACCTATGGAATCTGGACGAGGTGTTGGGACGGCTTAGCCATGAGCTAAACAAACAGACTTGATGGACTGAATCGCCTCCTCTCATTTGTCAAACTCCTTATGTTCTTATGTTGTACATTTGGGGTTCTTTAATAAAAGCCTTCACGTTTCTGAGCTAAACGGATGTGTTTAGTGGTGCTGACCAAAACAACTACCATAAGTGGAGAGGAAAGTCAATGGTGCGTCCAAACTGATCCAAAAGACACGGCAAGGCGTACATTTTTAGAAGTTGAACAAATTGTAGAATGTTTAACTTTTTAATTTTTTTTACTGTTTGCTAATCTCAGGAATTACTGGAAACATCACAAGGTTTCATCCTGAACATTTACTGATTTCAAACATGAATACTGGTTAAACTCGACCTGCCAGAGTTAAAGTGGAAAGGTTCAGCTCCTTCAGTCTGTCGCCATTGCTCATTCCTCTCAGTCCTTGAATTGGCCTACTTGCTCTCCTCTGGACTTCCTTTAGCGCCGTTATGTCTGTTCTGTAATATGGAGACCTGCACTACACACGGTACCCCAAGTGGGGCCTCATTAATGTGCTACAGAACTTAAACAGAACCTCGCTTGACTTGCACTCCACACGTGGAAGCTCACCAGACAAAAAATGAGTCAACCCTGACTAAATCTTATCTAATATTGCATGATTCCTCCATAAGGTTGAAGAATAGCTGCAGTTCTCTCTGGCATGGAGTTAGCAGATATAGTCAACATCAGTTTTCATCCCCTCTTCCAGCACCAAATCTTGCAGTTTGGTCAGATGGGTCAGGTGACTCCGCTGGCATTTCACTTGTTGCTCCAGTTAGTCCCACGGACTTTTTATGGGATTCAGATCTGGGGATTTTGTAGGCCAGTCGAGATACGAGATGCTTCAGAATGTTGTTTATGACAACCGTTATCTTGGAAAACTGGGGGCAGCCGTTATGTGCTCACTGTGGAGATGAATCGTGAAAGGTGACACATGGTCATCCAGAAGCCCTTCACGTGTGTCATCAGCTTAACCAAATAGACACATTTCCTTGCAAGAACTTCATGAGAGATGCTATCCGCTTCAACAGCACCTCACACACAGTCCTCATAGAAGGTTTGTGGTATTGAGGGTCCGCAGTTCAGAGAAAAACGGGCCATTTAAAAATAGATCAATAATTGGGCGCTCGTGCCGGGGAGTGGTGCAGGTGCGAGTGATCTGCTGAGAAGACGACTCGTCTCCAGGTTGGTGTGAGGTGGTCAGCTGTCTGTGTGTTTTCCCACCGGCATGTGCGGGTGGTCTTGTCATCTCATTATCAGCCTGGGGTGATCACACCTGCAACCGCTCCCTGGCATATTAAAAAGGGGAATGCAGGAAAGGAAAGGGAAAAAATGTGGGGAAAAACAGACATCGTAGAGAAGATTAAAGGAAGGAAAGAGAGACAGGCAGAAAAACGAGAGAGAGGGAGAGAGGGAGAGAGAGAGAGAGAGAGGGAGAGAAATAGGGTGAGAGGGACAGAGGGGGAGAAAGAGGGAGAGAGAGAGAGGGAAAGAAGGAGAGAGATAGAGGGAGAGAGGGAGAGAGGGAGAGAGAGAGAAGGAGAGAAGGAGGGAGAGAGAGAGGGGGAGAGAGAGAGACAGGGAGAGACAGAGAGAGGTAGAGAAATAGAGTGAG
>JANRMT010027041.1:33237272-33258621 GCA_026402145.1 Polypterus bichir lapradei
TATCTATCTATCTATCTATCTATCTATCTATCTATCTATCTATCTATGTGACACTTAAGGGGTGTATAATTTGGTGGCCACCCATGAGAGACCCTTGTGCACCTATTAGCTTGCACAGTTATCAGGGGGTCAGCTGCCAATTGGATTTTGCTGCTACTCCTCTATGGAGGTGGGGGGCATATAGGAGGTTGGTCCACTGTGGGGTGTCCCACGAGTTGAGGTGCGGGTTTAGGTTGGTTTCCCCGTTGGGTTTCCTGCAAGTCATTATAGCGGTTGGGCTGGGGGTTGTATGGGTTTCCACCATTGGGTGGTACATGCAAGTCAGGGCACGGGGGGCTCTAAAAGAACAGGGGCAGAACGTCTCATACCAGGGGCTTAAAGTCCCTGAAGCCCCGCCCCTAACGGCCACATTTTGGCCCATGTAAAACACAGTCAGGGTCCATATGGGTTTTCTACCTGGGAGGACGAGGGAGCAAATCACAGGACGCTGAATCCGTGAAGCAGAAGCTACCATTAAGTAATGATAACGTACAATTAATATTGTTATTGTTAATAATACTAATAAAGTGTTCCCACACCCTCATCACTGACTCTCCTGTTCGCGTGTTCACGTTCAGCTCACACGTGACGTGCACTCCTGCGCACACACGCGCCCGTTATTACGAGACCGCCATCGAGTCACACAGCGGGTTCTTTTTGAATTTGTTCATTTATTTTTAACCTAATAATACGACAGTCATGTCTCCAAATTCATGTCGATTGATATAAAGATGTTTTGGCAACCGAACAGAGTAAAAAAAAAATCAGACGTTGATAGTATCATTAAAGATGCTTCATAAGCCCCTTTTCATGTGTTGCTTTACTCCGTTTTTTTATCTCGCATGCAAATTGGTTTTTGAGTGCCAGAAATGCAAATAAACCGTCCAATCGCGTTCGCTGTCTGCCGCTTTGTCTTTCTCTCCACTCAGTCGACCGCCAAAGGCCGCGCACAGCGGAGACAGTCGATCGAGTGCGCCGCACCCGCGCTTCGGTGTCTCTGGGAGTGATGGAGTGAGGAAAGATCGTTCACACCGAGTGGCCGCTATGTGCCGTCTGATTGTGCTGCTGCTCTGTGCCCGGGAGGTTTGGTACACGTCGGTCTCATCATTATGCGCACTGCAAAGGGACTGCAACTTGAGCATCACCGAGCAGCTTTAGTAATAATAAGACAGAACGGACCATGTTGTTTAGGTAAAGAGTCAATCCATACAGCCATCTATTCGCTTTTAATCCTGTTTATCCACAATTTTGGAATCAATTTGAACAGCAGCGTGCACACATACTGGAATTATAGAGGGGCAATTTACAGATCAATTCACATAACACACAATTTTAGTGGATTTGGGAGCAAAGCTAAAGCGGCCCTGGGGATAACACAGGCAGTTAGGTACCCTGGCAGATTTCAAAGCAATATCTATCTATCTATCCATTATATAGTGCCTTTCATAGTCTCTCTATCTATTATATAGTGCCTTTCATAGTCTATCTCTTTGTTGTAGATACTGACCTTTCGTAATCTATCTATAACATAGCGTAGTGCATTTCATAGTCTACCTATCCATTATATAGTGTCTTTCATAGTCTCTCTATCTATCGTGATGAACGGCCACGGCCATTACCCGACTGAGATGCCAGCTGTATGGATCGACGGGTGAGCGAGCATCCACAGGACACTACCTTCCCAGGGACTCTAGAGGGCAGCCCACAGAGTATGCTGGGAGTTGGAGTTTGATGCAGCCCTGTTGGGTTCTGTAGGTGTAGCTAGGGGGAGCTGCAGAGATTGCAGAGTCCTGCTATATTGGGTTTCCATCACACCTGGGAGTAATTCCAGTTAACCCTGATGAGCCACCTGGAGCACTCCCAGGTGTAACATAAAAGGAGCCACCTCACTCCATTTGGAGAGTCAGTGTCGGAGGAAGAGGGAAAAAGCTTGCCTGTGGAGCGGGCGCGGGAAATGGAAATGGAAGAAAGTGCTTTGGAACAGTATGTTGGTACTTTATACTGTGCTGCTGTTGGGAGCGAAGGAAAAGCACTTACCCACTTGTAAATAAATGTGTGGTGTGCTGCACTTGTTCCTAGTGTCTGTCTATTCATAATATAATGACTTTTGCAGTCTATTTATTTATTATATAGTGCCTTCATTCATTATCTAATTATATGTGTATCTACTCTGTCTATTGTTTACATAGTGTTGATCTACCGTATCTGTATATAGTGCCTTTTATAGTCTATTATATTTTCCTGTTCACAATATGTCATATAGTACCTTTCTACTGTATGTATTTGTCTACAGCATTTGCAACATCTTTCATGATCTATTATATCGTATTGCCTTTTGCAGTCTGTATGAATTATGTTGTGCTTTTCATAGCCTATCTATATGTCTATTATGTAGTGCCTTTAATAGCTTACATATCTATTTATCTATCATACAGTGCTTTTTCTAATCTATCTGTCAATTTATTATGTAGTGCTTGTCATAGTCTACCTCTCCATCTATCTAGCTATCATATACAAGTCTCCTTTTCTTAACTGCTTTTCTGAAGATAATCATTTCATTACAGGGTTTCTAGAAAGCACAGCCTCTTCTGATAATTGGGTGTACCTACGCTGGCAGGGACAATATGTTAGCCATGATAAAATAATCAATTAACCTAATACAGGCAGACAGAGGCAGACAACTCTTCCATCTTTACTCAATATAGTGCCTTTCACAAGCTTCAGCATCTCAAAGCATTTTACAAAGCCTGAGTGACTCTAATCCAAGTAAGACCCCCTGTCTCTGGTGTCTCACTTCGTGCTGCGGATGATGCATTATGCATTTGTTCTTTTTTTATGACCTCAGCCATACGCACAGTGAGATATGAAGATGTCTACTGATTGTATTAGCCTTATTGTGTGTGGACTTTAGTCAACAGAAGCCTACATGAAATTCTGTTACCTCTGTGAGTTTCCCCTTTGTGGTCGTTGCCAATGCTGGTTACAGTTTTCCTACTTCCCCTGTCAAAAAGCAGTAAAGCCAAGTGGCCAAAGACACAGAAAACTCCCATCAGGGAGCCACATCTGACTTACTGTGTGACCCTGAGCTTGTCACTTCACCTTCATCGCTCTTGTGCTAGAAATCTGGAAGAAAATGTTGAAGTGCACTTGTGTTTTATACTTCATTAAGATTACAGCGAAGTATACAATCTCTATATATAATCTTCATTTGGATCTTGATCTTTGTTTGTCCGCAAATGAATTAGAAGAAGAAGCACTAGATGGCAGTAGAGAGATAGCTAAAACATAGGCATTGCATTAAGAATCTCCTCCAGGCTTATATGACACTGGAGACTGTAGTACTCCAGTCACACCTCAAAACACAGACATTCAAACTAAACAAATTGTTGTGCTTTAAATTAACTAAAGAGATCTTCATTTAGATCTTGATCTTTGTTATTCCGCGAATTTCACGCATGCGTAGACCACCTTCCAGTTTAGTACGCTGTTATTACTCACGGATGTCAACAATGTGCCAGAATAACGAATGGGGTGGTGGACAGTGTTATGCTGGTTAGCTCCTGAGGCCTGGTTAGAGAATGAGATTGCCAAAGATAAAAAGTACGTGCCTACGTAACATATGAATAAAAGAAAGACAGTGGGTAAAATGAATGACAACGTAACAGCACGTTCCGGAAATTATTATTGTTACGTTGTAGCCAGCGAGTGCTGCGCGTCTCACAGTTGTACCGTGGCTTGCTCACATGTCAGTGAAGTGATCCCTATTTATGCTTTAAAGAGCCTGGATACCTATGTGTCCTCCTTTTATAACCATTGCTCCGTGTATATTGCCTTACTCTTTGGATTGCCACAAAGCAACCTGTGAAATTGGAGAAAGGTTGAGAAGACATCGCGAGAGGAAACGATAGCGTCGTGAAAACGAGACGGACTGTGAACGGAGAGAAGCAGAAATGCTCCTACACCACCGCATAATTACGATTCGGACAGTGATTCCGAGAAGGCCGTTGCTATCGAATCAATGTCCAAGGGTTTTCTTCTGTAATTTTGTTTCCCTTATAAAATATCATAATGCTGTGCGACGAAGGGCCCAGTTCACGACTGGCAGCCGCGTTTAAACAGGTTGCCCTTCACAGACAACTTTAACACACGCAATGTAGCTGGGCGCACATGGCTAGTGAAATATAAAAGCACTCTTCACAACTCTTCTTCAGCCTCAGAACCCATAATCTAATGTTCCTCCAAGTCCGGCTGCCTAGCGTCTTGCCATCGAGCCCCCCTACTCCATGGTCACCAGACACGCCTGCACAGAGTACTTTGTGTCCAGAATTAGTAGTCTTGAAACAAGGAGCGCCATGCAGTATGGCTCTGTATGACCACCATCCACCCGTCAATCCATTTATGAAGTTACGGAGCTGGGGCCGATCTCCACAGCACTGATCTCAAGGCAGCACCAACCTTAAAAAAGTCCACACAAACATCATGAAAAACAATTACACACACACACACACACACATTCACAACAAGCCGATTCACAGTCACAAGCTAAACTAACAGAGATGTGAGAGGAGAACTGGCAGAGAACAAGGGGCACATCTACTGTAGACTGCACTGTCTGCCCTGGCAGCACCAGGAGGAGATTTTAATTTTAGGCAGCTGTGCCAACTATATATAGTGGGTTCAAAAATCATTTACTTTCTGCATACTATTGTGATGCAAATTTAGTTCTAAATGGGTAAATGTGCCTTTTTGCCAATCAGTCTACAGTCCATAACTCATAATCACAAAGTGAGAACAAGTTTTCTGAAAGGTTTGCAGATTTATTAAAAATGAAAAACTGAAATCTCTCATTTATAGATGTATTCAGGACATACAGGAAATCAGCACTTAGAAGTCCTTTTTGGCAGCAATGCCAGCTTCAGACCCTATTGGCTAATTCTCTATAAGCTTTGCACACCTGGACTTGGCCAATTTAGTTCATATAAAACAAAGCTGGGGCCCATATGGGCTTGCTATATTATAAAAAATTATCTAGAGAACAAGGGGCACATCTATTGCAGACTGTACTGTCTGCCCTGGCAGTGCCCAGGAGGAGATTCTAATTTCAGGCAGCTTTACCAACCATATATATTTGGTTCACTTTCTACACACTTTATTGTGTTGCAAATTTAGTTTTAAATGAGTAAATTTGCCATTTTTGCCCATCAGTCTACACTCAATAACCTATATGACAAAGTAAAATGTTTTAGAAATGTTTATGCAAATTTATAAAAAAAAATCAAAAATTGCAACATTTAATTCATATATGTGTTCCACCCATCCATTATCCAACCCGCTATATCCTAACCACAGGGTCACGAGGGTCTGCTGGAGCCAATCCCAGCCAACACAGGGTGCAAGGCAGGAAACAAACCCCGGGCAGGGTGCCAGCCCACCACAGGGCACACACAGACCAAACACACACTAGGGACAATTTAGGATCGGCAATGTACCTAACCTGCACATCTTTGGACTGTGGGAGAAAACCCACACAGACATGGGGAGAACATGCAAACTCCACGCAGGGAGGACCCAGGAAGCGAATCCGGGTCTCCTTACTGCGAGGCAGCAGTGCTACCCACTGCACCACTGTGCCGCCCTCAAATATGTATTCAGACACTTAATTCAGTACTTTGTATACAAAGCCCCTTTGGCACCAATTACAGCCTCAAGTCTCTACAAGCTTTGCATACCTGGATTTGGTCTGCTTATCCTTTTCCACTTGGCAGACGCTAGACTGGATGGGAAGCAACTGTAAACAGCCATCTTCAGGACTCTCCACAGATGTTCTCTGGGGTTTAAGTCGGGGCTTTGGGTGGGCCACTTAACGTCACTCAAACTTGTCCTGAAGCCACTCCAGTTCTGTATGGCTCTATGTTTTGGGTTATTGTCATACTGAAAGGTGAACTGTCACTCCGTTTTGAGATCATGTGCAATCTGGGGCAGGTTTTCTTCAGGGACCTCTCTGTATTCATTCTTCCCTCAGATCTGATCCGTCTCCCAGTCCCTGTCACTGAGAAGCAACTCCATACTATGATGCTGCCACCTCCATGCTTGACCAGAGGGATAGTAGTATTAGGTGGGTGATATCTCCACTGGACATAGTGCTTGGAGTTCTTTCCAGTGTTTCAGTTTCATTTAATCAGACCAAGAAGTCTTCATTCTCACGCTCTCAGAGTTCTTCAGACGGTCATGTGCCTTTTACAAAAGAGCTGCATCTGTACAGCCACTCTAACATAAATGCCTGATTGATGGAGTGAGGCTGAGACGGTCGTCCTTCTGGCAGTTTCTCCCATCTCAATAGAGGACTTCTGAAGCTCTGTTAGAATGACCATTGGGTTCTTCGCTCTCCGCCCTGACTAAGGCCCATCCTATATTAACAACAGAGGCACGTAAAAATGAAGCAAAAAGATTTATTTTTCTTCAGCCATGGGGCACGTCTTCCTCATGTCCCACAGGCCCTACACAGTCCCAAAAACACCAAAAGAAAAACACCCAAAAACACACTCTATTTTCTCCTCCCAGGCAGCTTCTTTGTCACCGTTCTCCTCCTCCACCTCCTCCACTTTGTCCTCCTCGTAGTCCTCCTCATCGTCCTCATCATCGTCCTTGTCCTCCTCGTCCTTCTGCTCGTCCTCGTCCTCCTCCTCGTCATTCTTGTCCTCCTCCTCGTCCTCCTCATCATCCTCGTCATCCTCATCCTCGTCCTCCTCGTTGTCCTTGTCCTCCTCCTCATCATCATCATCTTCGTCCTCCTCCTCATCCTCCTCATCCTCCTCATTGCCCTCCTTGTCGTCCTCCTCCTCGTCATCCTCATCCTCCTTCTCCTCCTCATCCTCCTCGCCATCCTTGTCTTCATCCTCCTCATCATCGTTGTCATCGTCATCCTCGTCGTCCTCCTCCTCGTTGGCCTCCTGACTCTAGCGCCCTGAGTAGTGGCTGCTGGCTCCTTTCATAGTGCTCCAGGTGATAATTGGCCTAATTAGGCTGCACTCACGCCATGCAGCTCCTCCAGGTGGTGGCCACGGAGCCCAACAGGTCTGAGCCCTGAAGTCCCACGCCTGTGGCCCCGATGTAACCCAGGAGGGCTGCCACCACACGTTCCGGGGGACGTAGTGTGCATCCCATGGCTGCTCCCCCGGTCCCAGTGTCAAAGAGGCATCCTGGCTGGGCATGGGTCCCAGCTGTCTGCCACATCACTTACTCAGTTTGGTTGCATGGCCAACTCTAAGAAGAGTCCTAGTGGCTCTAAACATCTTATGGTGGTTTAATCCCCTTGCGCTGATCTATGCCTCACCACAGTTTGATCATGGAGGTCTACAGAAAGTTTCTTGGACATCATGGCTTGGTTTGACTCCTGGCATGCAGAGTGAGTTGTGGGACCTCCTATACACAGGAGTGTGTCTTTCTAAACGATGTCCAGTTAAATGAATTTGTCGCAGGTGGATGCCAATCAAGTTCTAGAAGAATCTCAAGGAGAATTAAAGCAAACAGGACACACCTGACCAAAGGAAAGAGTCTGAAGACTTCAATAAATGTGAGATTCCAGATCTGGACTTTTACACCCCCCGTTTTCACGTTGTCATTATGAGCTAATGAGTGTGGATTGATGGGCACAAATGGCGCATTTATTCATTTAAATCAAGTGTGCAGAAAGCGAAAGGGTCTGAATACTTTCTGAATGCACTGCACTGTGTGTGAAAGTCATTTTTGTAAGGAGAGGAGTTGCAACATGGGCGCTATCAATGAAGATGGCATGCCTTAATCGCTAAGTGCGTCACTTGAGTATCCCCAGTAACTTTAAAACTTTAATATCTTTTATGTGACAGTTGCATTTTGTTTTCTATCTGTGAGCTGAGCAGAAGTGCCCTGCTACCCAAACATACACTTCATACCCAGATGCTGGTGCAAATAATTCTGTTAATCAGTCACAGGTTTAAACCCTGTGGTTTTCACGGCAAAATATTGTGACAAAAAGACCCACTCGATTAAAGAAAACACTTTTTCTTTTAATACTGGTAGAATTGTACATTCAAGTAACGCTTTCGCTCCAAAACGGCATTATTCAAACATAAAGTTTCCTCTTTAGTCCCGATACCCGGGCTCATACATCGGGCAGCATCGGGTAGTGGTGGTACAGTAGGCAAACTCCCCAACTTTAAAGTTTAGTAAGACACTCCCGTTGCCAAAAGTTATAAACCAACATTAAAGACAACTGTTTGAAACCCAGCATGAAATAAATCATAATTAACAGTTTAATTTTAGGCGCCGCAGAGCCTCCTGGGACGTCAGTGCCGCCCTTCGCTACAATATACAGGCACTGGCAAGAGAAAAAATTAATCGTTTTTACATTCGTATGTTTACAAAACAAAAACGAGAATACGTTTTTAATTACTTTTGAAACATTACTTCTGTCGCGAAGTTTCTGATGTCGTTAAATGACATCGAAAGGGTCATCGCATGAGTGAATGGGTTGCCTGGCGAGGTCATAACACACGATCACCATATAAAGAAACTAATTTTAAAACAATCGCCACTTTTCTTTCTTTAATGTGTGCTGGCGGCGCAGCTCCACCTCCTTCCCGCGTCGCGTGTGACGGTTTGAGAGCCATCGGCGCTGACGTGATGTCCCGTTTCGTTAGAGCGGAGAGAGTCGTCGGGCGCGCGCACGTTATTAATGACATGCACCTGCCTCGGCGCGGTGGAGCGAGCCTGGCATGCTGCGCCGAGCTGTCCCTGTAATCTCGTAATTAAGAAATCACTTCAGAGCCCGTCAAGCTGATTTGTGAAAAATTGGATTTACATTGTTTATTGTTCCACACGCTGCTCATCTAAAAGGTGTACAAAGAAAACGCATCGGGGAGGCGCAGCAAAGTCAGCAATTGCCAATACCGCAGCCTGGTGATGCATCGAGTCGGAGGTGTAGAAACTGGAAAGCAGTCTACATTTTCACATTCTGACCGGGCCCCTGGTTACTCTGTTGACTCCCCATTCTCTGGTATTTAGAGGGGTCGGATGTGTCTACCCCATCTGGCGCTCCACCACTGCACCTTTAAATATAATGGCACTTTAATGGGTTGTGTGGTTCTTTATAGAACCATTGCTTGTTTGCTTCTTTCTGGGAAGGGCGCCATGCATATTGTGACGTGTGAGTCCTTGTCTTGCACCCCAATACACGAGGCTGAGTCTCACTACTGTATAAACCAGCTTTATTCCGCTTGAAACAGGAACAGCACGGTTATTTATTGTAGCGGGGTCTACCGCTCTCCTATACAAAGACACAGCAATCAGACAGGGTCATGGCCAGGTTAGTGGCTAAGTAATCCTGTTCTCCGAATTTATAATGTTCTTTGCATCACCCATCGACGGGATCGACTCAGATCTGCTTTAGCTGCGAGCTGCGAGCCGCTTCGGCGTTCCAAGTCCTCGGTTGCCCCGGCAACTGTCTTGCACAGACGGCGATCGCGCTTTGGGACGCTCTTTGGCGTGTCATTCCGTTGGGAGGAGCCACAAAAGAGTTTAGAAACCTTACAATATAAAGTTATTTCATTGGACTTTAAAGAGTTTCAGAAGGTGTGGACAAAACAGAATCCTTTCATTAAATACAGGGCCGTCGTAACGTATGGGCACAATTGGCACTGGGGGCCCCAGGAGCATAGGAGCTCACAGTGTTTCTGATGCTTATGCATGTTTCTGTTTTCCTATCAAAACTGGGGGCCCCAGTACACTACTTTGCCCGGGGGCCTATGATGCTGTTAAAACTGCCCTGAATGGATCAAAAAAAAAAATGTAATATGAGCCTTTGTGCTTGTATGCATTAACACAAATCTGTTACCAGTTTTTCACAGGTCCAGTATGTTATCTCTTATGGCTCTAAATAAACAAAGTCTCTTTATGGAACCAGATGGTTTTTTTGGGGAGCAAAAATGGTTCTCCTATGGCATGGGTCTGACTCTGACACTTTTATTTTTAAGATTGTGGTACAGATATCTAAGAAAGCACAGCAAAGTAGGGTGAAGTGGCATGTGATGAGGAGGGACAATGAAAGTGTGGACAAAGAGTGATGGAAATGGAAGTACAGGGGAAGGGAATTTGAGGAAGACCAAAGCAGAGGTGGATGGATAAGTAAAAGAAGATCTGAAAGAAAATGGCCTGACTGGGGAGGAGGTGCAGGACCAAGCTGTATGGGGAAGGTTGATCAAGCACATCAGTTCCATGGAGAAGTGGGAAAAGATAATGATGATGATGATGAAGAAGAAGAGGGATTTCAAACTTGACAACTACAGCTACTGATCTGAAATCTTTAATGTATAGTAGAAACCTAAAGGTATCCTGGGTTTTTGTTTGCAGCGAGAGTCCTATCAAAATCAGGAACCCATTAGTATTTCACAAATTCAACTTGATAAAAGGATAATGTGTGTCTGTCTGGTTGCTATGCCTCTGTTATCCCAACATTACAATACAATTCATTTTTGTATAGTGCAAAATCACACAAGGAGTGCTGCAATGGGTTTTAACAGGCCCTGCCTCTTGACAGCCTTGACTTTCTAAGAAAACAAGGAAAAACTCCCAAAAAAAAACCAGTTGGGAAAAAATGGAAGAAACCTCGGGAAAGGCAGTTCAAAGAGAGACCCCTTTCCAGGTAGGTTGGGCGTGCAGTGGGCGTCAAAAAGAAGGGGGTCAATACAATACAATACACAGAACAGAACAACATTAGAAACATTTGTAGCAAAATGCATTGCAAGTGTGATCCAACAGATGGCACCTCACAAACATTAACACCGCTTCTACGAATCACAGACCAAATGGCATATAACAGACATATACATTGCATTTGTCCTTCCAACAGATGGCACATCACAAACGTGTAGTAATGCATTTTAAATACTATAAATGTTTGTGATGCGCCATCTGTTGGAATGACAAGTGCAATGTGCTTTATTACTTCATGTATTACAAAACAGATTCCAATAGATGGTCATATTTTTGCATGTGATGCCTTTAAGCCATGAGGACTGAGTCATGTTAGGTAGAATGCCCATACATATTTGGCAAAGGGAGGATTCTGCTGCCACATTTGGTGGCTCAACACAATGCCTACAAGTAACAGCAAATTAATCCAGTGATTTTTTTTCACTAGAGATCTTCATTTAAACCCTAAATGGCTGACAGACACATGAAGAATGAAATCTTTCAGGCAGGACTAAATGTTGTCCTTGTGTCAATGGCACAAATTTGCTGCAAGAGAAACAGAATTTTTTTTTTTTTGGCAAAGTGAAACCCTGAGTTCCTCTGTGAAATCGTTTCACTCATCCTGATCAGCACAGATGACAGAGACGCACAATTGTATAATCATAAAATGTGTACGCAGAGATGGCGCTCAAAGATGGCGGAATCTTAAGTACAGCTCGAGAAGCTCGACACGTTCTTATTAAGTCTTTGCTCCAATCAAATCATCCTGGTGTTGCACTCAAGAATGACTTGAATTTCGATTGATACTCCACTCTGCAGATGGCCCATCAAAAACATGTGTAATAATGCATTTTAAATACTATAAATGTTTGTGATGCGCCATCTGTTGGATTGAAAAATGCAATGTGCTTTATTACTTAATGTATTACAAAATAGATTCCAATAGATGGTCAAATTCTTCCATGTGATGCCTGTAAGCCACGAGGACTGAGTTACGTTAGGTAGAATGCCCATACATACTTGACAAAGTGAGGATTCTGCTGCCACATTTGGCCACTCAACACAATGTTTACAGCTAACAGCAAATGAATCCAGTGATTTTTTATTTCATTAGAGATCTTTAATTAGACACCTTAACGTGTGTCTGTCTGGTTACTATGTCTCTGTCAATCCAACATCACAAACGTTTGTAGTAACAAAATGCATTGCATTTTGTTACTACAATTTACTTTGTTACTACATTTTAGGCGCCATATTCCAACAGATGGCGCCTCACAAACATTAACATTGCTTCTAAGAATCCCATACCAAACGGCATACTGTATAACAGACATATGCATTGCATTTGTCCTTCCAACAGATGGCACACCACAAACATGTGTAGTAATGCA
Source organism: Polypterus bichir lapradei (assembly GCA_026402145.1). Lineage (NCBI taxonomy): Eukaryota > Metazoa > Chordata > Cladistia > Polypteriformes > Polypteridae > Polypterus > Polypterus bichir. The sequence continues at coordinate 33,249,431 of JANRMT010027041.1, forward strand.
TTTTAAATACTATAAATGTTTGTGATGCACCATCTGTTGGAATGACAAATGTAATGTGCTTTATTACTTCATGTATTACAAAACAGATTTCAATAGATGGTCAAATTCTTCCATGTGACACGTGTAAGCCATGAGGACTGAGTCATGTTAGGTAGAAAGGGAGGATTCTGCTGCCACATTTGGCGGCTCACCACAATGTCTACAACTAACAGCAAATGAATCCAGTGATTTCTTTTCACCAGAGATCTTCATTTAAATCCTAAATGGCCGACAGTCACATGAAGAATGAAATCTTTCAGGTAGGACTAAAAGTCGTCCTTGATTCAATGGCAAAAATTTGCTGAAAGTGAAACAGAATTTGTTTTTGTTTTTGGCAAAGCAAAACCCCGAATTCTTCTGTGAAATCGTTTCACTTGACCTGTTCAGCACAGATGACAGAGACGCACATTTGTACAATCGTGAAATGCCATGCACAGGGATGGCACTCAAAGACGGAGGAAAGTCAAGTGCAGCTGGAGGAGGGAGCTCGACACGTTCTTATCAAATCTTAACTCCAATGAAGTTATGCTCGTGTTGCACTCAAGAATGACTTGAATTTGGATTGATACTCCACTCTGCCACTCACAGAACGTCGGCACACGGTTATCCTAACCTCTCCGAGTCGACGCTCGCCTTCTAATTTCCACTCCGTCTGGATTGATTTATAAAGATCCTTTAAGAGATCAGAAGCTCAGATTCAAGCACGCCGGCCACCTTACACCCCCAGCTTGGAGTTTTTGTTCAAATTCTGTTACCCATCTGGTGCCCTGTCCAGGGTTGTCCCTGCCTTGCCCCCTGTGCTTAAGTGTGAATGCCAATGTGCTCAGTTACTCTGTGGTTCATATTTGGAGCTCATTTAGACCACTTTACTGATATCCGTTGTCACTTTGACGTCAAAGTGTCTTTTCCTGTTCACTTTGAATCAGCTCTTATTTAACAAGACAATTTCCAAGGTGGTGGTATGTGGAGTTTGCATGTTCTCCCTGTGTCCTTTTTCTCTTTAGTTTCCTCACACATTCCCAAGATCTAATGGCTCAACATTGGCTCCCTGTAACTGAGGCTGGGCATCACAAACACTGCTGTCCCGTCCAGGGTGGGTCGCCGCCTTCAGCCCTGCATTCCCCTAGTGTTAGACTTCATCGCTAGCACTGCGGTCTTAGAATTAGATAGTTTGAAATATGAAAACTCTGATTGTGAGCAGGCGGCACGGTGGCACAGTGGTAGCGCTGCTGCCTCGCAGTTAGGAGACCCGGGTTTCCTCCGGGTACTCCGGTTTCCTCCCACAGTCCAAAGACATGCAGGTTAGGTGGATTGGCGATTCTAAATTGTGCCTAGTGTGTGCTTGCTGTGTGGGTGTGTGTCCTGCGGTGGGTTGGCGTCCTGCCTGGGATTGGTTCCTGCCTTGCACCCTGTGTTGGCTGGGATTGGCTCCTGCAGCCCCCGTGACCCTGTGTTCGGATTCAACGGGTTGGAAAATGGATGGATGGATGGATGATTGTGGGCATGAGAGGACAGCATTATGGCTCGCGGCGTCACAGGCCTGCTGTAGGCCCATGTTTGGCTTTGGCTGCCGTCTCGGTGGACTTGCCTGTGCAGCAGGGGCTTCTTCTTACACCTCACAGACATGTATTTAGGGATGGTAGGTAATACTGAGTGTGGCTGTATATGAGCATGGCATCCGGGACTGGCACCTGTCTTATGGCCTCTGCTGCCAAGGGCCATTTTATCAGAATATTTTCCCCCTGGGCAAAGTAGTGCATTGTGGCCCCTCTTTTGAAAGCAAAACAGAAACATACATAGGCATCACAAACATCGTGGGCCCCTATACCCTTGGGGCCCCTGGGCAGTGCCCATTGTGCCCTGAGCCCCAGCAATCCTTTGTTGGATATACAGTAACTGGTTTGGGAAATGGCTGACCAATCAATCAATTGATTAAGGGTGGCGTAACGTCATGATGGTTGGCATCGTTATTTAAGATGCCCAGCATTTGCACACTTGGCCATTGTCACTGGGAGTTTACTTTCCGCAACTGAGTGATGAACCATTGAGGCTAAATATACAGAGCACACATCTGATGCCACCAGTAGGTTGCACCCTGACCCACATTGAAATGGTCCAGTCAGTCATCTTGCCACTGCTCCTGTAAGGCCAGTCATGTGCCAGTCACTCATCTAAACAGTGAAAGGCAGCAACCACATCTGGGCAGCATGCCAGTCTATTAGTCACATCGGTCCTTTAACCTGACAGCACATCTTTGTCCTGTCGAGATAAAATGAACCCCTTGGAGGACACCTGAGGCAAACAACGCTCTCTCTGTCACTGTATCCGTCTTTATTTTAGATACTGTATATAGTGCCTTGCACTGTGAGCCTTATGTGAACATTAGATACAAAAAGCTTTCAATGAATTCAAGCATGCAGAACGGAGTGAACCCTGGCAATGCCACAGAGCCCCTCGTGGAACGCTGACTGGCCACGGACATGTGTATTGGGCAAAAGATAACGCGGAATCAGAAGACTGAAATGTCACAGGTGACGAGTGAAGGCGTCCATTTTTGGAGGAGCACATCAAGCTGAATAAGTCGAATCACAGAGGAAGCACAAGCATGCCAACGGAGATAAATGGAAACAATTAAACAAGCGCCAGCACAATTTCCCCGAGGCTAAGGCTTTCTAAACTGGAAATGCTCCTATCTCCATTAGCATGCCATTTGGTGATGTTGCATAAACGCCAGTCAATCTTCTCGCTCCCTAATTCTCCATTTACCAGCCGGGCACCCGTCCAAGACGTCATCATCATTTTAAGAGCATTGAGTTATTGCAAACAGATTAATACCATCAGCAAGAAAACAAACCCTGCCTCTGGGTTCCTAAGTACCACCTCTGCAGTCCTCTGCCGATGTCTCGGGCATTGTAAGTGCACAAAAGCGGGGCACCTACAGGGCACTGGGGTGACCGCCGGTCAGCTGGGTACTCTTGAACTAGCCATGGGACTGCTGCGTGCCACCCGACTCCTTTTCTATTATTTATTTATTTGTTTGCATTGTCTATGTTGGGATCGATGTAGGTGTTTATTTTTTTGTTATTGTAATTTTTGGGTGGCACGGTGGCACATTGGCAGATCTGCTTTCTTGTAACAAAGTGGCTCACACCCGGGGGCTTGCCACTTAGAGTTTGCATGTTCCCCCATGTCCTCCCACATTCAGGTTAGGTGGACTGGCATTGCTAAACTGACCTCTGATGTGTGTGTATGTGTGTGTCCATGGACCCTTGTTCCCCGTGACCCTGTCCTGGTTAATCTAACGAATAGTAATTCTCTCTTGTACGTCTTTTAAAGTGCACTGAGACACAGTTTTCGTGTGAAAGTGTCCCGTCTAAATGAATTTAGTTGGGGTCATTGATTCTATTTAAATTGAGCCATCTATGCACTAACATCTCATCCTGGGTATACAGCTGCTATACCCTGAACGCTCTTACGCCACCTTCTCTGAGCTCTCCAGGCAGCATTCAGGATAAGGCAGACAGCAGCCAAGCCTTCTCAAGTGCGCAACCATATGTATTTGAACATGGCTGGTTTAGAGCCTTCATTCAATTTAAGGAGGATGCCAGACTGGCCAGAGAAGAGACACACACCCGGGGTCAGAGGCTTTCCATGCAAACATCTGGATTTACAAAAGAAAACGTAACAGGAGAATCCGCGTGTATTTACGGCAACTCTGACCCACGAGTACACGATGATGACACCCTCGATCAAGAAGGGGAATCACGCCAAGCCTGCTAAATGGCAACTCACCTGTGTAACAATTCATATTCAATTCACAATTCAGTTATACTGATATAATAATGGGCAGCACAGTGGCGCAGTGGGTAGCGCTGCTGCCTCGCAGTATGGAGACCTGGGTTCACTTCCCGGGTCCTCCCTGCGTGGAGTTTGCATGTTCTCCCCGTGTCTGCGTGGGTTTCCTCCTACAGTCCAAATACATGCAGGTTAGGTGCATTGGCGATCCTAAATTGCCCCAAGTGTGTGTGTGTGCCCTGCATTGGGCTGGTGCCCTGCCCGGCGTTTGTTTCCTGCCTTGCGCCCTGTGTTGGCTGTGATTGGCTCCAGCAGACCCCCGTGACCCTGTAGTTAGGATATAGCGGGTTGGATGATGTATGAATGATATAATAACTCAGATGATTGAGTCTTTATTGTAATGTGTGTTGACGTGACAAACATATTACACCTCAGAAGTGATGCACAGACTGTATATTTAGCTCCCTTTAAAGAGGGCCAATGCTGTGTATTCGCACTGAAGATCTTTTATGGTTATTTGTCAGTTTTTATCATCTACGCGTTGTCACTTCTCAGTCAACTGGCTGGCAGGTCAGGAATATCTCAGTTAAGCTTCACTCTGTCCTGCCTGCTCTGCTGGAAGCCGACTGGCGAGGTGCCACCTTCAGTTTTCATATGTGGGTGGACATACAAAAAAAAACCATGACATAATGTGACCAACCTAGAAAGGCAGTTTGCTGCAGGGTCCAGTTCTTCATACAGTATGTAATTAGAACAATTTTATTTGGCAAATATTAAATATCAACTTAAAAGGCAACTATCCATCTTAAATGGTAAATATCAAATGTAAATAGATAGATAGATAGATAGATATATAGATAGATAGATAGATAGATAGATAATTTATTAATCCCAAGGGGAAATTCACATAATCCAGCAGCAGCATACTGATACAAAAAAAAAAAGCAATATTAAATTATACAGTGATAAAAATGCAGGTAAAAACAGACAATAACTTTGTATAATGTTAGTGTTTACCCGCCTGGGAGGAACTGAAGAGTCGCATTGTGTGGGGGAGGAACGATCTCCTCAGTCTGCCAGTGGAGCAGGACGGTCACAGCAGTCTGTCGCTGAAGCTGCTCCTCTGTCTGGAGATGATCCTGTTCAGTGGATGCAGTGGATTCTTCATGATTTACAGTAGTTTGCTTAGCGCCCGTCGCTCTGCCACAGATGTTAAACTGTCCAGCTCCACGCCTACAATAGAGCCTGCCTTCCTAACAAGTTTGTCCAGGTGTGAGGCATCCCTCTTCTTTATGCTGCCTCCCCAGCACACCACCTGTATTTAACCAAATGTTAAATGACCAATTTAAATGGCAAGTATTTGACTTTCTTCATCATGTAAAGCATTTTGAGCTACATTATCTGTATGAAAAAATGTGCTCTAGAAATAAAGGTTGTTGTTGTTGTTAAGAGGTATACACTACAGTATATCAAACATAAATGTTAAATGACCAGTTTAAATGGTAAATATCAAATGTAAGTGTTAAATGACCAAATTAAATGACAATTATCCATCTGAAATAATAAATATCAAACATTAATGTTAAATGTCCAAATTAAATTGCAAGTATCCATCTTAAATCATAAATATCAAATTTATGACCAACTTAAATAGCAAGTATCCTACTTAAGAGGTATAGACTATATCAATTTTAAATGTTAAATGACCAATTTAAATGGTAAATATCAAATGTAAATGTTAAATGAGCCAAATTATGTGTTTCATATATGAAAAAATGTTAAATGTCCAAAGTAAATTGCAAGCATCCATCTTAAATCATAAATATCCAACGTAAATATTAAATGTCCAACTTAAATGGCAAGTATCCTTCTTAAATGATAAATATCAAATTTATGACCAATTTAAATGGCAAGTATTTGACTTAAGAGGTATACACAATATCAAACATAAATGTTAAATGACAAATTTAAATGGTAAATATCAAATGTAAGTGTTACATGACCAAATGAAGTGTTTTATATCAAAATAAATGTTAAATGTCCAACTTAAATGGCAAGTATCCATCTTAAGTGATAAATATCCAATGTAAATGTTAAATGACCAATTTAAATGGTAAGTATCTGACATAAATAGTAAATGTCAAGCCTAAATGTTAAATGGCCTACTTATATGGTGTATCTTTTTCTTCTTTTTCTTTCGGCTGCTCCTGTTACGGGTTGCCACAGCAGATCATCTTCTTCCATATCTTTCTGTCCTTTGCATCTTCTTCTGCTACACCCATCACCTGCACGTCCTCTCTCACCACATCCATAAACCTTCACTTAGGCCTTCGTCTTTTCCTCTTCCCTGGCAGCTCTATCCTTAGCATCCTTCTCCCAATATACCCAGCATCTCTCCTCTGCACATGTCTAAACCAATGCAATCTTGTCTCTCTGACTTTTTCTCCCAACCGTCCAACCTGAGCTGATCCCCTAATGTCCTCATTTCTAATCCTGTCCATCCTCATCACACCCAACACAAATCTTAACATCTTTAACTCTGTCACCTCCAGCTCTGTCTCCTGCTTTCTGGTCAGTGCCACCATCTCCAACCCATATAACATAGCTGGTCTCACTACTGTCCTGTAGACCTTCCCTTTCACTCTTTCTGATACTTGTCTGTCACAAATTACTCCTGACACTCTTCTCCACCCATTCCATCCTGCCTGCACTCTCTTCTTCATCTCTCTTCCACAATCCCCATTACTTTGTACTGTTGATCCCAAGTATTTAAACTAACCCATCTTCACCAACTCTACTCCTTGAATCCTCACCATTCCACTGACCTCCCTCTCATTCACACACATGTATTCTGCTTTGTTCCTACTGACCTTCATTCCTCTCCTCTCTAGAGCATATCTCCACCTCTCCAGGGTCTCCTCGACCTGCTCCCTACTCTCGCTACAGATCATAGTCCACGAAGACTCCTGTCTAATTTCGTCTGTCACCCTGCCCATCACCATTGCAAATAAGAAAGGGCTCAGAGACTACTTACATGGTATTTATTCAACTTAAATGTTGCAAATCCAACTTAAGTGAAAAATAACCAACTTAAGTGATAAATATCCTGTTAAATGGCAAATATCTAACTGAAATGTTAAATATCTGTGGTTTGCTGGTGCCCTGCCCAGGGATTTGTTCCTGCCTTGCACCCTGTGTTGGCTGGGATTGGCTCCAGCAGACCCTCGTGACCCTGTGGTTGGGATAGAGCAGGTTGGATAATGGATGGATGGATGGATGGATGGATGGATGGATGTTAAATGTCAAGTTTATATGACCAAATTAAATGACTAATGTAAATAGAAAATATCCAACTGAAATGTTAAATGTCAAATGTAAATGTTAAATGGCCAAAATAAATGACCGATGTAAATAGAGAATATCCAACTGAAACGTTAAATGTCAAATTTAAATGTTAAATGATCAAATTAAATGACCAATGTAAATAGAAAATATCCAAATGATATGTTAAATGTCAAACTTAAATGGTGTTGTTGTATGAGGAACAGACAAAGACCAAAGAAAAGTTGAAGTGCCAAACCAGCCACTCCATTTAATAAGAACTCAACAAAAAAATCTGACTTTCTTAACAAACAAACAGGTGATCAATGGTGCCAGCACAAACCAAAGAAGTAAGTAGCAGCCACTGTGGGCTCTTTGCTATGGTCTGCCTATGAAGCTCCGTCCTGCAGTAGGTTCTGGTCAACACTGAGATGCCACATTCTGGGAATGGCTGCCTTTCTATCATTTGGAAATAATAGAAGGGGGCGGTGCATCTCGGAGGAAGGAGGTCAGAGTCATTCGCCCTTAAGGGGCAGCATCTTCTCAGGGCTGCGGATGGAAGTTGAACAAGCACCCCCTCTGTCCTGGAGTGGTATCACATACCTGAGGTGAGGGCGATAGGGTGATGCACAGATGGGCATGCTTGACACTGGAAAGTAGCCCAGTAAACAGTAAATGTCCAATTTAAATGGTAAAAATCCATGCTGGATGATAAATATCTAACTTAAATGTTAAATGTCCAACTTAAATGGTAAACTGAAAATGAAACCCAACGATCCGGTTATGCTAATTCACTGGTTGTTGGCCTTTTGTGGCCTGACTCTTCTGGAGTGGTCATCCTTATGAACTAATGGGGTCTCCAACAACGCCATTCACAAGTGGAGTTCTGCCTCTTCCAATGTCAAGTTTTTCGTGGACAGACTCGTGAGATGAAGTCACCCCTTTGGTTGAGTGCAGTGGTGTTGGCAGTTGGCACTGCTGCGGTTCCTGGTGGTATGACGTGGGGCAGGGACTGGGTGAGGGGGTGCTGTCGGGGTTTATTTCACACGTTGATTGCTTTCATTTTAATAAACTGATTTCTTTTGGTCCTTTATAAACTAAAAAATGGTTAAAAAAAGGGAAGTGGATAGCATGAAGGACAGTTGACAGTGTGTGGCAGTCAAGACGTGTTTAAGACCCCTGGAAGTGAGCGAGAGAGGAATTGCTGAGGGCCAAATGATGGTTAACAGGAGGTGTTGGCAGTGAAGGATGGGAAACGGTGGGATGTGGACATCATAGGATGAGAGTATGTGTGGAGCTTTGGTCCTTGACCCAGCATGGCTCGTGTCTGAGCCTTTTAAATTATAAACAGGACAGCAGTGGGCCACCCACGTGTTCACCAAATGACCTGTGAAGATCAGCTTCACCCCACTGGACCCCCCCTCACCCTTGCTAAGTTCACTTAAGACGTTTTTTCCGTCTTGCCCACAATCAGCACGGTGATACCACTGCAGTGTTAATGAGTGCCGACTATTTGTCAGACCTGAATTAACAAACAAGCACTGCCAGCAGGAAGCACGGACGTGCAGCAAATAATAGGCAATTGGCGTCAGATTTGAAAAGGGAGAAAGAGAAAAAAGCAATCGGGTGCCAGAGGCTGTTGAAGCGCAGCGCACTCTCAAGACAAAGAGGAAGAACGCGTAGCTGAGCAGCCACTTTACCTCACGAGCAAGGGGGGGAGTCGGCACTTCTTGCTGCGTTCAGAAAGGAGCCCACCATTGAAACAGACGGTATACCTTTGATTTAGGGCAACTACGGGGGCAGTGCCCAACTCTACCCCTCCAACACCCAGGGAAATGACACCGCTGTGTCAGACATGTGTCGTTCTTTACTTTGATTTCCAACTAATGGCATAACCTGCAGTCCTCACGTTGAGAGAATTTCATATTTTATACCTTGCGGTCTCTTAAAGGAATACCCCACCTAAAAATGCTACATTTTATATGTGACTTACCCAGTGTACCACCTTGTAGTGAGCTCATGTCTTCTGTAGAATG
>JANRMT010027041.1:33258631-33294072 GCA_026402145.1 Polypterus bichir lapradei
GCTCCAGAGAAGCGACACATCAGCAGCAGAGGCGCACGGGAGGCACTGAGGCAAATCACACTTGGCTGTTTTCACTGATTTGGTCTTTCGTGACCAAACACCGTGGCGCGTAACATTTAGAAGAACACAACGAGTCAGCAGATTGCGTCGTGAGACGAATGCAGCATCCCAGCAAACAGATGGCTTCACCTCCATCAGCCTGTCAACGTGGAAGAGCAAGAATAAGTGTTTCGAAAGAGCAAAAATGAAAAGAAGAAGGAAAAAAAAATGAATTAATCCGCACAGCCAACTCCTCACACTCCAGATCAGCAGCTTAAACTGACAAAACTCTGGGAGCTCCTGCTGGGTACACGACGGTGCAGGCAAGTAGACTTCTAGTGTGGGGGTCCGAATGCCAAAACAGCGAGTCCAGCCGACACTCACACCTCTGTGATAAACGCACAGCCTGAACAGCAGCAGCTTACTGGCGCGGGGACTGATGTGGGCGGGGCAGATGTCAGGCTCCTCCTCTCTTCAGTTATCTTCTCATTGCTGCACGATGTCCAGGTGTTTGCACATTAAGAAGGTATGATGTTAGAGGTCCGTCATTTTCTAACCTGCTTAGGGTCGCGGGGGTCTTCATCAACATACAAGATGAACACCAGAAGTAGCGCACATGAAGGGGGACACGCTCTCTTAGGTGGTCGAGACCTGTCCATGGGGAGAAGTCAGAATAAAAGCTGCTCTTCAAGTCGTATGGGGGGGCTTAGCGTGTAGACACAGCATAGCTATGATGTTATATTTCAATCCATCTGGGGGTCCAAATGTCTCTTTTCTGTCTGTTTTGCTAATATTTACTGTCTTTATGTCTAAGCATCATTTTTTTATGAGAGATGTGTCTTGTGGGTGATTCCCCCAAGGGGCGGGGCAACCTGTCAATCACACTCAAGGATCTGCCCTCAGCCCTTTAAAGGCGGAGTCAGCCCACAGTCCTTTGCAGTTCATTCTGCCTGCGCTTCGGAGTTGGTGAGTTTTGTGGATTACTGTTGTTTCTTTATGATTTACTGGATTTTGTGCTCTGTTTTTGACGTTGCCTTGGGTTCTGTATCAGGACTTGGTTTGCCTTGGATTGTCTTTGTTGTGTCAGACAGTACCGTTTCTCTTTTGTGCTCCATGGAGCTTTACTGTTGTTTGTTAAGAGAACTATTGAATTTATTAAGATTCTTCAATCTTCAGAAACAATACTCAAATAGGCCATGGCATTCAAGCAATGAATGACTGGTATGAATTGGCCCACACCATTACAGCACCGCCCACCACCACCAGCAGACACCCACAAGGCAGGCTGGGTGCCAAATTCTGACCTCTCGGCAGAAATCGAGATTCATCACAACAGCCGATCTTTTGTCTTCCACTATCCAGTTTTGGCGAGTCTGTGCCCACTGCAGCCTCAGCTCTTTCTGTTCATAGCTGACAGGAGTGGTCTTCTGCTATTGTAGCCCAACTGGCTCAAGGTTTGACAGGTGTCATCGGGGATGCTTTTCTGTGCAGTTGTACAGAATGGTCATCTGAGTTATGATAGCCCTTCTACCGGTGTGAACCAGTCTGGCCATTCTCCTCTGACCTCCCTCATCAACAAGCGTTTCCATCCACAGAACCGACGCTCACTGGATGTATTTTGTTTTAAGCCCCATTTTGAGTTAACTCTGGAGACCGTTGTCAGTGATAATCCCAAAAGATCAGCAGTGACAAAAATGCTCAGACAATCCAGTTTGGCACCAACAGTCAAAATCACATCCTTCACCGTTCTCCACCTTGCAGGGAAAACTGCAAGGCTGGTGGCAGGATTGGCACTCCAGGCACTATAAAAACTTCACACTGTTCCAGTCCTCTCAAAATGGTGTGGGGCTGAGGTGTCACCTGTTGCATGGCAGCACTTGGGTCCTAATCTGGGACTCTGAGGTGTTTCATCATATGGTGGGTGCAGCAGCGCACTCTATCACTGCATGCTCACCACCTCTCTCTCTCTCTCTTTCTCTGTCCAGTATCTGATGTGAACATGAACTGAAGCTCCTGACCTGTTTCTGCATCTTTTTATGCATTGCACTGCTGACTAATGATTGGCTAATTAGATAATCGAATGGCAGAGCAGCTGTAGGGTTGTTCCAAATATTTTGACCAGAGAGTGAATACACACACACACACACACACACACACACACACACACACACTTACATGCACAACGTAGCACACACAATCACACAGAATGACTAATAGGGTCAGTGACCCCTAAATGCGCCCAGATGGCCGCGTACACTCATTCACACAGCAGGACTCATTCAACATGCGTGCGCTCACACAACCGAACAAATTCATAGTATGCTGTAAAACTCATTTACAGAGCCTCGCGCATTGGCAGCAGGACTCATCAACACTCGTTGTGAGACCCCCTGTAGTGGAGTTACTCTCAGAGACATGAGGTGAGGTTCACGTGACTCCTTCAGATTCAGATTAACAAATATATGAACCCCAAAGAGTAGCTTATTCACTACTCAGTTGGCAGCTTGCACATTGGCTACTGGTTATGTTTCACATCTCATCAGCATTCTTTACACACACACATACAGGTAAGGTAATGTTTGGCTGAGAAAGAACATTACATTTATAGTGGCGAGAGAGAGCGGAGAGAGCGCATTTGCTCTGCACACTCCATGTGTTCTAAATTTGCTGTTGCAATTCCACAATTCAAACGCATACAATACAAATGAAAGTATAGAGTGGTTTACGAAAAAACAGATTTTAATTTTGACCTTAATTGAAATATTTACTTGTTTTCAAAAGCTTTTAATTCTAATGCTTTAATCAATTTTAATAGAGACTGTTCAACAAAAGGATAACAAGAAAAACAAAAGAATATTTTATTTTAGGTCAAAATTTAGTTTTTAAATATTGGATTTTTTTTTCTTAGTCTGATCCCATTTTTTATAAAAATGAAAGCTGTTTATGGCCTCACCTTTATTTGTAAATGAAGTCCATGCTCCTGTCCTTCTCCACGAAAATCTCCGTCACTTTCTTGTAAAAGTCCTCCTTATTTTCCTTTAGTTTTAAAAATCTTAATCTTCCATTTTGTCAGTCAGTCGGAACAAAAAATAAAAGTAAACGGACCGCTGCAGTGCACTTGACTTTCTGATATCGCTAACTTATTGGTGCCTCTGTGTAGAAGAACAGCAGCAACGAGCACCTGTTGGGCTCACCTTCGCCCCCTTCTGTGCGGCACGGTACTGTCTGCCTCACCTTGTTTCTTCTCACTGCAGTTTAATGTCTGATCAGCAAGACTAGATATGTCACACACATTCATTAAAGATATTAGGAAGACTGTGGAAAGTCAGAGTGTATAATAAACGTGTCTGTAAACATTATATTGGAGACATAAAGAGAGACAGCAACATGCAATTACACGCATCAACCCCGTGTGTGAGTGAGAGCGCAGTCAGTCCGAGGTGAGGTGAGGCTCGTCACTACCGCACCTCACGTTTCTCCCCTGTATTTGAACAGGAAATGCACAAATTCAACAATTTTGAGTATAAAAATTATTGAAATCATTTAAAAAACAAATGTATAGCACAGACCAGTGGACACTTTTATTTTATGTTATCATTATTAGTGTTTTTTACATTTCATGATGAGAGCCTCACCTGCACGTCCCTGGATACTCTCGCCGGCAAGGGCACAGCTGTACGGATGAACTCGGCTAATTTTAAGACCAAATACTGCACGGGAATGGAGGCCACAGTCCTCGTACACGTTTTTATACACACGTGAGTTGGTCACGGAGACGCAGATAGATTTATCTAGAGCAGCGTTTGTTAAATTATGGGTCGCACAGGGTCGTGACTCACCGTCGCTTTTAATGGGAAAGAGTTGCGTACGGTTTTAACAGAGTGTAATTGCAGACCGCAGTACCTAAGAGGTCAGTCATGTAATGCCCCAACATCACGAAATACCCTCAACATCAGTCACGTAACACCCATCACATTAGACTATGATTAGCATTAGGGCCCCGTTATACTGTGGCTAATATTAGGGTTGTGGGAGGGTTATCTGAGTCAAAGGGCGTTTGTGACTGGCGTTGTGGGCATTACCTGATCTATGTCATATATTGCAAGCTGCAGGTAGACCCTTCTCTATGGTTGGTTTGAGAAGAGTCTCGCGATGCAAGCAATTGACTTTGCTGCATACTATGAGTGTCGGCGGCGATTCTACAAGGGCGGGGCTTGGCTTTGGGTCGGGGGCACGATCTGATGGACTTGGGGCCCCATGTATAATGCCGTGCGTAGAACTCACACTATAACTTGGCGCAAGCACAAAGAGATGTCCATACACACAGAAAAATCCAGATGCATAAATCTGTGTGTACACAAACTTCCACGTTTTTCCAATACATAAATCCCGGTCAACGTGAAAAGTAACGCACGTGCACGCACATGCTGTCCCGCCCCAACTTTTCCCAAAATTACGCCTCTTTGAATATGCAAATCAATATAAATAGCCCTTAAGCTCAGCGTTTTGTGAAACAACAATGGCAAAAGCACGGGGAGAAATAGAAGAATTTCAGTGAATAACAAGTGGAGGCAAAGAAAAACATACTGTTTGTTGGTTTAAACAGTGGTATAAACAACAGAAGGAAGTTAATCGAATGACATAGAGTGTCGGAGAAACTTGAAAGCTCAAGTGCAAAGTCGCACAGTGCCTGAAATATAAAAAAAAAACATTGTCAGATATCAAAGTCACCGTGAAAAGCCGAGTTGTAGCCCACCATCTGAGTGTCGTATGAAAGCTTATTAGGGTACAGAGAAAAAAAAAAATAGGGACACGGTGGGAAAAAAGCGCGAAATGTCAACTTTAATCTCAAACTTTTCACTTTAATCACGTAGTTTATTTTGTCATTAAAGTTGAACATCATAAACTTCATCTTAAAATCATTTAATTTACTAGTTTCTCAAATCACATCGTAACTAAAGTAGCACGTTAAATGCTTTGTTTTGTATTTGATCTTCTATGTGCTCTATGTGTGTGAATCACTACGTGCTTCTTAAACGGGCTTTCTCTTCCTCTGACAGGACACAGAATCCATTACATTTGTGATATTACAGCTCCCTGAATAATTTAAAATACTGAGATGTATACATGATATCATTTTCATGATGATAGGAGTTAAAGCACGTTATTAAAGATGGGAACATGGTGGCGCAGTGTTAGTTCATGTCTCACGCAAGATGCTTGCTGCGCTGTGTGCGACCTTCAATGAAATGCTTTATTGCAGCAGTCCTGTCTCTTTCAAACGTACTATCCTCCAATTCCTGTCCTTCCTTTTCTTTCTCCACATACCCACTCGCTACACAATCAGCTCTGTAATTGATGTCAAGCCATCTGTAAGCTTAGAACGCCGATTCTTCAAAACTTTTAAGGAAAATTGAAATATCTTCATAGTACGTGTTTAATTATCCTGTCCATCTATTCTTCCAGTGTCGCATCAGCCCCAGAAAGAATCCAACGCATGGCAGGAACAATCCCTGAACTAGCTAGCGCTGCGACACCGTGTCCTCACGTGTTTAATTATTAACAATATAGATTACTGCGGTGGGCTGGCACCCTGCCTGGGGTTTGTTTCCTGCCTTGTGCCCTGTGTTGGCTGGGTTTGGCTCCAATATGGATTATTTAAATGAAGTTAAAGTTTTATCTGTATAATATAATAAACATATATTGCTGCATTTCATCTTAAAAATGATATCGTCATCATATGTAAATACGTGCTTTACAAAGTAGCTCAGGTTGTGCAATATTATAATTGTAGTGCAAGTTTACAGTGAGATGATTGTACTTATAAGTACAGACAGTTCTTCAAGGAGCAGTTGATGGACTGATTGAGTGCGTTTGTAGTTCTTGGGATGAAACTGTTTCTGAGGTCCAAACAGGAAAGGCTCTGAAGTGTTTGCTGTATGAGAGCAGTTCAATAGACAGCATGGCTGAGGCAGCGTGTGCTTGATGCTGTATACTGATAATTCTCTTTCTGATCAGCTGCTGTAGAGCTGTGATTCACGCTCAGATACAGTGATATAAATACTCCGAGTGGTGCAGTGAGAGTAATATGGAAAAAGATGATCCGCTGTGGCAACCCCTAACAGGAGCAGCTGAAAGAAGATGAAGAAGGTGCAGTGAGAGTAACAACGCTAAAGCAGTTATGGTATTTGGAATAGTTTGACCATTCTGTGGACCATTATATTATTACGGGTTAATTACAATCAGATGCATTAAACTAATAAACAATATGCAGTTAATTTCAATGTATATGATAAAGCTGTGTCAGGGATGTTGATCTGCAAAAGAAAGGGTAACCAAACAGGAACAGTAGCACAGCTTTGACGCTGGGTGCCGCCAGTCTGCAAAACCGAGCGGAGAACTTGTGTACGACAGGGTATCAGGTACCGTGGAAATGTGCGTGGCTTTACGTCAAGTTTAGGTTTTATACATCGCGATTTGAATGCGGAAACGTTCTTATGCAACATTTTTGTGCGTATGCACTGTTTATACATGAGGCCCTTGGTCTCGAAGACTCTAAGAACAGTAGCTCGAGTTCGTGCCGCTCGGGGCAGGACGGGCAGGGAGGTGCTTCAATTTGACACCCTCCAACATATCTGAATATGTTAACCTATTAAAATAGAAAATTAAAATGACGTATAGAGAAAAATTCAGATACATTTTGCACAGATTTATTCATGAATAAACAGCAATAATTTTTCACTTATAATCATTTATAAGCATCAACAAGACAAGAATATCATATAGGCGCACTGATAAGCCGTGTTCTAATTGTTAGTTTAATATAATTACGCTGTGAAAACCAGAACCGGTGTAGTGTACAAGTGATAGGTGGGGATGTTTTCTGCGCAGAGCAAGAACGCATTCGGATTGATAACGAAACAAAATTATACATTGTAAATTAGTTGTTTATCTTCCTAGAAATTATGACCGGTGTAATGTTTATGTTTATTTTTGTTATTGCCTCATAAATTTCAACTGCTGTGTCTGATGTCGTCACAGAAGGACAGTCCGAAAACTATTTTTGAAGCATTTGTGGAAAAAAATCAGAGAATTTTACTTTTCATGACCCTGCTGCTTACACACGAATTGTAGTGAGCCTTTTGTCCAATAATGCTGCCCCCAAAAATGTGCCACCCCCTCCCGCTACGCCACTGGTAAGAGTAAAAAAAAAATGTGTAAGTAATGTACAGGCTTATAAAACACGCGCAAAAATAATCTACCTGCCTATGTACACAGACACTTTGCCAAATATAATTTTTCATTTCCCATAATAAAATAGCTGACTCTCTGCGTGGCTTATCTTGTTTTATTTAATTTCATTTTAGAAACCAAGCGCGCCTCTCACATCGCAGTAAAGCCGAGGTGCGGTCACCTTTGTAAAATCATTTTAGTAAAAAAAAAAATATTAAAAACAAGCAAACAAAATCAAAACAGCCCTCCTGTGGACGTTTCCCCGCCGTAAACACATTTCAAAGACAAACAAATGTCCGTTTGCTTTTCCGCGATGACCTTGAACCTCGCAATCCAATTGTTGCTTTTTTACAATCCGAGCGCTCCGCTCGCCTGAAGGAAACATCAGAAGGCTTCCTTGGCGGCCGCATTGTTGATTCTTGCATTCCGTGCCTGCAGTCCTCGGCTTCTAATCAGCGCTCTACCCACGGAAAAGATTTACCTTCCGCCTCTCCTGTGCCACTGAAGTCAAATTAAACGAAAGCTATAGTGATTGGGGCGAGGGGGGTCTAGCAAACAGCGGCCCCCTTTTCTATTTGACAAACACACTTTCGTTTCCAGACGGAGCAGACTAAGCCTCCGGGCTAGGACAGTGTTATCTTCCATCCTCATTTTTTGAAGGTACAGTTTCAAACGGTATGTGAAGTTCTTCCTCAGTAGGGATTTGGCCAATTAGAACAGAGCAGGTGTATGTACGGTGCCAGTTAATAAGGTTTATTCACCTCCTTTCCCAGAAAACGCACCTAAACCATATGATCCAACATCTCCCAGGGGGTACCCTTGCCCCACACAATGTGTTCTGAATGATTGTATCATTCTGTGTTGTGGTACGTGAGCCCCAAACCTCCAACACGAACACACACAGAGTCCCAGGTTCAAATAGGGGATGGTTTATTCTCCAAACCCTCCACAATACCTCAAAGTAGCACAAGCACAAATGATCTGTCTCTCTACAGCCCGCAAGAGTCTTACCACAGCTCTGCCCTTCTCCAGCTGAGTGTTGCCTTTCTTCCTTCCAACTGGGTAAGGGAGTGTGGTCCCTTTTATTAAAAGACCCGGGAGTACTTCTGGTGCCAGTGCTATTGCCCGAAGGAAGCACCTCCGGGTTATACGGAAGTCCCACTTTAGGGAGCTTATCTCCCTGCAGCGCCCCCTTGTGGCACTCACAGACCCTAGCAGGGCTGTGTTGCCAGACTACACTTCCCAGCATGCCTTTCTGGTTCTGTAGTTGGCACCAATATCCATACTGGGCTCCTAGAGTGCTCAGGGAGTAAAAAGTCCCCAGCGACATTTTTCCTTTCTGGTGGGCTGTCCGTCCATCCTCTCTGGCCCTCTCTTCTGTGTCTGATCCCCTTCTCCTCCCTGCTAGGAGCCTCCAGTCCAGGTAAGGAACCATCGCTTTCTCCTGGCCGGGATGCCTGTCCAGCCCATGTAGCATTTACAGGTACCAGACCTAAACTGAAAATGCCAGTCATTCAGGAGACTGATGGCAGCTTGCAGGATTTACAAAGCTTGAGTCGTAATGCAGGACGCCATCCACTCCAGGGACATCTCAAACACCAAAGAACAGCAAGTTGGAAATCAGCCTTATGGGCCATGAATGGGCAAAGCACCCTATCTGATGGATCCAGAAATGGTTTAATGTCACTGAGCTCCACTGCACACCTAACCCAGTCTGTTATTGTACGTTGTGCTATAGTATACAGTGTGTATGACATGGCACATACAGATAGATAGATAGGAAAGGCACTATATGATAGATAGATAGATAGATAGATAGATAGATAGATAGATAGATAGATAGATAGATCTCCTCAGTCTGATAGTGGAACAGGATGGTGACAGTAGTCTATCGCTGAAGCTGCTCCTCTGTCTGGAGATGATCCTGTTCAGTGGATGTAGTGGATCCTCCATGATTGACATGAGCCTGCTCAGCGCCCGTCGCTCTGCCACAAATGTCAGACTGTCCAGCTCTGTGCCTACAACAGAGCATGCCTTCCTCACCAGTTTGTCCAGATGTGAGGCGTCCCTCTTCTTTATGCTGCCTCCACCGCTTAGAAGAGGGCACTCACCACAACCGTCTGATAGAACATCTGCAGCATCTTATTGCAGATGTTGAAGGATGCCAGCCTTCTAAGGAAGTATAGTCAGCTCTGTCCTTTCTTGCACAGAGCGTCAGTGTTGGCAGGCCAGTCCAATTTATCATCCAGCTGCACTCCTAGGTATTTATAGGTCTGTACCACCATTAAGGAAAATTAGGCATTAGCCTAGGGCATAGATCATAAGGGTACCCAGCTGCACGAGTAAACTACTAAACAATAAACTGGCGCACTAATATGTTTGGCATTGGTGCAAAATAACCTAGTACTGGCACTGGGCACACAGTATATCAATAGATTGCTTTTTCCATCTTTTTGCATTTCTCTTGTCGTTTCTAACGTGAAGTGATATGAATTCCAAGTTACTGGTTCAAGATAAGTTAAAATATATATTGTCATACTAACAGAGATATCTGGTGCTTCCCCAGTTGGGGACATCAGTTGGTGCTACGCAGGGTGGGGTCATAAAGTAAACTTTATAACGACATGCAACTGATGGTGCTCTCCGGCAACACTGTTGAATCTCTACAAAATCAGGTGGATTTACATTCCAAATACATGCCATTGTACCCCGCATTGCCAGTGGTGGAGATGCCAACTATAATTTGGAGTGAACATACAGTAGTCTACAGTCTTCACCTGCAGAGGGTGGCAGACATAGGCTCAAATATGATAGTTTCCATACCACACAAAGAGACATGCATTCAACTTTCTATTGTTACAGCACTGCCTGAGGGTGAGCCAGCAACTGTAGTAATAACAGTAATAGCTGGCATGCCATCATGTAAATGGGCAGCGCCAGAGTCAGCTGCAGGGTCAGGTCAGGTTGGGGAGCATCCACTGGCACCACACGACAGAACAGCTCGGGACCCCGGTTGGCACCACCCCAGGCACACGTGGTCCAGTCCCACCACCCAGAAATGACCCTCTATCTGCCGCAGTCAGGTGTTATGTGGGTGTCCCCTTGGCCAACAACAAGGGTCCTGTGAGTCTGACCACCCTCGGAGACTCTCGCCGCATGGCCGTAGTGCCGTAACTGACGCTCCCTCACAATGCAGGTCATGTGCCACATTTGGGACTCCGGGAACAACACAAAGTCAAACCAGCGGTACCCAAGAAAAAAAAAAAAATCTGCAGGTGTCTCAAGGCCCTGAGACCACCCAGCCCCCTCTAGGCATTCTACCTAACATCAGTGGCCTCAATCAGTCCTCATGGCATTCAGGCTTCACATGGAAGAACTTGATGATGATGATGGTCATGTGGACCTCTGGCATTTAGTCTATCAATGTAGAGAAGACAGGAAGCACCAGGGCTATAAACACTTGGACCTTTTGCATAGATATCATAAGCGCCACATACCCCTTTCCAGCGACCTCATGATCCCCCCATGCTCTCACAGTCCATCTACTGACTTCATAGGAAGAGTCACCAGAGACATGAATGTCACTGCCAAGGTAAGTAAACCTCTCAACAAGGTCAACAGTCTCTCCGCAAACAGACACACTGCTGATGGCCGTGCCCAAGAGGTCATTAAAGGCCTGGATCTTGTCACAGTCCCAGACACTCAGACCCCTCACTCAGTCTCTTGGGAGCCCCGTTCCGAGCCTCCATTGACTCTGAGAAGATCACAGCATTGTCAGCAAAGTCAAGATCAGTGAATCTTTCTTCATCAACAGATGCCCCACAGCTGCTGGACCCCCCAACCCTGCCCAATACCTGAACAGAGTAGGAGCAAAAACACACCCCTGGTGAACCCCAGAATTAACTGGGAAAAACACAAAGGTTCTGCCTCCACTCTACATAGCACTCACAGTACCAGTGTACACGGCCATGATAGCCAGGAACCTCGAGGGGATCCTGAGAGGTCTCAGAATGTCCCACAGTGCAGCTCGATCAACTGAGTCAAACGCTTTATGAAAATCAGCAGAGGCTGCAAAGAAACTCTGCCGATATTCACGTTTGCACTCCAAGAGGACCCTCAGTGCCAGGATGCAGTCGATGGTAGACTTCTCAGGCATAAAACCAGACTGTTCCGGTCACTGGTGGATGAGCAAGTGATCACGGATCCTGCTGAGGACGACCCTAGTGATGACCTCAACTGGCACTGAGAGCAGTGTTATCCCCCTATAGTCGCCACAATCCAGGTGATCACCATTCCCCTTCCAGACAGGGATGACAAGTCCTGTTTTCCAGTCAGTCTTGATGGCGCCCCCTGTAGGGCAGCAGGGGATCTTGTTATAAAAGGTCGGTTTGGCTAAAGTCACATAGGGGTTCCCACTAATGCTGCAGCAGTGAGCCTTCCTTCTAAAGACCACCTAACAGAGTGATGCAAAGAGTGAGAATCCATGGGCACCTGGCATTACGTTGGTGTGAGAAGTGGGATGAGGAGAAGACCGACAGGCTGACTTAGTGCTGCAGAGACACAAAATGGACTCGCTGGGCTCTTCTGAGGAGTTTCTGGACCGTTAGGCTGAGCTCTCAAATCTCGATGCTGTGAAACTCAAGTCCCCAAACCATCCCATAAATACCCACTAAATGGGGAATTTCCATCCAAAACCCTGGTTAGTATTGCAGAAGGCAATGTAGAATCTTTATAAATGAACAATTTATTTTTTTAAATGGCTCTGGAGATAGTGAAGAGACACAGCAGGGAAAGCCGGAAAAGGCAAAGATAATCCCAGGCCAACAAGTCTGAAATGCAAATTCAGCAAACACAGTCAAGAAAAGAAAGGTGTGAAACATAGAAAATCACAGTTAAAAAGAAAAAACTCACCAACTCCCAAGTGCATTCGAAAGAACCAGAAGAGACCACCCTCAGTGGCAACCCACTGTCCCTGGCAGTTCATTCCATTGCACTTGGAACAGGCAGGTGACCACCACCTGTACTGGGGGACCACCCACGATACCCAAGGCACATGATGAAAGATGCCTAAACATAAAGAGATGAAATGATCAATAGTGTAATCACACACAATGAAGAATATAAACAATGGCGTCTGAACTCCAGTCAAGAGAGGAACCCTGGTGGAAACAAAACACTGGAACGCCATTTACAGCATCGGTGCAGGAAGGAAGACCACTGAGAGTCTGCCACCTCTGCGGCACTTCCAACAATTCTCCATCTGCTAAGGACCATTGGCCTGAATGCACAGGGGGCTCGTCAGACTCAGCATAGTGTGGCACATAAAGTTACCCCGGACCCCAGGTGAGCAGTGTGAAGCAAGACCCAGGGGGAGATTAAGACTATGCAGGCAACGGATGAGCAGAAATGGTGTCGAGATCCAGCTTGCAGCTTTAGTGAAGGACAAGAGAAGAAACAACTGCAGCTCAAAACAAGGTGGTCCGTCTTCCCTCACGTAATAGAAGACCACCATATAAAGTTGTGCAGCATGAAACACCTCAACTGACACCACCTGACGGCGTAGCACTCAGCATCTCTGACAACAAAGCACTCAGGTCCTGTGCTGATGTGTTATCTGTCATCAGTTGAAACGAAGACCACCTTGCTGTTCCAAAGAGTTTGTAAGCCAACGCAATGAGTTGGAAGCAGTCAAAAGGGAGGGTGGTGGGGTTGGGGGGGAGGGAGGGGGCTGCTATGTAATGGTGCAGACACTTTGCATCAGCCAGGAGGTGAACCACCAACAGTGTGAGCTGGCATTCCGTCATGCCCATGAGCAGCTTCAGCGCCAGCTGCATGGAAGCCTAATAAAAAGGTTAAGCCTGCCAAAGTCACATGATTTGCGGTGAATGAAGCAACAGCGTGTGGTCCGACAAAGCGAGTTACTTTAAATTGTGATGTGCTGAGCGAGGGTCCTTTGTGTCAGCGTTGGCCAGTGCCAGTGTGACGCTGCAGCTTATTAGATGTCCAGGCATTTGCTTGTCTGATTAGTGACCAGCATGGGGTGTTGCAGGGATAAACTGCAGCCCAGTGACTTAGTACTGGTTTAAGTGGGTTCAAA
The DNA here is from genome assembly GCA_026402145.1 of Polypterus bichir lapradei. Classification (NCBI taxonomy): domain Eukaryota; kingdom Metazoa; phylum Chordata; class Cladistia; order Polypteriformes; family Polypteridae; genus Polypterus; species Polypterus bichir. Next base: position 33,272,001 of record JANRMT010027041.1, read on the forward strand.
ATTGGAGGAATAGATGGGTGCATATGGGACAGCATGGTAGTGTGGTTATTAGGCCAGTCCTAGTCACTGGCTTGTGCAGATTCTGATTTGCTTTCATTATGGGGTCTCTGTAGATAATCCACCCCACAATCCCATTCCGAAGAGGTTAGATGCCAGGTGGAAATGAATGCAGTACCCGGCGCACACGTGACTATGTGCTGTGATGGACTGGCACAGATAGACTTGATAGACTCCAATCCTCACCAAAGCTTATATATGGCAAATATAATTAGAAGTGTTGCATTATCACAGACTGGCCAGCAGGTGGTGCACCACACAGAGGAGAATCCCTCCATCCATTTTACTGAAAGTACTTAAAGGGACATCAGGATCATTTAAAGGTTTACAGGACCATACTGGGGAGCCGAACCCAATCCCCGAGGCAATAGCACAAAATAAGATGCAGTTCTGGAGGGGGTGCCAGTCCATGGCAGGGCACACGCCAACACTCAGTGACATAATGGACACTTAGAGAACACTAAGGCTTAGCCACACTCCAAGGGTACTGGAAGAACACATCACTGCTTTATGGCTCCCTCGTGACCTGCAGGTGGTCTGCAGATGTTCAATGAATGCTTCTACCCCATAACAAGTAACGGTCAAAGAGAACTTGAACCTCTTAGAAGGATTTAGCTTTGATTTGGAAAAAAGTCTTTGTTTTAGACCAGAATATTCACATAATGAAAGACATTAGTGCTTAATTGATTTCCTCTTCACTGTTTATTTTATGCCAGCTCATTTCTTTCCGTCTTGCCCGGGAAGCAGGTGAGTGAGTGATCACTAAGACCACCAGCTCTGTGTTTATGGCAAACCTGTCTGATATTCCGGAGATGAACATCTACACCGCTGCTTCATTCCACTTAATTGCTGTCCGACTTTTAATAGTCAGAAAGTTTATAGCAGAAGCCAAGTGCTGTTACCTACAAGCTCTTCTCGTCAGTGCTTTACTGCTGCCTGAGTGGACAACCTGACATCCTGAGGTGTCCATCACAGCCTTTTATCAACTGGGCTGCCATCCAGGAGCACTTAGCCTCAGGGTGGCCTGCAGCCAGACAGTTTGTCTTTTTACTTCATCCTGCTTTCTGTGCAAATACAGCAACCAGATAGAGCATTGCCTGGCAGAAATGTGGGCAGCATGAGCAGCGCTGACGGATCTCAGGAGGAACATCTACTCGGGTGAAACCGAGAAGTCACTTTGTGCCGTCATTATTTAGGGGGGACATCCAGCTGCACCTCCAGTGTGACAGACTGGTGAAGAAAAACCATTAGCTATATGCCTCTGCTTGGTCAGGAGGGAGTCAAGGCGGACATCACGGCTGGAGCCTGTCAGAGGTCTAAAGGCACACATGGGGTTGAGACGCCTTCTTTTATATTAAGTCAATACACTGGATGCCTTGGCATTGGCACACAGGTTGGCTGGCATACCTAACTTTACACTTTCATGCTGTCACTGAAGAACCCACTTTTCTGGCTTGATAGAGAAATAAGAAATACATTAAGGAATAGGAATGGAACTTGAGATAGATAGATAGATAGATAGATAGATAGATAGATAGATAGATAGATAGATAGATAGATAGATAGATAGATAGATAGATAGAGAGTGATCCAGATCTAATTATACATTTTTCATTACGCTATAACTTATTAAGTTTATTACATAGAAAATCACCCGAAAAATCGTCATCCAGACGATCTGGATCTGCATAATTAGATCTGGACCACCCTGTACATAGATAGATAGATATCTCAAATGCTGACCCTATCTATCTATCTATCTATCTATCTATCTATCTATCTATCTATCTATCTATCTATCTATCTATCTATCTATCTGTCGTAAACTTCACATAATCTATCTATCTATCTATCTATCTATCTATCTATCTATCTATCTATCTATCTATCTATCTATCTATCTATCTATCTATCTATCAAGAACTTCACATTATCTATCTATCTATCTATCTATCTATCTATCTATCTATCTATCTATCTATCTATCTATTGTTGTTTATGGCCGGCCGTTTATCCCGGCCAATACCCCCAAGCCACCAGGAGGAGCCCTCCCTGCAGTATGGAGGTCCCCCGAAGACTAGCAGGGCATCATGGACATTGCAGTTTTTATACGCAGCCCTGCTGGATGCCATGGGGGCCGCTAGGGGACGCTGGGGGGGGAACAACGGTTATTTACCCTACGCCCTGGAAGTACGTCCAAGTCACATGGACAAGGGGAATGACATGCTTCCGGGGTGAAGAAAAGGACTTTTTACCTGACCCAGAAGTGATACAAGATCACATGGACTGGGGATTGGGAACACTTCTGGGTCAGGGAATATAAAAGGACTATGGGAGCTCCCAGACGGCGAGCTGAGCTGGGTGGAAGGGTGGCAATGCGTCTGAGAGTTGGAGGATTGTTTATTGATAGTGATTATTAGTTATTTATGAGTATAGTGGAGGAGAGGGTGCTTTGGGCACTGTGGCGATTTAATAAAGTCATCATTTGGACTTTTATCTGGTGTCTGGAGTCGTGGACAGGGGTTCAAGGGAGCGATAGCGCCCCCAATCTGTCACACTATCTCTCTATCTATCTATCTATCTATCTATCTATCTATCTATCTATCATGCACTTCACATTATCTATCTATCTATCTATCTATCTATCTATCTATCTATCTATCTATATTAGATTCACTTTCTAATCCTATCAATGCTTTCACTAAATCCCATAAGTTGCTTGCTTGTCCCAAGCTGGATGCCTCAGTAAATACCTTGCCACCCTCCCACTGTAAACCTTCCAGTGGTTTGTGCTGGTATAACTCTGACCCACTGGACATCCTGACTGGTATTTGTACTTTTCAATCCTCTCATCACCTATCATAAGTAGATCTCTGCGCTTCAGTATTGGGCATTTGCTGCCTAACAGAGTGACCCATAAAAACCCCTCTGAAATAGATGAAATTAATGCCATCTTGAAATATTTAATCGAGGTTGCCCAAATGCACGGACTATTTAAGATTCACATTCTAATCCTAACAATGCTGTCATTGAAATCCCACAGTTTTCTCATTTGTGCCTGGCATGATGCCACCTGAATGAATGCCCCAATCCCAACCCTGCATGTTGGCTAAGAATGGCATCCTCAGACTTTCAAGACCTAAACAGGACCTTCTGGTTTACTGGTTTGCATTTGGTAAGATAAATGCCCCTGTTAAAGATGTGCAAGCCAGCGGGCATTGGCATCCTCCCACTTTAATCCTGTCAATACAGGACAAGAACTGAAGAGACATGACAGGCCCACGTTTAGGTATAATGAGGTTAGCACGTCCAGTGGAGATGTTTTAGCATCAGAGGCGTCCTTAGGGGTGTGCGGGCCTCAGGGCTGACCAACCCCATGTGGGGCCGGTTATGTCAAACGCTGTTAGTGGTATGTGTGGACTGTATAAACGTGAATGCGAATTTAATAAAAATAATGTTAACATACAGCGGATTTCTCATTACAGTATTCAGCTACATTTTTGCAAGATAACACGTGGACTTTATCAAAATATAACTGGAGAATAAAACTTGACAAATCCGCTCAATCGGGACATGTGGACCTTAAAAGTGGGGCCCCCTTAGGAGCGGGGCCTGGGGAAGTTCCCCACTTGCCACCCCCAAATGCCGCTCTCGTTTAGCATAGAGGCAGAGGGGTGGTGTGGAGTTGGCATCCCTGACACACGGTTTGTATGTGCACTTGTGTGTTGATTGGTATCGGGGAGCGAGCTGAACTGTGGATGGCTACCTGTCCTAACGTTCAGTTCTGAACACGGGTCACTTATACTCGTCACTTACCAAAATACGTCGAGTCCTTCAAGTGTGCAGTGAAGTAAAGAACAACAACATTCATTTCTGTAGCACATTTTCATACAGACACTGTAGCTCAGAGTGCTTTACAAGATGTCAAGGAGAAGAAAGAGAAAAAGCAAAACAAGATCAGAGAAGAATATGAATGAAAAACATATAAATCTACCCGATATGATAAAATAGAAGAAGAGAAGGGTCCTTGTATGCGATATGAGGATGTCAGTCTCTAAAGATGAGTCTGGTGGTAAGGTGAGCTGGTGGGAGGACAGAAAAAACAAAACAAAATCTGCAGGGGTTCCAAAGCCAAAAAGACCAGCCAGCCCACTGGGGCATCCTACCTACCATAAATGTACTGAAGCCATTCCTCTTTGTCATCTGAGGGGATTCGATGCCGTGGTCTTGTGGCCAGCTGGGACAGCCACCTCTATTAGCATCACAGGGCCTCGGTCAGCTGGTGGACCACCACAGAGCACCCAGAAAAGACAGAACAGTAAAGCAGAGATTAGTAAATCCCTTAAAAGTATAATTCTACAACTATATAGTTAAATAGCGACTGGGAGCCCGATCGAATCGGGCTACAAATTCTACGTTTGTGAAATCCATACTTTCTCTGCAAAGAATTATTTGGTTTTTTAAGTCCTTAAAATGATTTTGTTATCATGGCACTGATTTGTGCTTAAAATAGACCTTCTCGGTCGATGTAATGAAGAGCTTCCTGTTTAAACGGGGCTGTGAGACGTGAACTCAGCTCTTCGGTGCACCTCATTTGATATTTTCCAGCAAACAAATTTTCAAAACAAGCCGTATGTTACGACTCTAATCAGAGTCGGAGTAATAATTATGTTGCCGTGGTCATTTTAGATCTGAAATTGGCTAAAATTTAAACAATGACCGTTGTTAATACCCAGCCGTCATTACTCAGTTTGCCAATAGATGTCAGAAGGACGGATGCCAAAACCGAACTGCCCAAAGACAGATTTTGACGTACCAAGCAAATGGCGATACTTTCTAAATTACAGTGGAACCTCGGTTTGCAAGCATAATTCGTTCCGGAAACGTGCTCGCAGTCCAAAGCACTCGTATATCAAAGTGAATTTCCCCATAAGAAATAATGGAAACTCGGATGATTCGTTCCATAACGAATTAATACAAAATATAAAGGGTGGCGCAGTGGTAGCGTTGCTGCCTCGCAGTTAGGAGACCCGGGTTCGCTTCCCAGGTCCTCCCTGCGTGGAGTTTGCATGTTCTCCCTGTGTCTGCGTGGGTTTCCTCCCACAGTCCAAAGGCATGCAGGTTAGGTGCATTGGCGATTCTAAATTGGCCCTAGTGTGTGCTTGGTGTTCGTGTGTGTTCTGCGGTGGGTTGGCACCCTGCCCAGGATTGGTTCCTGCCTTGTTGGATGGGATTGGCTCCCCGTGACCCTGTGTTTGGATTCAGCAGGTTGGAAGATGGATGGATGGACAAAATATAAAGTAAAAATACATAAAACAAATTAACCTGCATTTTACCTTTGAAAAGAATCATGGCTGGTGTGAGTGAGATTCTAAACTCTTGTGGGATTCCACCCAACAGGATAACATGCGGAAGAACGTCCCAGAGCAATCGCAGTCTCCCAGTGCTGTAGCAGTTCGCCGTATAAGCGTATCCAAAAAGATCGCAGACATGCTATAAGCGCCTGCCGTCGATGGGTGATACAAGGAACATTATAAAGATCCCACTACAATAAATAACCGTGCTGTAGCTGTTTCAAGCTGAATAAAGGTGGTGTTGTTAAAGTACTGAGACTCAGCTTCGTGTTCACAGCACACACGTGAGCGTGCACGCACACACACACACAGTTACAATGCTGTAGTAAACAGTATACGCTCGTACGGATGTTGATTATATGAGTGAGGCACACAGACTCAGACGGAGAATAGGAGACGATTGCCCTCAAGAGGAGAGAGAGAGAGAGAGAGAGAGAGAGCGAGATAAGGAGAGAGAGAGACGCGCGGGCGAGCGAGAGAGATAAGGAGAGAGAGAGAGGACTCAGACGGAGAATAGGAGACGATTGTTCTCAAGAGAAGAGAGAGAGAGAGAGAGAGAGACGCTTGCGCGAGCGAGAGAGATAAGGAGAGAGAGAGACGAGCGCGCGAGCGAGAGAGATAAGGAGAGAGAGAGAGAAGAACCATCAGCTCAGTAGTGATCACATGACGCTCAGCAGACAAAGTGTATCCATACTACTCGTATTGCAAGACATCGCTCGTTTATCAAGTCAAAATTTATTAAAAAATTTAGCTCGCCTTGCAAAACACTCGTAAACCAAGTTACTTGCAAACCGAGGTTCCACTGTACTTACGGTTCCAGAGCTGTCAAAGGGTTTAAGTCAGTCGACGATGTTAGTCCTTGAAGGTACGCCCCACCAAACCAACGTTCCAAAAACCAACCGAACTTTCTGTTATCTGCTCGAGCCAACACCGACTTACTATACTCGGTCGTCCAGCGGTGTCACTGAAGCATTCTTAGCCAATCATGCAATATTGTGTCTGCGTTTGCCACGTTATGTTCTAACTACAGAGGCAGAGTCGCATTGCATGGTTCTAACTTGTATTGAGTTGAGTTATTGACGTGAACACCATACATACGGGGTATTGATGCGAACACCATACATATGGATAGTATCAAATTATATATGAGGATTAGAAGTACAACTACAACTTTAAACAGGACAAATTAAAATAAAGAGCTGCGTGTGGTCTTCACGACAAAAAACAACCCCAAGACTCCCTAGCAGTTTGACTCTACCGGTGAACTTGCAGAGGCGTCCGCTAACTCATAAGAATGACCCTGTGCAGAGGACGTAGACCAACCTGTGCTTGCCGCCCCTCTGGCCTTCCTAAGAAGATATCATATACAATAAAATACAATACAGTTTATTTTTGTATAGCCCAAAATCACACAGGAAGTGCCACAATGGGCTTTAACAGGCCCTGCCTCTTGACAGCCCCCCAGCCTTGACTCTCTAAGAAGACAAGGAAAAACTCCCAAAAAAAAACCTTGTAGGGAAAAATGGAAGAAACCTCGGGAAAGGCAGTTCAAAGAGAGACCCCTTTCCAGGTAGGTTGGGCGTGCAGTGGGTGTCAAAAGAAGGGGTTCAATACAATACAATACACAGAACAGAACAAATCCTTAATAAAGCATAATAATACAAATTTTAGAAGTACAGAGCAGTACAGAGCAGAATTTAACAGTAGATGATATCACATAATAAGATTTTGATATTTTTAGAGTGCTGGAGACCTCATCCGTCAAGCTGCCTCCCCATTTGGCCATTCCACGGCTGAAACGTTGCTCGGCCAGCCAATCCAATGAAAGGGCCCTTCTTTCCCATGATTCCTGTGATCCTCCACCAGGGATGACTTTACTATAGGCAGGCAAACAACTTGGCAGGTGGGCCGTGGCACCAATTGCCACATTTGAGTACATATCTTAGCCGTATCACTGCCACGTGAGTCCTAGGGATCTTTGTCTCGAGAAAACACCTCCAGAGAGAGAGGGTGATTTTAGGGAAAATGTTATCAGAGCCTTCCAACAGCTGGCCTTGTTTTGAGCTGCCTGCAAACTGGACATGTAGTCGAGTGCAGTGGTGGCACCAACTGAGCAGGACAGGCTGGCACCTGTCTAAGGTAAACGGATGGTAGCTTGGCGTGTGAGCGTACAAAGTGCATGGATCACCCAGCTGAGTCGAATGAGAAGTGAGGGGCCTGCAACATCGGAAAAAAATGTAAAAAAGTAAACGCATGCGCCATCTAGTGGCTGTGGTCGAGTGTGAGCAGAGTGGACTGCTCCATACACACACAGGTCTTTTGTTTATATACTGTTAGTCTAATAAGTGCCCTGAAATGGGGGGACGGTGTATAAAAAGTGTTGTCATTTCTACAGGCGGGTTCACTTCCCGAGTCCTCCCTGCGTGGAGTTTGCATGTTCTCCCAGTGTCTGCGTGGGTTTCCTCCCACAGTCCAAAGACATGCAGGTTAGGTGCATTGTTGACCCTAAATTGTCCATAGTGTGTGCTTGGTGTGTGGGTGTGTGTGTGTGTGCTCCCGGCCCTAGGTTTGTTTCCTGCCTTGCGCCCTGTGCTGGCTGAGATTGGCTCCAGCAGACCCCTGTGACCCTATAGTTAGGATATAGCGGTTTGGACAAAGGATGAATGGATGGATTTCTACAGGCTGTGACAGAAATGTATGCAAAGTGTGCACTTCAATCACGTCTGAATTGTTTGATTTGTAATTGTAAACTGTGGAGCAGAGGGGTAGGTCACAAACATTATGGAGGACACTGTGTATCAGGGATCTCACACTCCGGTCCTGGAGGGCCACAGTGGCTGCAGGTTTTCATTCTAACCCTTTCCTTAATCAGTGACCTGTTTTTGCTGCTAATTAACTTCTTTTTAATTCATTTTAATTGACTTGTTTTTTAAAGATATGTTGCCCTCAATTTCTTCATCGTTCTTCTGAATTGCTAAATTAGGCAGAAATGAAATGAGAAGTCAACAGAAGAGCCTCAAACTCCCACCAGTTTCACTCTAACCAGTTGCTTAATCAGGTGCTGAGTCTTGTCGATAATTAAGCCTGTTTTTTAATTCCATGGCTTGTTGCTGCTCTCAATGTCCAATAGCAGACACTTCTGAAACTGTTGACTTTCTCTTTTCTAAGCGTACTGGTAAAATGTTTTATGGACCTGAGCAGATCAACATTCCTGAGACTTCCACCCTTTTTATATTCAGATATTGTGTGATGGACACAGATTAGTTAGTCTCATTTTGTAGTCTCATTATTGTTTGGCTGCTAGTTAAGGAAAACAAAACGATTATTGGGTCTGAGTCTTCAAGAGCAAGTCAAATAAAATTAATTCAAAAGAAGTTAATTAGCAGCAAAAACAGGTCACTAATTAAGAAAAGGCATAGAATGAAAACCTGCAGCCACTGCGGCCCACCAGGACTGGAGTTTGAGACCCCTGCTATGTATATTGTTGTGTACAGCCTGCTCGGCTTGGACACCAGCTGGATGGAAGGACCAGGGGGGAGAGAACATGGTCAGGGCATTATCCCGCCGGCACACTAGAGGGCACCACAGATTACCACAGGGCATGCTGGGAGTTGGAGTCTGCTGCAGCCCTGTTGGTCTCTGTGGGTACCACCAAGGGGAAGGTGCAGAGATTGCACAGCCCTATTACATCAGGCATCCGCCATACCTGCAGGGGGTGATTCTAGACCACCTAAACGAGCCACCTGGAATACTCCCAGGAGCTTAACGGGAGCTACCCGCCTTCATTCTGGGAGCCAGAGTCATGAGGAAGAGGATGATGCTTGCCAGAGGAGGAGTGGAGGAACAAGACGGAAAGGAAGAAGAAAGGAAAAGAGAAAGTTGTGCGTATTTGTACTTTATTGTACTGAGCTGCTGTGGGAGCGAGGGCAAAGCGCTTCCCCACTTAATATACGTGTGTGGTATGCTAAACCTGTGCCTGGTGTCTGTCTGTGTCGGGTTTGGGTGACTGGTGCGCCCCATGCAGGCCACAATATACACACATATGTACTGTATATATACAGTATAGACCAGGGGTCTCCAACACGTCGCTCGCCAGCTACCGGTGGCTCGCAACCCTTTTCCTAGTAGCTCGCCAAAGGGTTAATGAATCCTATGTAAATTTGAAAACTTGATTAGTCAAATTAGGGATGGGCGATCTTTCCAAAAAATCTGATCACGATCCTTTTAAAACAAAATCACGATCCACAATTTGAATGGCAATCTATCTTTTCAATGTGGCCTACACTTAAGAAAATATCCGGACTCAAACTCATCAAGACCTAAGTAACACTTTATTTTAAATATCAAACAAAGTTGAATTCAGTTGTTCTCTCGTTCGCTGCCTAAGTGGAGTTAAGGAATGCACCCCAAAGCTGACGAGTGAGTGAGGAAGACCTCTCCCCTCAGCCCATTGCATCTCAATCAGATTTGCACAAATAAATCGGTACCGCAAGCCAACTCTGATACGTAGCGAAATAAGAGAAGTTGCAAAATCAACCGGAATATTCAAGCAAATTATAGAAAAAAACCCGATTTAAATCCGCTAAGTAGTTCTCTCGTGAAAAGCGGACAGACATACAGACAGACAGCGAAACATTGGATTTTATATACAGTATTATATGTTAGTAAACCTTCAAAATAATGTGCAGTTAATGTTTCAACAGCATTCTCAGCATTTCTGGAGCTTAGCAGAGCCAGATAACTATAAGAATCTGCACCAAGCAGCTCTGGAAATGTCTCCTTTGTTTGGGTCTCCTTACCTCTGTGAGTCTGACATGAATGTCATGAAATCAAAGTTCAGAACAAGAGTGACAGACAAACATTTAAATGACTCCATTAGAGTGAACCTAAGTGGCTCCACTCCACCATACACCTCTCTTGTTGCCTCCATGCAGTGCCAGTCATCTGGCTAACTAAAAAACACACCACACATGTAACTGGACATGTGAATAAAGTGAAACAGTGACATGTGACAAAATGACAAATGAATTAGTCAGATCTGTGTATTTGGAATTGCATTGCTTTGTTTTGACAGCATTCTTGTTTTAATTCAATAGAGTGAGATACACTAGAAAATGCACACAGACATACAAAATGCACTTGCAGGTGAACTAAATATTTTTTGTGATGTTTTACTGCAAAATGTGAGTTGTGGACACCAACATTTTGTAAATGTTCAGGCAAAAGAAGCGTGTTCAGTTTGTTTGGGTTGAAATAAAATATGAGAATAAACGTTAGAAAACATGAGTAGCTCTCGGCCATTTTCATTTTGTAAAAGTAGCTCTGAGGAGAAAAAAGGTTGGAGATCCCTGGTATAGACCCTAAAAAGCACTATCCATATACTGTGAATATACTTTCCAAATGAACTCTTATACTGATGAAGTAACATTAACAATTAAAAGGCAGAGCTGCAAAATAGGGTGGGCAAATGAGCAAAGTGGGTGGGCATAGCCCTACCTGGGCCCTAATGTGGTACCATGCTGGCTGGCACTCCTTCACTGGCACTTCAATCTGGATGGCACATTTCTGCTTTAGTGTTTTAAATCTGTGAGGATGCCCTGGTAAAGACCTTTCAACTTGATGGCGTCCACATCTTCACACTTTAATCCTTCCATTGTCTAGAACTTAAGTATAGTGATTTGTGCCCGCTAGACAACCTCTTTAAGAGTCCTCTCTAATCCTGACAATGGATGACGTGGCCCTGCTTTACCGGTTTGCACCGGCATGACTGAATGTCTCCAGACGTACTTCTCCTGTCAGGACTCTGCATACCACAGTCTTAGAAATGCTCGCTCTTTCATGGCACTTTACTGGGTTGTGTGGTGCTGGGTGGTGTGGTGCTCCATGGCACCATTTCATTCTGGAAAGAGCAGAGTGCATGTAATGTTGCTTCTTTGCGCTTTGAAAACATTCCGAATATGTGTACAAAACAGAAACATTCAATGTTCGGTGGGCTACCTAGCAGGAAAGCAACAGATCAAGAAAACGTGAACTTAGCCGGCATTACCGCGTGCAGTGAGAGTCCTTTTAAAATCAAGAACCCGTTCGTTGCCAGCTGTTCATGGCTATTTATGGCATCTGTTACGAAATTAGATTAATAAAGGAGCCTTCACGTGAAGGATCCTTTTGAACCAAAGATGATTCCTCTATGCCAGTGGTTCTTACACTTTTTTTTCCCCCGAGACCCAGTTCTATCTTGGCTACCCGTAACCGTCATGGCACAGCGGCCAATCATCGTGCCGTGCCCTGCCGATCGACCCGTTTTGAGGAATCGCCGTGGACTTTCGTCCTGGGTGGGTGAGGGGGTACCCCCTTGAAGATTCGTCTGCAAACTGAGCCTGGGGTGGGGTCTGTGTCTGTCATGCAAGCGACAACCCATCGCGTGGCTTTGCGCAAACCGTTCACTCCCCGTTTCTCATTCTCTTCAGTTGTAATTTACAACTCGGCGCGGCCCACGAACCCTAAACTGCTCTGTTGGCATCACTCTGAGGTCTTAAAAATAAAGGGCATTTCGTGGAACTTTATAAGGTTCCTCATAGAACTACCTGTTGCTATTGTCTGGAAAGGGTTCCTTGTATAATAATAATAATAATAATAATAATAATAATAATAATAATAATAATAATAATAATAATAATAATGGCATAAGGCATTACTCTGAAGAATCACATTGGCACTTTTAGTTTTAAGAGTGTGGCTGGTATTTCCACTCTCACCTTCCTGCTTTACTGACCTGCCCAGGTCAGGACGTGCACTTTGGTTGACATTCACACCCTTAACCTGTAATCTTTCTCACGGCCATCTTAACAGCATCATAGACCCCCGGGCAAAGTAGTGAGCTGGGGCCCCTCTTTCGATAGCAAAACAGAAGCATACATAGGCATCAGAAACATCGTGGACCCCTATACATTTTATGGCTAGTGCCCATTGTGCCTATATGTTAAGACGGCCCTTTTTTATTATTTATTTATATAGCGTCTTTACTTTCCGTCTGGCATTAAGATGCCCCCCAGACGATACTGCTCTTAAAATTCACAATCTAATCCTGTCAAAACAACGTGTTCGCAGGACCCCGCTATATAGACTTGCAAACTGGGTGCCCCCGTAGCGACCCTGCAGAGCGGCGGGGATTCGCACCTTCACAGTTCATTCCCAGGACGTTAGGCGTTAAGCTGCCCCGCCGGACATTCCCGTGGAGACCGCGCCGCTCGTCCGCCATTCGCACCCTCACAGATTCTCACTTTAATCCCGCTGATTCCTAAATGAGATTCAACTGTTTGTGTCTCTAGACAAAAGGAGCATCAGCCTTCAACCGAAATGAATAACACAAACAGATTACCGCTGCTGCCGCCGCGAAGACGAGTCTGGCAAGGAGATCAGCTTCGACTTAGAGAATTAAGGAATAATAACACCCTCTGGTTGTTAAGCAGGATTAAGCACAAAAGCTTGTACTGACACTGTTCACATTAACGCAGATTTCCTAATATCGGCCTAATAATCACCTGGAAAACAACGTGTTCGACAACGGCACATTTCTTTTTTTAATGTGTTCGTGATATTCTATATTTACACCCCGTCTTGTGGAGCGATCAGGGAAAGAAAGACGGCATCTCACAAAGATTCGAGTCTCGGATTTAAAATTGCACACATAATGACGGGAGATGTGCGACCTGCTTGTGTAGAAAGAGCGTCTACTGACGGCACACACATTAGGAAGAAAGGGATTCTGCTGTACAAGAACACTGCCGACCCCCAGCAGTGACCACCACCTCAGCTCAAGCCACATATAAACGAAATAATCAATACGCTTATTTATCCTATAACTAATGATGCCATACATTTAGCGCACTTCAATGATGATTTTAGGAGAGATGTAAAAGTGATTTAAAACTTTATAACTAATGCAATGCAAAAATAAATTCAAATTAACAACACACTATATTGATGCGCCCATCCGAAGCAGAGGCGGCCTTAGGGGTGTGCGGGGCCATGGCTGACCAAACCCACACAGGGCCGTTTACGTCAAACGCTGTTATCGGTATGTGGACTGTATAAGCTTAGATAGATAGATAGATAGATAGATAGATAGATAGATAGATAGATAGATAGATAGATAGATAGATAGATACTTTATTTATCCCATGGGGAAATTCACATACTCCAGCAGCAGCATACTGATTAAAAACAATATTAAATTAAAGAGTGATAAAAATGCAGGTAATGCGCGTAAATTTATTAAAAATAATTTTAACATACATCGGATTTTCTCATTACAGTATTCAGCTAAATTTTTGCAAGATAACACGGCGACTTTATCAAATTATAACTGGAGAATATAACTTGACAAATCCGCTCGAACGGGACAAGCGGACCTCAAAAGCGGGCCCCCTTAGGCGTGGGACCTGAGGCGGTGAACCCACTTGCCACCCCCAGACGCCGCTCTTGATCCATTGTTTTATTCTCTAAAGTCATTTTTGGGCAGTGGCCAATGGGGGAATTGACAACACTAATCGACTCTTCTGTCCCATTCCTTAGCTTTACACCAAAACATGTAAGCCTTAAAACAATTGCAGGCCAGTTTGTCATTGGCCAGGGGTCTTATTTGTAAAATGTTGTGTGGATTGATGCGTGATTATATGTGAACGCCAAAAAACAGAAAAATGCACGCCAATATTATACATATAAAATATCCTATTTACAAACTTTTATAATAAATCCCGGCCATCTTGTGTGTACACGAATGCTCCTTCAACTCCGATAAGTTGTCTCCTTCAAATATCCATATGTGGAGCATGCTAATCAACCTCATCCATCCATCCATCCATCCTCTTCCGCTTATCCGGGATCGGGTCGCAGGGGTAGCAGCTTAAGCAGAGAGGCCCAGACTTCCCTCTCCCCGGCCACTTCTTCCAGCTTTTCCGGGAGAATCCCAAGGCGTTCCCAGGCCAGCCGGGAGACATAGTCCCTCTAGCGTGTCCTGGGTCTGCCCCGGGACCTCCTCCCGGTTGGACGTTCCTGGAACACCTAACCAGGGAGGTGTCCAGGAGGCATCCTGATCAGATGCCCGAGCCACCTCATCTGACTCCTCTCGATGCGGAGGAGCAGCGGCTCTACTCTGAGCCCCTCCCGGATGACTGAGCTCCTCACCCTATCTTTAAGGGAAAGCCCAGACACCCTGCGGAGGAAACTCATTTCAGTCGCTTGTATTCGCGATCTCGTTCTTTCGGTCATTACCCATAGCTCATGACCATAGGTGAAGGTAGGAAAGTAGATCGACTGGTAAACTGAGAGCTTTGCCTTACGGCTCAGCTCTTTTTTCACCACGACAGACCGATGCAGAGCCCGCATCACTGTGGATGCTGCACCGATCCGCCTGTCAATCTCACGGTCCATTCTTCCCTCACTCGTGAACAAGACCCCGAGATACTTGAACTCCTCCACTTGGGGCAGGATCTCTCCCCCAACCCTGAGAGGGCACTCCACCCTTTTCCGGCTGATCAACCTCATGCATATGCAATCACGATAATGCAGAACGTCATTGGCTGGTAGAGCAACTCTGTCCAGAAACACGTCGAGGTCCCGCTACCTGCGCTCTTGGTTCTTTAACGACATTTTATGGTTCTTTACTGAGTTGTATGGTTCCTCAGGGAATCATTGCTTGACAAAGCACCATTTCATTCTGGGAAGAGTATTTTGTTCTTTGTGATTTGAAACATTTCCAAATATGGACAGAACAAAACAAAAACAAAAAAAAAAGAGGAACAGAGGGAAAGATCTTTAAAGTATGGTTGGCCACCTAACAGGACACTAACAGAGTGCATGAAGAAACCTGAACTTAACCTGAAGAACTCATTGGTATTCCAGAAATCTGTTACCATCTATTCCTGGTTATTTACTGTGTGAAGCCTCTTACTGTGGATGGCTCTCTTAGGGACCATGAATGGTTCCACTATGGCAGGGGTAGTGGAGGACTGCAGTGGCTGCAGGTTTTCATTCTAACCGTTTTCCTAATCGGTGACCAGTTTTCACTGCTAATTAACTTCTTTTCCCTTCAGTTTAATAGCCCTGTTTCTAAGGATTCAGTCCTCTGAATTGATTCTTTTCTTCCTTAAATGGCAGCCAAACAGAAATTAGATGTGAAACGAGCCAACAGATGACAAGCAAAACTGCGGCTTCAAACTCCAACCAGTTTCACTCCAGCCACTTACTTAATGAGAAGCTGATTCTCTCTGTTAATTAAACCCGTTATTTAATTCCATGGCTTGTTGCTGCTCTCCTTCTGCCACAGCAGACATTTCTAAAACTGTCGATTTTCTGTTTTTTTCTAAGAACACTGTCAAAATGTTTTGGTGAATTGAGCAGATCAACAAT
Source organism: Polypterus bichir lapradei (assembly GCA_026402145.1). NCBI lineage: Eukaryota > Metazoa > Chordata > Cladistia > Polypteriformes > Polypteridae > Polypterus > Polypterus bichir. The sequence continues at coordinate 33,287,822 of JANRMT010027041.1, forward strand.
TACGGTGATCCTCACCTTTCTTTATTTTAAGATATTGTGTGATGGATGCAGGTCAGGCTCGTTTTGTGTCTTGTTATTTTTTGGCTGCTAATTAAGGAAAGAAGAAACAATTCAGGGGTCTAAATCAAGTTAATTAAAAATGAAAGCAAAAGGATTTCATCAGCAGTAAAAACTGGTTACTAATTAAGAAGATGGTTAGAATGAAAACCTGCATCCACTGCGGCCCACCATGACTGGTGCTGGACACCCCTACCCTATGGCATCGCTCTGCCGGACCACTCTGGCACCTTTAGTTTTAGGAGTGTGCAATCAAAAGTATCTGGCTGTGTGCAGTATTATAACACCTCACCTCTGTGTAGTTCAGGTCCGGATGAGGCGTGAGGCACTATCATCTGAGCGGGTAGGCACCTTCACCTGGCACATGTAATAATAATATGATTGCTGTTACAATAAATAGCACAGGCCATATGAAACACTGAGGGTTTACCAACAAGCCAGCCACCTTGTACAGCACCATACAATACAATACAATGCAATTTATTTTTGAATATACCAAAATCACAGAAGAAGTGCTGCAATGGGCTTTAACAGGCCCTGCCTTTTGACAGCCCCCCAGCCTTGACTCTCAAAGAAGACAAGGAAAAACTCAAAAAAAAAAAATGGAAGAAACCTCGGGAAAGGCAGTTCAAAGAGAGACCCCTTTCCAGGTAGGTTGGGCGTGCAGTGGGTGTCAAAAAGAAGGGGGTCAATACAATACAATACACAGAACAGAACAAATCCTCAATACAGTATAAAAATAAACATTTTACAAGTACGGAGCAGAATTTAACAGTAGGTGATATCCCATAATATGATTTGCATTTGTTTAGAGTCCTGAAGACCTCGGCCATCAAGCTGCCTCCCCCTATTGGCCATTCCGCAGTTGAGTCAGTGCTGGGCCAGCCAATCCGATGAAAGGACCCCTCTACCCAACGATTCCTGTGATCCTCCATCAGGGATGACTTTACCATAGGCAGGCAAAACAACTTGGCAGGTGGGCCGTGGAACCAAGTGCCACATTTGAGTACCGAGAAGAGAAACAGAATGGGTGAGGGTTAGTAATAAATTATAACTATCATGTTACTTATGTTTTAGTGCTAATGACTAACAACAGAGATGCAGTCTGTACAGTGCAAGAATGGCGCTATATAACGCCTGACCCGACACAGATTGACATGGAGGCACAAGTAAAATAATTCAACTATTTACTTTTCTTCAGCTGGGGGGCACGTCTTCCCCATAATCCCTCCAGCCACAACACAGTCCCAAGCACTAAACACAACACCAAAACACTCCTTTCTCTTCCACCACCACTCCTCAGCAAGCTTTGTTCTCTTTCCCCCCGACTCTGGTCGCTGAGTGGTGGTCGCTGGCTCCCTTTTACCAGGCACTTGGAAGTCCTCCAGGTGGTTGATTGCCGATATCTGGCTGCACTTCCGGGTAAGGCAAAACCATTGCTCAAAAGGGGCCAGCCACTCCTGTTGCAGCACCCCTTGGCGGCACCTGTGGAACACCACAGAGCTGTACAGGACTCCAAACCCCATGAAGCTCTGGGGAAGTCCGAGGCACCGCTGCAACCCAGGGAGGCTGCCATCTAGCGTCCAGGGGGAGATACTGGGCTTCCCACCCTTGTCCCCCTGGCAGATTTGATGAAGGGGCGTCCTGGCCAGGCATGGGCCCCGGCCATCCATCACAACAGTTAATCAGCAGCTCTAGTCAGGATATGCTAAACTGCAGTAGTGAGTCTTTTTTAAAAGCTGAGACTGAAGGGGCATCTCTTATAGTAGCAGGCAGACCAGTCCACAGTTTAGGGGCCCTGTAACTAAAAGCTTGACCTCCCACTGTTATTTTATTAATCCTTGGAATCATAAGCAGACCGGCATCTTGAGATCTTAATGTGCGCTCAGGTTTGTAAGTCATGATAAGTTCAAACAAGTAAGCCGGACCTTGGCCATTTAAGGCTTTATATGTTAAAAGGAGGATTTTGAAATCTGCCCTAAACTTAACCGGGAGCCAGCATAAGGATTGAAGAACTGGAGTTATGTGTTCGTATTTTCTTGTTCTTGTAATAATTCTTGCAGCAGCATTTTGGATTAACTGAAGGTTGTATAAAGAACAGTTTGAACAACCAGTGAACACCGCATTGCAGTAGTCAATCCTACTAGAAATAAATGCATGGATTAATTTCTCAGAATCCTGTTTATTTAGAAAGCGCCTTAATTTCCCAACATTTTTAAGATGGAAGAAACATGATTTGGACAACTTTGTAATTTGCGCTTTAAATGCCATGCTAGAGTCAAAGATAACTCTTAGATTGCGGGCTGGTTCAGTAAAATTAATGGGGATTCCAACTGAGTTAAATGACGACAAAATATTGTTGTGATCCGCGTCATTCCCTCCAACAATTAACATCTCTGTTTAATCGGTGTTTAAAGACAAGTAGTTCTCACCATCATGTCTGCCAAAGTTACATACATGAATCACAGGATGACCCAGGCTACTGAGCCATGACATTTATCGTTCTCACCTTGACATCACAGATGACTTGTGTATTAATTAGTTGAATGTCACCGCTCACAGTTAACAAAAGCAGCTTCATTCTCGCTACATGCCCAGATTGCAATATGAGTGCAGTCATGAGGGAAACAGACACTGCTGCAAATTGGCAATAACCCTCACCATATGAAAAGTGGATGTAGTGCCTCGCTGGTTGGTTAATGGCTTCCAGCACAGCGGGCATGAAAGAGTGAAGCTTGGCTGAAATATTCCGGACCTGTGAGTCAGTTCCATGAGAAGTGGCAACAGATTATTAAGGCAGCCCCCTTGAAACAGGAATTTTTTATATATGGTGTTTAATGAATGGAGGATGCCCAAAGTGTGTGTATCTTGAAATAACATTTACAAAGCCATTGTCTAGAGCGGCGGTTCTCAAACTTTCGTATTTCGTGCCCCCCCTATCTTTTACCTGGAATAATTCTGCACCCCCTGCATAATATAAAATAGATTAAAATAATCCATGATACAACTAACAAAGGTATGATACTCGTGCGGTGTCGCGGTATCCTATCATTTTTACTTCCATAAGATTTGCATGTGTTCGGCTAGCTCCGATAAAATATTTCCAATTTATTTTTTTAAAGTGCTTTAATAACTGTTAAAATGCCTTGTGTGGTTTTTGGTAGTAATTCTAATCCAAAAACAAAGAATACATTATTTATTCTTATTTAATTATTTTTTTATGTAAAGAAATGATTAAATATATTTTAATTTTTAAAAATCTCGTAAACGAGGACACCGATGAAGTCAATCTGCGCGAGACGAACGTATTTTCGCCCAACAAATATTATACCGCTGTTAGTTGTATCATGAAAATAACCCAATACGTAGTAAATTATTTAACTCAATTTGGTAATATTGGCTACGCTGCCAGTGTGGTGCAGTCGCGCCGCATTATCACCTGATCTACTTTTACCCGAATGTTCGCAACAGATACGGATACGTCTCGAACTTTCTGGATTGAAAATATGCGACTATAAAAGCAGCAGCAGCAGCGGCGTTGCTCGACAGTTAGTCATTAGATCTATGCCTTAGAAATGTTTTATTTAAATTTTAGTTATAATGCATTTGTTGTGATTATATGCTTGCAAATTTAAATTTGAAATAAAAATATAAACAATTAATTTTAATGTCTTGTTCATTTATTCGACGCCCCCCTTGTACAGCTTCAGCGCCCCACAGTTTGAGAACCGCTGGTATAGAGGATTGATGAATCTGTTAAGACAAGTGTGTGGATGTTGGAGGAAGTCAAAGGTCAGTTGCCCTCTGCTGGTGGCTCCTCACAGCTGCACAAGTAGCTCTTGCTGTGGGATGTGAGATGGGGTGGGAACAGTGATCAGGGGGCGGGGACAGAGCTCTCTCTCCACCCCTCTGACCTCTGTCCCCGCCCCATCCCACATCCTGCATGGAGGACCTTTTCAGGCTGTGGGTGGAAAGGGAGAACACTTTTGTGTTTGCGCCCCCTCTCATCCCATGGTGGTACTGCTTATCGCAGCAGAGCCAGGGAGGTGATCCCCAGGGGCACATGCACGACAGTCTATAAACATTTTATTAATTATGCTATTAAGAAAAATTAATCATCATAAAAAAATAATCATCCCTAACATTTGTCTTAGTTTTATATCATTTAATTTGTTAATAGCTGTATAGAATGGAAACCTGAAGTTATTATAAATCAAGTTCAGTTCACATGGAATTGTCCAAAGATTCATTAGACTCAAGTAAACATTTATTAAAGTCGTCCTCAAATAATGTAGAATGGTGGACCACTCTGGATCTCCAAGGGTGGGGGTATCTGATCAGACAAAGGGTCTCAAGGACTTGGAAAAATGACTGGCAGAAAAGCCCAAAAGGCCTTCCTGTGTTTGCTTTCTTCGTTCTGTGTGTATTTATTTGGGAGCACTCAGAGGTGCTTTTCCTGCGTAACTAAGATATTCTGTACCTGTCGTGTTCTGAGCGAGTTACCAAGGGAACACTGAGATAATCAGAATTAAATATGTTGTATTTTTTTTAAAAAAGTGTGTAAACAAGAAGCTTCTCTGTAGAGGTGAATGTGTGTGTGTGCCAAAGACTTTAAGCCATTGAACAATTTTGGGACCTTTAGGTAATTTAAGTCATTGACGTTATATGCATGTTGGGAATACCGGGGGAGCAAGTGTGGCCAGAACATTACCTCCCCCGGGACACTAGATGGCAGCCCCCTGGGTTGCAGCGGTGCCTTGGACTCCTGCAGGGCTTCATGGGAGTTGGAGTTTGGTGCTGCCCTGTTGGGATCCGCAGGTGCCACCAGGGGGTGCTGCAGCAGGAGCTGCTTAGCCCTTAAGGGGCAGTTCGTCCACCACACCCGGAAGTGGTGCCGGAAATAAGTCATCAAGCACCTGGAGCACTTCTGGGTGACTTACAAAAGAAGCCAGCAGCCACCAGTCGAGGAGAAGGAAGATGAAGCTTGACCAGAGGAGTGGAGGAGAAGGAAAAGATTGAAGGAAGAGAATATTGTGTTTGTGCTGTGCTTGTGCTGGGACTGTGGTGTACTTGTGGGAAACTGGAGAAGGTGTTTCCCACGAGGTAAAAAGAAAATAAAAATCAGTGTGTGTCTTGAACTTGTGTCCCACGCTTGCCTGTGTCGGGTTCAGCTGGCGGTGCCAGCCTGGTGGGCCACACCGTCTGGACTGAGAGCTGGGAGGGTAGAATGACCCCCTTGTGGTAAGATGGCTCCCTGCCCATTTTCCAGCATTCTCCACAAGGCTTGGGTGCACAGAACCAGAATTGGAGTGAAATAAAAAAAAAAAATGAGATTTTTACTTTAATATTTAGCACTTAATTAATGGAGAATGCCCATCTCAAATTCTTAAAACTAATGGTTACTCAATTGGCACTTCCCGGGTCGCATTGGTTCCTTGCAGCGCCATTGCTTGACAAAGAAGCTTTCATTCTGTGAAGGGTTTCTTGCACCTGAAAAGGTTCCTAACATGTCTTCAAAATGTGAATCTTGCATGTATAATAGGATGCTGACCTGAAGAAAACATGAACGTAGCCTGAGTTGTTGTTTGCAGTGTGAGGAACCCATGGGCATTTCACAAATCTGTTACCATCTCTCCGCCATAATTTATGGATCCTGTTACGGCCATAAATAAATGTTCTGTCTGGAACTTTCATGGGGATGGCATGTCTGGGAGGCAGAAATGGTTCCCCTGTGGCGGAGTTCCTTACGCTATGGGCTGGTCACAGATATGATTGTTTAATAAAATTAGCCGGGTCCATCCAGGCGTGAAGGCCTCGCTGAGTGATATAGCGCCCTCTCTTTAGCGTGGCATTTGCTGCGGCCTGTGAAACAACACCATTGACGCATCACAGACAGACTTCATTTTTTTATGGCATGAAAATATCACAAATATTCCCAACAGCCCCCCTCACAACCTGTGAAGCATTCAGCTGAGATGATCGACAAGCAAAGACACGAACAAGTAAGGGTGGGGGGGATAACAGCCAAGCTTGTGAGGGGAACTTGAAAATGAAAAGTTGGATGAGGCCCATGGCTTTATGATGGGTGAGTGAATAGGGTGGGGGGCACATACAATGCCATGTAATGTGGTCATATTGTGTCACCCCTAAGTGTGTCACATATGTGGTCATTTAAACCCATCAGTGTGTCACAT
>JANRMT010027041.1:33296421-33316506 GCA_026402145.1 Polypterus bichir lapradei
CCTGTGTTGGCTGGGATTGGCTCCAGCAGACCCCCGTGACCCTGTAGTTAGGATATAACATGTTGGACAATGACTGACTGACTAATGTGTGTTGTATTTAAAGGGTGGCATGGTGGCGCAGTGGGTAGCGCTGCTGCCTTGCAGTTAGGAGACCCGGGTTCGCTTCCGGGGTCCTCCTTGCGTGGAGTTTGCATGTTCTCCCCATGTCTGCGTGGGTTTCCTCCCAGTGTCCAAAGACATGCAGGTTAGGTGGATTGGCGATTCTAAATTGTTGCTTGGTGTGTGTGCCCTGTGGCGGGCTGGCGCCCTGTCTGGGGTATGTTTCCTGTGTTGGCTGGGATTGGCTCCAATAGACCCCCGTGACCCTGTAATTAGGATATAGTAGGTTGGATAATGGATGGATGGATTACAAAACAATACAAACAATGTTTTTTCTTCTTAAAAATTAAGGTGTTTTCTAAATATGTGGGATACTAAGAAATTAATTCATGCATTTATTTCTAGTAGGACTGACTACTGCAATGCGGTGTTCACTGGATATTCAAATTGTCGTTTATACCACTTTCAGTTCATTCAAAATGCTGCTGCAAGAATTATTACAAGGAGAAGAAAATACGAACACATGACTCCAGTTTTTAAATCCTTACGCTGGCTCCCGGTTAAGTTTAGGGCAGATTTCAAAATCCTCCTTTTAACATATAAAGCCTTTAAAGGCCAACGTCTGGCTTTCTTATCTGAACTTATCATTACTTACAAACCAGAGCGCATATTAAGATCTCAAGATGCTGGTCTGCTTATTATTCCAATTATTAATAAAATAACAGTGGGAGGTCGAGCTTTTAGTTACAGGGCCCCTAAACTGTGGAATGGTCTGACTGCTACTGCTACTATAAGAGATGCCCCTTCGGCCTCAGCTTTTAACTCCCAGCTGAAGACTCACTGCTTGAGTTTAGCACACCCTGATTAGAGCTGCTGATCAGCTGTGTATACTGAATCTCTGCTTATTATTCATTAGTATTAAAACATAAGTTATATGATATTTATAAACTGTTAATAACTACTCTGTTTCTCTTGTCGGTACTCACGTGTGACACTTGGTGCCACTGCCCTACTGCCAAGTTGTTTACCTGCCTATCTCTGATAAATTAGCGCTGGAGTCATCAGGCAGAAGTGTCCTTTCATCTGATTGGCCGGCCCAGCACTGACTCAGCTGTGGAATGGCCAGTAGGGGGGAGGCGGCTTGTTGGCCGAGGTCTCCAGGACTCTGACTGTGTCTGACTTGACTGACTCCTTTTGTGGTTAGCTGATGGTGGTGTGCTTGTCATTTATGTTAATTAGTTTCTGCTTTGTTTTTGATGTGTTTTAGCAAATCTGTATCCTCATATGTGACACGTCTGTATTTACTGAGTGGTGTAATCTTTTCTTGCATTTTACTTTGAGAGTTGTCACTTTGCTCCATGCCTGCACTCTTTTTAGGAGGGCTGTCCAAGATCAGACTGGCGTGTACTGTTGTGTTATATTTCTGACATGGCCATTATAGATTGGCCATCCCGCTCTGTGAAGATGATTCCTTATACTCTGTTTTGTGTATTGAAGTTACCCTTTTCTTTTTTTTGGCACCCATTGCATTCTCAGCCTGCCTGGAAGGTGGTCTCTCTCTCTCTGAATTGCCTTTCCTAAGATTATTTTCATTTTCCCCCCAACAAAGGTTTTTATTTTGGGAGCTTTTTCTTGTCTTCTTAGGGAGTCAATTGGGGGGGCTGTCACAAAACAGGGCCTGTTAAAGCCCATTGAGGCCTTCCTTGTGTGATTTGGGGCCCTAGAAGAGATAATTTGTCGTTGCCTTAACCGGATTACTCAACTCATCCTGGTTTTGTTGGTGCATGAAAATACAATCACTGATACACCTCAGGAATCTCATCAAGGCGTCGAATGATAATTAGCTTTTTATTACAATGCATTGCTCTCCATTTTTCTTTTAGCGATATTTATGTAAGAGAGATGCTTGAAAGGAATCAAAAATGTCTGATGCTTTTTGATTATGCGGCCATTGTTACTTGTTTATTTATGGCTCCACTCTCACTATAATGATCTGCTTCTTGGATCTGATATTCTTATTTTGGTCCAGAAATTAAAAAAATTTAGGAAAAACTGCCATCTGAAGAACCCCTTGAGCTCCATTATTGTTAGTAGTACCATCTACACTTTTAAATACAGTGGAACCACAGTTCACAAACGTCTCGGTACACTTACAACTCGGTTTATGACCAAAAAGTTTGCCAAACTTTTGCCTCGGTTCACGATCACACACTCGGTATACGAACAAGCCAGTTTCCCTTTAGGTTTGTACATGTTCAGTCTCTCCCTGTGCATTTCCTGTGTAGCGAGCGCGCGAGCAAGAGCGAGAGAGCGCGATACACACACACAGGTGTGCGTGCGAGAGACACACACACACAGGTGCGCGTGTGAGAGACACACACACACGTGTGCACCAGAGACACACACACACAGAGGCGTGTGAGACAGAGACACACACACACAGGTGCGCGTGTGAGAGACACACACACACGTGTGCGCGAGAGACACACACACACACACACGTGTGCGCGAGAGACACACACACACACACGTGCGCGAGAGACACACACACACAGAGGCGTGTGAGACAGAGACACACACACACAGAGGCGTGTGAGACAGAGACACACACACACACACAGGCGCTCCAGGCTCGCGAAAGAGACACATGCACACACGAAAGAGAGAGCGAGCGAGCGAACAAGCGAGAGAGGGAATGCTGGACGCATAAGGTAGAAAAGGCTTGTTTTTGTTTTCAGTTCTGTTTACAGCGATTGGTTTGTAGCGTGCATTGTTGCAATGTTACTTTTCTTGGTGGTTTATTAAATTACGGATTTTTCAAATGTTCATTTTTTTCCCTGTGCTTAAAACTCATTAAAATAAAAGTGTTTTCAGCAAGCGGTTCCTAGCACTATTGTGCGAACTCTTGTAGTGTTAGTTTTCTCTGTTGTTCAAGGTTTTTACATTTAGTTTACTATTACGTTGTGCATTCTGTGGTTTAATTAACTATATTTGTGCTTAAAAACTAAAAAAAATATATATTTACATACAGTTTGTATGGTCTGGAACGGATTAATTGTATTTACATACAATCCTATGGGGGAAATTACTTCGGTTCACGACCAAATCGGTTTACGACCAGAGTTTTGGAACGAATTATGGTCGTGAACCAAGTTTCCACTGTATATGGGTTCTTTAGTGGCACAGTACTGGGTTGTGTGTTTCCTCATCAAACCTTTGCTTGACAAGGAACCATCTCAATGTGGCACGGGTTCTTTCAATATAACAATGTTCTTTTTGGGCTTTGAAAAGGTTACTAATATTTAGACAAAACCGAAATCTTTAATGTGTGGCAGGCTACCTATGATGCTGACGAACCAAGCAAACGTGAACTTAGCATCTGTTATTGTATGCAGCCATAGGAGCCCACTGGTATTTCACAGATCCATTAACATCTACCATAATTATTTATAAAGCTTGTTACCGATCTAAATAAAACGTTCATTCTGGAACCTTCATGTTTTACAGCAAAAATGGTTCTTGTAGTCCAGTGATTCTTAACCTCTTTTGAGTCTCGGACCCCTTTAAGAATCTGATAGAAGTTATGGATCCCCTTCCCCAGAAATATTTACGTAAACACAACTTTGCATGCAATGGATACAATGTACTTTATTTATCAAGATTTGATTGTCTCACACATATATGACATATTATTCAAATTTAAGGTAAACAATCTAAAAAAAAACACTCCTTTTTATGCAAAAATGAATGGCCACTCACTATCATTATGAAATACTAGGGGGCTCTGCCCCCTGCTCACTTCGCTCGCCAACCCCCGGGCGGGCGCTACACGCTAGCCACTTCACGGCTCTGCCACTCACATATTGTGAAGCGGATGTACAGTTTAAACAGAATTGTTACATATGCATAATAGACCTAACTATTTCACATTACAGCGAGTAATTAACCATAGTAAAAAATTGAAAGAAAATCATGTTTCATGTTGCATTCGAGGTATTCATTGCGTTATACGTTTTCGTTCTGTTTGGCTTTGAAATTAACACGCAAATACTTAGCATTTCAAGATCTCCTTTGGTGTCTAATGTTATCTCCTGAAGATGTACTTCATTACCTTTCTTGTCACCTGTTAAAATTTTACATGTCAGAATTGTTCGACCAATTTTAAATACAACTAATCTTGTCCTATTGCATAGCCCATCACTCATACATAAATTACACAATAACATTACGACATTCTTATAACTGTAAGAAGACCGGACGGTGTTAGCGGTTGTAGATATTCTTCAGGATATAGTAAGTTGATGTTTTCATCTTCGTCCCCATCACCACCAACTGTTTCAGCTTAGTCTATTGATACGCATTGAACCAATGTGCCGTGTAACCGATCGTCAATTTTCACATTGATTCGTTTGACTTCCTCGTTTCTCGGTGCTAGGATTGCCCGTGTACTCACTTTTTCTGTTGATAACCCTTCGGGATGAAATTCTTCAATAAGATTTGGACATAATACGTCTTCTTCAATTGGGAACTTAAAGTGAGGAAAACGTAAAAATTTCTAAGAGCTGAGAGCGCAGGAACTGTGACTGACAAGAGCATTCACACCAATGAGAGGTGAGAGGACCGTGGGCGGGGTTAAGAGGAGGGCGGGACTTGAAAAAATCTCTTGGCAATAGTCTCGTCTCATCTCAAGATTTTCTTTTATAATAGAGAGACAATCCTGTTGTGCAAATTAAAACAGATCTACTACTACTACTACCACGTTTTCTACTACCATTGCTACGACTACTATTACTACGTCAATTCTCTTGCTATGATCTTTATTTCAATGAGAAGGTTGTTCTTGTTTGCCTTCAATAAGAATATGAAACTGTGGAGTGGCCTTTGACAAGGTGACACACATCTCATCTTTGACAGCCAATCTATTTTTCATTTTCATTTTAATATTGCTGATTCACAAAGGTGTATAGTAGCAAAGGGAGTCGGAGCCCTCATAGCTCACTTTACCAGACGAGGGTAGGCTTGTGTCAACGCACACCAGAATTCTCCAAGACTCTTTGAACTGAATTCATTTCGTAACTTTTCCTTTGTCCTCAGGTCAATGTGGTCATCTTTGGCAAGATCTTCATCACTGATACAAGTTTATGTCGGCTAGGAAAGCGTTACAAATCCAGTTTTCTCAACATTAAGGTCTTCTGAGCCAAAGTAACCTTTGAATGAGTTCAGCAGAGTATCCAAAGGTCTGCCCAATTCTGCCTGCAGAGCAGGGCCATCTTAATGCATTGGGCACGCTGGGCAGCGGCCTGGGGGTCCCACGAGCAAAGGGGTCCCATGCTAATCTCTGTATGTTGTGACTTGCTGTCAATAAATCAACATTATAGTATATAAATATTTGTTATTGCGTTACAAGTGGACTTTCATCTCTGATTTAGTCTCACGGTCACCTCTGAAGCCTCACGTGCCTGTCTGTGTACGGATCTCACGCACGACATCACGTAAAAGTGTACATGTTAACGTCACTTCAACTCAGTTCTCTGTAATGTTTGTGTTGAACAGTTGATTAATAATAAATAATTCCTAATGATTTCATACAGTGCCATCTCCATCTGTATGGTTTACTAGTTGAGTATCATTGTATGTGTTTTTCAAGGCTCATGTTATATCATTCAAACGTTTATGTTGATTAATCTTTGCTGTACAGCATTGTTTATTAATGTCCAAGCACTTGGGCTGGCGCCCTGCCGGGGTTTGTTTCCTGCCTTGTGCCCTGTGTTGGCTGGGATTGGCTCAAGCAGACCCCCGTGACCCTGTAGTTAAGATATAGCAGGTTGGATAATGGATGGATGGATAGATGTTTAAGCACTGATTTTGTTGGAAGTAACAATACAATAAAGAAATGTTTCATATTATCGACTATTTACGTTTTTATTCCTATGGCTGGTTGTGCAGGTAGGGGCCTATAATGCTGTTAAGACGGTCCTGCTGCAGAGAAGCTGACAGGCATTGTTGCTTTCGCTCCCATCCTGCTGAAGCATTTCTTCTAACGGCAAGAGACGTAACGCATGAGAAAAATCACGTGAGAAAGTTCACGTGAGAAAAATCAACAATGCTGGGCTATATAGTGAATAGAAATGTTCATTTTTATGTTACCCTCACAGACCCCCTGATACCCATCCATGGACCCCCCCACGGACTAAAGTTTAAGAACCCCTACCCAGTACATGAGGTCCATCTGAAGAACCAATTGGCAGCCGTTATTTTTAACAGTGTAGTTCAGGGGTCAACAGCCTATGGCACGTGTGCCAAACGTGGCAGACGGAACGATTTACAATGGCACTCTGATTGAATTGAAATATAGTAAAAAAATATCGACAGTGTATTTTAATTACAGCGCACGTGTTCCTGCCCACACCTACCTTTTGCACAAGTGACTCACATGTAAAGGGAGACCATGTGTTCAGTGCAGGCCGTGGCACATTAAAATGTGTGCGTTATGCTGTGAAAGTGTGTGTCGTACGTCAAGTGTACAATGACATTATCAAACTAAACATCAGTACATGTTTAAAAACTCTGATGAGAAAAGTGAAGCTATTAAATGGCTGCTTCTGGATTTAAAAAACAAACTGCTTCTTTTTGTCAAATAATTGGAACCATAAACAAAGACATCGAATGTAGTTATAAAAAATTGACAAAACATTCTTTTCACATATGATCCTATGTATTTTAAAATATTGAAAGACTAATAATATAATATCCGGTTATAATGGGCTTCAAAAGTATATACAGTGGTGTGAAAAACTATTTGCCCCCTTCCTGATTTCTTATTCTTTTGCATGTTTGTCACACAAAATGTTTCTGATCATCAAACACATGTAACCATAAGTCAAATATAACACAAGTAAACACAAAATGCAGTTTTTAAATGATGGTTTTTATTATTTAGGGAGAAAAAAAAATCCAAACCTACATGGCCCTGTGTGAAAAAGTAATTGCCCCCTTGTTAAAAAATAACCTAACTGTGGTGTATCACACCTGAGTTCAATTTCCGTAGCCACCCCCAGGCCTGATTACTGCCACACCTGTTTCAATCAAGAAATCACTTAAATAGGAGCTGCCTGACACAGAGAAGTAGACCAAAAGCACCTCAAAAGCTAGACATCATGCCAAGATCCAAAGAAATTCAGGAACAAATGAGAACAGAAGTAATTGAGATCTATCAGTCTGGTAAAGGTTATAAAGCCATTTCTAAAGCTTTGGGACTCCAGCGAACCACAGTGAGAGCCATTATCCACAAATGGCAAAAACATGGAACAGTGGTGAACCTTCCCAGGAGTGGCCGGCCGACCAATTACCCCAAGAGCGCAGAGACGACTCATCCGAGAGGTCACAAAAGACCCCAGGACAACGTCTAAAGAACTGCAGGCCTCACTTGCCTCAATTAAGGTCAGTGTTCACGACTCCACCATAAGAAAGAGACTGGGCAAAAACGGCCTGCATGGCAGATTTCCAAGCCGCAAACCACTGTTAAGCAAAAAGAACATTAGGGCTTGTCTCAATTTTGCTAAGAAACATCTCAATGATTGCCAAGACTTTTGGGAAAATACCTTGTGGACTGATGAGACAAAAGTTGAACTTTTTGGAAGGCAAATGTCCCGTTACATCTGGCGTAAAAGGAACACAGCATTTCAGAAAAAGAACATCATACCAACAGTAAAATATGGTGGTGGTAGTGTGATGGTCTGGGGTTGTTTTGCTGCTTCAGGACCTGGAAGGCTTGCTGTGATAGATGGAACCATGAATTCTACTGTCTACCAAAAAATCCTGAAGGAGAATGTCCGGCCATCTGTTCGTCAACTCAAGCTGAAGCGATCTTGGGTGCTGCAACAGGACAATGACCCAAAACACACCAGCAAATCCACCTCTGAATGGCTGAAGAAAAACAAAATGAAGACTTTGGAGTGGCCTAGTCAAAGTCCTGACCTGAATCCAATTGAGATGATATGGCATGACCTTAAAAAAGCAGTTCATGCTAGAAAACCCTCAAATAAAGCTGAATTACAACAATTCTGCAAAGATGAGTGGGCCAAAATTCCTCCAGAGCGCTGTAAAAGACTCATTGCAAGTTATCGCAAACGCTTGATTGCAGTTATTGCTGCTAAGGGTGGCCCAACCAGTTATTAGGTTCAGGGGGCAATTACTTTTTCACACAGGGCCATGTAGGTTTGGATTTATTTTTCTCCCTAAATAATAAAAACCATCATTTAAAAACTGCATTTTGTGTTTACTTGTGTTATATTTGACTAATGGTTAAATGTGTTTGATGATCAGAAACATTTTGTTTGACAAACATGCAAAAGAATAAGAAATCAGGAAGGGGGCAAATAGTTTTTCACACCACTGTAATATAATAATATATACTTTTGAAGCCCATTACACTGGAAAAAAGTATAACATTGATGTTGTTCATTCAATGTAAATTTTCTCTTTCCAGCAACTTAAGATTAGTCATTTAGTGTAGTAGCTTGAAATATTTGGTTTCAGATCTCAATCAAAGTAAAAAAAATTGTTTGTACCAAAGTAAGTTATGGTGGAGGGAATAAACATAAAAATCCTATTTCAGTTAACCTAATATTTTAGATTGTTCGTGTGCTTTATGGGAGGGGCCGTTTGTATATTCTTCCTGTCGAACTTTTCAGCATGCTGGCTTTCCAACTGCCAAAAAAGAAGAACACTTTCCCGAGTGGAGTGGACGTGGCGATAAAGGTCTGGGCATTTTCAGCAGGAGACTTTTATAATGGAGGATTTCTAGTAAGTAACCCTGTTTCTCAACTGTTAATTTTAAGTATAAGAACTCGTAATAAAACATACTTTCAAGAAAGCTGTAGAAACGTTTAATAATTTTTTGTTGTATATTTAAGATTTACACTGCAAAATGCTTGTGTATTTGCACTAGATTTTTAAATAAATGTAAAATGTACAGCTTTGGAATGTGTTATGTTCATAATATTTCAATTAGCATAAAAGCAGGTCTGTGGTGGGCTGGCACCCTGCCCGGGTTTGTTTCCTGCCTTGCGCCCTGTGTTGGCTGGGATTGGCTCCAGCAGACCCCCGTGAACCCGGTAGTTAGGATATAGCGGGTTGGATAATGGATGGGATGGATGGATGGATAAAAACAGGTTACGACCAATAAACCACTTTAAATTGTAACAACTTAAAAAATAGATTTACTTCAGTATAAAACAAGTGAATTACACCCAATCACTCTAAATGATTTGCCTCAACATAAAAATTGTGGGTTCAATAAGAATTATATTGGTTTAGATTGAAAATATTATGTGTGAATCATTACCTTAATTATTTTTAGTTGAATGGAGGCTACTTTTATCAGTGATAAGGGTCAATTTTGATACTATATATAACAAAACTGGTAGAATTATGTTGGCACGTGGAATAACATTGTAACATAGGTTCGGCACGACACCGCTGAAAGGTTGCCGACCCCAGGGTTTATTTGTTACTTTGTGCTTTCCCTGTTGTCTTACTTTGAGCTTAGATCGGCGTTTCTCAACCTTTACGTATTTCAGACACGAGTTTAGTTTTAATCGCGCCCCTCTAACATTTTTTTGAAAGAAGCCCATTAATACCAATTTGTTCTTTTTTAATTAATAATATATCATAGATGCATATTTTATTATACCTACTTAACTTTTATCAACATTTATCTAACTCTATATTTATTTTTCTAGTATCAGAATGTAGTTTAAGTTCATTTGTTTTGGTTCCAATAGATGTATTTTTCATATTTTTGATTCTTGTTTTCTTTTTTTCACATCTTCGCGCCCCCATTTTTGTTACCTCCCGCCGCACAGTTTGAGAACCACTGGCTTAGATCAATTATTGGCATAAAAAAGGCGTCTTCTGCTTCAATATGCTCAGCGACATCTCATTAAAGACTGGCTACCAAATCATTTTGGAGAAATCTAAGAAGGGGGGCAATCAGACCCCGAAGACGAGCAGGTAAACCTATGCTGATAAAGTAAGATTTTCAAAGAGAGCTATGAAGCCTGCATTCTGTATACTGCAGGGACGGTCTCTGCTCTGCTAGTCTAACATGCAAATCCCGCCAGTCACTGCACACCCCTCACTCCCAGAGGGGTCTTCATCTTATCGGTCAGGAACACTGGCTTAGGGGGAAAGACTTCTGGAGACTTCATGAAAAGAACTGCTTGCTGTGGGTTGGGATTGTAAAAACAAACAAATCAAGCAATACACGGCACTTTTATATAAGCGAAAACTCGTTTTTATCCAAACCCAGGGGGCAAACGTCCCCTGTCAGAGGGGATGCGACAGAAGATGGCAGCTCACCCGAGCACCATGACTGACACAGAGAGAAATCTTTTGACACGCGCGCGACGAGTCGGATGAATTTTCATCTTGCCTCGTTTTTTTTTTTTTTTTTTTTGCCTAAAATCGATGTAATTTTTCTGACTGCGTCGGCACAAGGCTTGACCTCCCAAGGCCTGCGGATCGCTTTGTCCGTCCTTTCCTTTTTCCCCTTCAGAAAAGACCTGCTTTCGGCCACACGTGCTGCCGAAACACGAGCTGGTCGTTTCGAGGGGCGCAGGGGTCTCTTACAAATGACGCGGAGGTACAGAAGGAGCGATCGCCGCAACGCTGACCATCTCGGAGCGGAGCGCAAGTTCGCTGAAAAGTCCAGAGACGTGAGACTCACCCGAGCGTGTAATTGACTTTCCCATTAGGGATTTTTTTTCTTTATCCTTCAAGAGAGCACGCAATGTTGCTCCATTTTCATAAAAACAAGTTAACTGGTAAAAGTCTTGACTTGCGAAATGACAACTTCATCAGTTTGCCCAGTGAGATTAAGTGTTGCGAGTGACAGTTGCGCCACTTCATCAGACGACACTGCAAGCAATGGCGAGCGCATTTCAGACTGAAACAAACGAGCCAGCAAGCTGAGTGTGCAAATACGGGATGTCGGGGGTTTGCAGCCAACAACCAAAATTAAATTATACCAGTAACGGCGCACTGCACGATAACGAGCAGTGAATACACTTGACTTGAGCCTTCATAGTTTTCAGACTCTTTCTCTGTACGTTTATCATTCGTTTGCTCAGAGGTTGATGCGCAGCTTCCTGAGCAGCTCTTCTTTTCTAAACCCATGCGGCCCGTTGCTTCTCTTCTTTCGTCGGCATCTTTTCCTGTTAAAACTGATTAACTCAGTGTTTGTGTTGCAATTATTAATTTTTCACTTAAGCCTTCAATCTGCCTCAAGAATGACTAAAGATATAAAGAGGTAGGGGAAGTGACGGCGAAGGTGGTAGGGATGAGAACAGCGCTGAGCGCTGCCGAGGGTTGATTCTACAATAAAATAAAATACAAAAAAAGAATAATAAAAATCATCACCCCCAAAAGCAGACAGTAGATGTCACGTCGTATATGTGTACAAAATTTCAGGGTAATAGCTCAAACGGTTTGAGAGCTACAAGCGATTTAAAATCCTGGACAGACAAAGGGAGAGCCACAGTAGGGTATTTATTATATAAGAAGAAAGTAAGCAAAAAGGGTAAGCTTCAAATACTTATTTTT
Organism: Polypterus bichir lapradei; assembly: GCA_026402145.1. Classification (NCBI taxonomy): domain Eukaryota; kingdom Metazoa; phylum Chordata; class Cladistia; order Polypteriformes; family Polypteridae; genus Polypterus; species Polypterus bichir. The sequence continues at coordinate 33,308,125 of JANRMT010027041.1, forward strand.
TTCAAAATAACACAATTCTCAAAGTCACTTAACCTGATTGGGGGTCGGAGGGACTGGAGTTTATTCAACCATCACCGCACCCAAACCGTGAATGAGCCCTGATGCGCATTAGATTATCGCACACACTTAAAAATAAAGGTGCCAAAGCGGCTCTTTAGATAGATGTGGTAAGCCCATTGAGTCGGCGGGTAGCAACTTGATATTATTTGTAATGGCAGAGGGTCACGTGAGTGGATCATGCCGGGTCTATCGCGCTTGATCCTCTCCCCCCTCTCTCTCTAATAATTGCACTAGACCCCCCCCCCCCACCCCCTTTGTCGATAGTGCTGGATTCACCAAGGGGTCCCATGGGAAAAAGTGAGAATCGGGTTGTGACACCAAAAAGGTTGACAACCATAGAAGAACCATTTTTTGGTTCATAAGATAGACATCCATATCAGTGGCAGATGTACATTTTGTGGGCCAAGAAGCTTGATTTGTTATTAGGGCCCCTTCACAACCAGCAATAAGGTCTGGCTGACCACTGGTACCTTCTTCAATGGGGTTGTTCCATGACAGATCACCATAGTTTTTTTTTTTTTTAATTTAACCACTACATCTCAGATTTTGTTTAAAATTGCTGTACTGGATCATCTCACACATCAAAGTCACTGCTGTAACTAAAACACTTTCTCATGCCTTATAGTCTTCGAGTTAATGGGGGGATGAAAATTAAAGAGGCTTCTGGGGCCCATCAGGGATTAGGGGCCCTGAACCTTAAATTTCATTAGTTTCATAGTATAGATCTGTCCATATGAAAGTTCCAGAAAGAAATTTTCTTTAAGCTGGTGCAGTGGTAGCACTGCTGCCTCACAGTAAGGAGACCTGGGTTCGCTTCCCAGGTCTCCCTGCGTGGAGTTTGCATGTTCTCCCCGTGTCCATATGGGATTCCTCCGGGTGCTCTGGTTTCCTCCCACAGTCCAAGTACATGCAGGTTAGGTGCATTGGCGATCTTAGTGTGTGCTTGGTGTGTGTGTGTGCCCTGCGATGGGCTGGCGCCCTGCCCTGGATTTTGTTCCTGCTTTGTGCCCTATGTTGGCTGGGATTGGCTCCCGTGACCCTGTGTTAGGATATAGTGGGTTGGATAATGACTGACTGACTTTTCTTTATATAGATCTATAGCAGGCTCCATAAATTACCATGAATAGATTTGTGAAACACCAAGAGGTTCCTGATTTTAAAAGGACTCCGGCTGCATACAGTAACAGCAGCTTTTCTCAATCTGCTAGTGTCCTGCTAGCCGATTATACATTAAAGAGTTGTGTTTTGTTCACGTTAGTCCACAAAGAAGCAATTCCATATGCAAAGAACTCTTCCCAAAATGAATTGTGTTCTTTGTCAAACAATTCTTCTGCAAGAAACCGCACAATTAAAATACAACAGTGCTGGACGATGTCCATTTACACGGGGTGGCCAGACGTCATACCTTGATGTTCATAGCAGGTAAAAAAAGGACAACAATCAAACATGACTTTTTAGAGAACAAAAAATAAATAAGCTAATTTAACTTAAATAACCACGGTAAGAGAGTTAACAATCGGGCATAATGAGTTTCTAGACACTTAGTTTATTCGAGATGCGCATGGACAGCGGAGAGAAGCTCCTGCTCAGTCTCCCTGAGCGGGCGTCTGCAGACAGCCGTAGTGTTTAAAACAATAAGATAACAAATAAAGAAAGAAATATTTTCATGTTTCGTCTGCCTCCCAGCCTAGCCTCAATATCAAATTCCACCTACGGGTCAAAGCAGATTGTCCAATGAACTTATAACACGACTGGCAAAGATGTAAGAATAAAAGAAGGGTCGGTAGAGAAAAGCCAAACGGGAAAACCGCGTCCACAATCGAGCCCAGATCTTTAAGCTACGAGTGAGGAACATTAACGAAAATGCCATCCTACCGATAAATCAATAACAAAATCATTTGTTAAATTTGAAAATCTGCCATACCATCCAAGAGGTAACTATCTAGTGAGACGCCATGAAATGAAAGCTGCTAAGTTACGTTAAAACAATATGAAGATGCGCTCTCTCCGTACGGGACTCTTAACTGTATTAAGCGAGTTTACTGTTAAAATATTGTGAATCGAACCTCTCAGCACCACTCAGCCAAGCCCACCGCCTAAAGGTTTTGAAGCCTTTAGGCGGTGGGTTTGATTAGAAATAAGAACAGCTTAACAGAATGTACTGCATGGTTTCCAATTTTGAAAGATGTTAAATTAAATAAATATACAACGATGCATGATTATAAATAAACAACATACATATAAACATAAATACATGCACACAAAGAAACAAATACATATTAAATAAATAATAAATAAATGTTGCCAGCAGGTCCAGAATATTATTCACTTCGTATTCTGCATAAAACACAAACGGCGCGTTTATACAAGTGCGCATGCGCGCGTCACTTCTATCGCTCCACAGTCAGGAGTAACTGCTTTAAAATGCATTTGACGGGTACGTGTTTCTGGCATCGTTATTATCTGTTTCACCCTCAAATAAGCACCAATAATTAGAAACACGCCGTCCACGTCTCTTATCGCCCAGCCTACCCCCCCAATCCTTTCCGAGTAAAGTACAAGTTGTGCCCATTCTGAAGCGCGGCGCTAATCCTCAGACAGGCGGTCTCGTTTACGTGTAGGAGACTCCTTTTATGGTGCATGAAGATAGCGCTTTTGTTAGTCATTGATTTTTATATTAAACCGTTAATCCCGTTACTAGATGAGACCCATGTAAATTCCTGTGCAAAATCTCTTAAAAGATGGGCTCACGGAGACCTTTCAGTTCAGAGCAGATATTGTAGGCGCAACGTTAATGCAGGCAGTGATAATAATATCGGCGCCACTAGTAAATGAATATTTTTAAACACCGCTTATTTCAAATAGAGGTCTACAGAGCATCAGAGCTCGTTAGCAGTGGGTGTCGCACCGGGGTGAACTGTGGACAGGACACCAGCACATTGTAGGGGCCACTTTAAGACCACATGGCTGCATTGATTCGAAGAGGGTCAGCATAACATATTTATGAAGTCAGACAAAGGCTTACATGTGCAATAGAAGAATATGCAAATGGCACACAGATTGGTTCTTTTCAATTCAACTTAGTTTATTCACTAAGTGCTGCAACAAGTTCACAGGTAAAAGACTTTACTGTTACATAATGAATAAAATACAGTATACAGAAAAAGACAAAGGAAAACACAGGAAGATAAAGCTGGGGGTGCACTGCAGTCTGACCCACTGAAGTGTGCCGTGGTGAAAACTACAAGTAAGCCCGACCGTGTAAGAACAGACAATTATAACTACAGCTTTTTATCTGTCTTGTCATACAGGATTTATGTTTTTATATGACACCAGCATTCTTTATGCTTCCATCCGTGATGGTAAGGCCATACATTGAGATCAACTTAAAATATCCCTAAAGTGTCAGAACGCAAGGCTACAGATGAAGGGGTACTGCAGATGGAAGCAAACTCAGAATATACTGTAGGTGTGTGAGCTGAGGGCTGCTATGATTTTAGTGTACTTGAAGTAGTGAGGAGGTCTACTTACTTACTCCTGGAGCACCGATGACCAGTCCTATTGGGTACCATGTGGATTCCACCAGGGGGTGCTGCAAAGACTGAGGAGCCATATGGTGTGGGGTTTCCGCCTTACCCAGGAGTGCTTACAGACCACGTGGGTGGACAGTGGATGAAACTTGTTTGGAGGAGCAGTGGAGGAGGCAAAGACCAAGAGACAGAAAGAAAGAAAGAAAGAAAGAAAGAAGACTCACAGTGTGCTGTGCCCTTGATATAATTGCGTCTATGGTGGTGGGAAACACCGCTGTGAAGAGTTTCCCACATAATAAAAAAACTCTTTGTGCTTTCAACTTGTGTCCTGTGTCACTTGTGCTGGATTTGGGGAGCTGGGGCGCCCCCTGCTGTCCACACTACACTCTTGATTTTGTGCACCTGCTAACAAACAAACCCCTGAACTCAATAATTTGGAGGGGCGTCCTCATATGTTTGGCCATATAGTACTGTTGAATTCTGCTCTGTACTTGTAATATTTTTCTTTTACTATTATATTGTATTGATAATTACTTGTATTCTGTTCTGTATATTGTATTGTATTGTATTGTGTTGTAGTTAAACCCCTTCTTAAGAAACATAATCTTGACCCCTCGGCTCTTGAAAATTTTAGACCCATCTCTAACCTGCCTTTCTTAAGCAAAGTTCTGGAGAAAGCAGTCATTATGCAGTTAAATGACCACCTAAATAAACATGCTATTCTTGATAAATTTCAGTCGGGTTTTAGAATAAATCATAGCACAGAAACTGCACTCGTTAAAGTAGTAAATGATTTGCGAGTGAACGCAGACAGAGGCCATATATCTGTTCTCATCCTCTTAGATCTGAGTGCTGCATTTGACACCATTGATCATAATATTCTTAGAAATCGCCGTAGTCAATGGGTGGGCCTCTCTGGCAGTGTCTTAAATTGGTTTGAATCCTACCTGACAGGGAGAAAATTTTTTGTTAGTTGTGGTAATTACAACTCAAAGACACATGATATCCTATATGGTGTTCCACAAGGCTCTATCCTGGGTCCGCTGTTATTCTCAATCTACATGCTTCCGTTAGGTCAGATTATCTCAGGGCACAACGTGAGCTACCACAGCTATGCTGATGACACACAGCTGTATTTATCAACAGCACCTGATGACCCTGATTCTCTTGATTCACTAACACAATGTCTGACTTGTATCTCAGAATGGATGAATAGTAACTTTCTCAAGTTAAATAAAGAGAAAACTGAAATCTTAGTGATTGGCAATAATGGATACAATGAGGCTATTAGAAATAAACTGGATACATTAGGATTAAAAGTCAAGACGGAGGTAAAAAGCTTAGGGGTAATTGTTGACTGTAATCTGAATTTTAAATCGCATATTAATCAGATCACTAGGACAGCATTTTTTCACTTAAGAAACATAAGTAAAGTTAGACCTCTTATATCACTGAAAGATGCTGAGAAATTAATTCACGCGTTTGTTTTCAGTCGACTAGATTACTGTAACGCACTTCTCTCAGGACTACCCAAGAAAGACATAAATCGTTTGCAACTAGTGCAGAATGCAGCTGCTAGAATCCTAACTAGGAAAAGAAAATCCGAACACATTTCTCCAGTTCTGATGTCACTACACTGGTTACCTGTGTCATTCAGGATTGACTTTAAAATTCTGCTTATGGTTTATAAAGCCTTAAATAATCTCGCCCCTTCTTATATATCGGAGTGTCTGACACCTTATATTCCAAATCGTAACCTCAGATCCTCAAATGAGTGTCTCCTTAGAATTCCAAGAACAAAACTTAAAAGTGGTGAGGCGGCCTTCTGCTGCTATGCACCTAAAATCTGGAATAGCCTGCCAATAGGAATTCGCCAGGCTAATACAGTGGAGCACTTTAAAACACTGCTGAAAACATATTACTTTAACATGGCCTTTCTATAACTTCAATTTAACTTAATTTAACTTAATCCTGATACTCTATATGTTCAATTTCCTCATAATAACTATTCAGGGTAGCTCTACAATCCGTACTGACCCCTACTCTCTTTTCTGTTTCTTTTTCCGGTTTCTTTGTGGTGGTGGCCTGCGCCACCTCCACCTACTCAAAGCTTCATGATGCTCCAACAATGATGGATGGACTAAAAGGCAGAATTCTACGTGACCATCATCATCAAGCCTTTCCGTGAGAACCCTAAATCCAAAGAGGACTGTTTCATTTATGTTAGGTAGAATGCCCAGAGGGGACTGGGCGGTCTCATGGTCTGGAATCCCTACAGATTTTATTTTTTTTTCTCCAGCCGTCTGGAGTTTTTATTTTGTTTTTTCTGTCCCCCCTGGCCATTGGACCTTACTCTTATTCTATGTTAATTAATGCTGATTTATTTTGTTTTCATATTGTGTTTTTTATTTTTCTTTTCTTTATTATGTAAAGCACTTTGAGCTACTGTTTGTATGAATATGTGCTATATAAATAAATGTTGTTGTTGTTGTTGTTGACCCCCCTTTTTTGACACCCACTGCGCGCCCATCCTACCTGGAAAGGGGTCTCTCTTTGAACTGCCTTTCCCAAGGGTTCTTCCATCGTTTCCCTACGAGGGTTTTTTTTCTGGGAGTTTTTCCTTGTCTTCATAGAGAGTCAGGGCTCGGGGGCTGTCAAGAGGCAGGGCCTGTTAAATAAGGTGACCACCCATCCCCGTTTTCCGGGGACAGTCCCCTTTTTCGGACAACTGTCCCCACTCAGAAACATGTCCCCGGTTTCAGCTGGTTCACTTTTTTGAATGTATCTCATCACCACAATAATTTGAACTCGGCGCGCGTGCGCGGTGTTTCGACGGAGGTCATGCTTCAGCACATCCTGCAACTTTGGCGAGAAATCACGTGATAAGCTTTCGCTTTGTACTCTGTAGTGTTTAGAGTCCCTACTCGTGATCTGTATGTAGATTTTACGCTCCTCTACCCCCTCCCCCCACCTCCATGTCCCCGGATTGGCCCAAAAAAATTCTGGTCACCTTACTGTTAAAGCCTTCTTGTGTGATTTTGGGATAAACAAAAATAAATTGGATTGTATTGTAGTGCATTCTATTAAAACCTATTTATGCCAATCAGGATGAAATGGCGGTCATTTATGTTGTGATTGCCCTAATAAGTAGTTTTGTGTATCTTAAGTGATAGTGTATTACAAAAACCATTTCATTTATTTCCAGTTATTTTTTTCTCTTCACCTCTGTTGTGCATACGGGTGAGTTTCCTCCTGGAGAGTTTAGTTTTGTGCTCCATTACCTTTGAGGCTGTGTTTTTGATGAAGTCACATTTCGGTGTTGTTTCCCTGTGCTGCCTTTTTGTTTTCTTGTGGGTGCCGCCATTCGAGGTCTTCAAGTCGATAATCTGCTGTGTGGCTCCAGAGGTCATGCAAGGCTGGACGCAGTGGTATAAAACCAGTTGTTTAGTTATCTGCGCCATCATGGATTTCTGGATCAAACTTTATTTTATGTGTATTTACTATTTTTTAAAGTTTCTCTTTTTTTTCTATCTTTTCCTACAGTTTTTTGACTTTCATTTTTGCCTCACATTTCTCCTTGGGTTTCCCAGTCTTTTGACTCCCTGCTTGTCTTTTTGACTGCATTTGTCTCCTGATGCCGTCTTATTTCCTTCTGCCATTACGGCTTGACACCTTCTGCACTCTTGTCAGAACTTAAGTATCTTTTAAATAAACGTCTACATGTGGAAATGTGTCTGTCTGTTTGTCCGGCCTGGAAGTGCGAGAATACAGCATGACGCTCAAAGAAAATGACTCTGTCGCCAAGTGAAACCACTGAGGAGCTGTTAATACACAAGCGAGGCGAGCACATCGGCAAAACGAAACCTCTGAGGAGAAAGAAACTCACTTAGTCACTGATAGACAAAGGAGGCGAGCACATCGGCAAAATAAAACCGCCGAGGAAAGAGAACCCCGATTAGTCGCTAATGCACAACCGATGCCACTGACTGATTGAAGGGCCAGAATCCACAGTTTTTAGGAACTTTTTACAGCACAGGCTTACACAGCTAGTGTACTTATAAAAACCTGAACACGTCACAGCACTGTGAGCCCACACTGAACACAACTTGAACTATGATAAGAAAACCAGAATACAGAATACACACTGGGCAAGGTGAACATAAAAAGTCCACCCAGACTGGCGCAGGGCTGGGATTTGAACCCAGTCTCCTGTTCACCAGTATGCCAACGTGCCACCCTCCTCCTGCAGCTCCACTGCACACAAAATTAACAAGAAAACCTAAACGGCTTCCTTGCACTGCCTACCTCGAATCACTGTGGTACGGCTTCTGATACGAGACAAGCCTTTGGGGAAAAAGCTGATTTAAAATGGTTTATTACACTTGTCTGGCACCATGCTGCTGGTGTAATAGTTCTGGGGCATACATTTTCAAAGCGGCAGACAGACAGCATCTATTTTTACCATGCGCCACCAGTTAAAGTGTGCATGCGCTTTTAGTCTTCAAAAACACAAAGCCCCGCAGGTACGTTCAAAATCACAAACCTAAGCAACACTCTTAAATATTTGAAATGATTAAACATATAATTATATCTAGTCATTAAAAAAAAAATAAAATAAAAATATGCACAAAGCAAAGCAAGCCGAGTTGTGAGGAGGACACTCTGCTCTTCTGCATCAACACTTTTTTTTCCAGTTTTCTCTGTTCAGGCTTTTTGGCATTACAGACAAACAGACAGACAGATAGATAGATAGATACATAGATAGATAGATAGATAGATAGATAGATAGATA
>JANRMT010027041.1:33317054-33343057 GCA_026402145.1 Polypterus bichir lapradei
TAGATAGATAGATAGATAGATAGATAGATAGATAGATAGATAGATAGGGCCTCCCTCCCACCTTAAAGGGACATAGCTCAAGGAATCAGAGCTGGGTGGCAACGGGCAGAAGGAGATGACAAGGAAAGCAAGCACTTACAGTCTGGGTATTGGCTGGATTGGTCATTATTTGAAGAAGTGTGGATTAAAGAACCATTTATTTGAACCCGTAGTTGTGTTTGGGTGGCTCACTAGCACCTCCAAGGGCTCAAAACAGGAACACCTTCTGCATGGCACTGCCATTTACTGCTGCAAACCCCCCTCTCCATTCCCTGCGCCCATGACACTAATGAACCACCCTTCAAGTATTCAAACATCCAGGCCTTTATCAAAACAGCCATATGGTCACTCTGACCGCCACGTTCTTAAGATGAACTGTTTTTGTTTTGTCTAAATTTGTGAAAATGTCCAAGGAATCCCAACAATGCAAACTTGGATGGCGTTCAGTTTTTATATTTAGGGTGGGCTGCTGTTAGCTTTGAGTGATTTGATTTCTGTTTTCTTTTGTGTTTTAACCCTTGGTATGCATGTACTGTATGTATTGGCTCAGGGTCAGGGCCAGGCCAAGAAGGGCAGTGAGTGACTGTGCCCAGATGGGCGGCTTCAATGCCCAACAGAAAGCGAAGGTTTGGTCAAATGAGCACATCTTGGGTGAAAAGCCAAAAATGAGAGTAAAGTGTTTCCTGAAGTTAATGCAGCAATTTATATCCTAATTTGTAAAAATGCTGAACATTTAATTTAAGGGGCAGATTATGAGGTGTGGTGGCAAATTTGCCAATAGGACGCACTTTTTGACCCTGAGCCAGTTGTGTGTAAAAACAAAATATGTAAACAATTAAGCCTGCATGATAGTTAAGTCGCCTTGGATATAAACAGCAGCCAAATTTGCAGTAATAGCACATGCACTTAAATCTTCTTAAGCTGACGCACTTATTTAGGATTTCTGCAGATCTTATCACTGAGGGCAAGGCAACCTTGGAGATGATGCCATTCCATTGCAGGGCACACACACACACACACATACACACCTACACAGTTCACTCAAACCTTGGCCTGTCTAGAGTCACAAGTCTGCAAGTGGAAGAAACCAGTGGACAACCAATATAGTGAATGAGCTGGGATTTAACCTCTAGAAGATAAATCTATGCCACTGTGTTACCCTAACTTGTCCATGATAACACAATGGCGTGGATGGCTAAGAACTGATAGAACTCACCAAGTCTGTTACTGGATTGGTCTACTCTCACACGCTACACGTCACATGAACACAAAGACCCACACACACAAGCACTGATTATGACTGATTCTTGTGTTAACCACAAGGGGGTGCCTCTGAGTCCGAAACCACAGACATAATGTCACCCAACACAATTCCAGGTTCAAATTAAGGATTTTTATTCTTCACCAACACTCATCAGTGCACACAGCCAAGAATGCACAAATATAATCACAAGATTGCTCCTTTTGTTTTCTTGATGATTGTCACCGAATGCTGGGCCATCAATTAGGCGGAGGTCTACTTTCGGTCTGCTTCTGGCGTTACACCAAACATTGATTGAAGCACTTCTGTGTCATGTGGAAACCAGGGCAGTCCTCCCCCTGGAAGTGGCCTCTGGTGGCACCCAAGGACCTTAAGGGGCTGTATTTCCAGACTCCAATTTCTATGTCACTCTTCCGGGTGTCCTATCTGGGTTCAGCCCTGAGGAACACTACCACCTGTCATATGGGGGAATGAACTGCTCCTAACATCCATGTTCATCCAGTCCATCTATTATTCTTCTGTCCCAGTTGGGATGAAGATTGTCAGGTATGCCGGCTGGGTTGAGTCTACACTCCTGCCATCTTTTCATTTCGGCCTCTTGTTCGGGCAAGAAATCATCCTCTATCCCAGCTAGGATGATTTTCCTTTCTCCATGGGACTCCACATAGCGGACTCACCAGCTACAGCGTGAACACGATAAGGGTGTACCGCAGATTTAGCACAGATCTATGGCTACATTGGCCTCTCTAACCCGGAGAAACACAGGCTGACACACCTTCATTGTCTCCTTGGATAAAACCTCAACTGAAAGGCTGGCACTCCTTGATCCCCATGAGCAACCTAACAAATTAACATCCCTGGGTATAACTCACACCAAATGGCTGGCACATCTTGATCTCCGAGAGTAACTCAGTTAAAACCACTTATCAACCAATTACCGTGAGGGTCACTCTACTGGGGTGCCCCCTTTAGCCTGCAAAACCCAATGAGAAAGCCGTTGGAAATCTCCTCACACTAGGTGGTCAGTATTTACCCAATTCTTTCAATCTCTTGTCACACACATGCAATTGGGAGGCAGCTAAAGGGCCTGAATAATAGTAGTTCCACGCCAGACCAGGGGATGACGAGGTGCACTGACTTTCTCTCTAAATCCTCTGCAGACCATTCACAGGAAATCCCGTACGGTTCCGGCGCCATTATTGACGTCACTTCTGATTCCGGCACAAATAATGATGTCACTTTCCACTTCCGATGCATATGACAACGTCACTTCTGGTCTAGATGATGTCACTTCCAGTTCTAATGCCTTTGATGATGTCACTTCCGGTCCAGAGGACATCACTTCCAGTTCCGGTCCTGATGACGTCACTTCCTGTCTTGGCCTTTAAAGCCGCCATGTTTACAGCCTTAAATCAGTTCTGTTTTGGACTGAAGAACACAGCTCAAAAAACAAACCCATTTTGCAGTCAGGGCACAATATATGGGTGGCTACCCCAAACCTTTTGATGTCTTCTGTCTATTCTTGTGACACTCTCTAGATATCAAAGCAAAGTGTTAACATTTTAAAATCAAAGTAGTATTTATTAAAGTAAAAGAAAATAGAGGAAAGTCTGGATATATACTGTACAGTCTTTGAATGCTTACAGAAAATTTAGCAGCAGTGTTAAAAGAAGATATTGGTCTTGTCCGTTTTGGGAGATGGATGTCTGAGACAAAACTCCATTAGCAGCTGTGTTATTTTACCTTTTTTTAACCATCGTCCCAAAGTATCCTGTATCTACTGAACCCGAAGGGCTTTAATTAAAATGAACGCAAGTATATACAAGCATGAGTAGCAGAAAAAGGGCTCATAAAGAAGAAGCGCAAAAGATAGCTAAAGCTTCATCTGAGTCTAAACAGGTCTCAAGTTTAAGTTCAAGTTATGGCCTGCCAGAGACTGACCTGGAACAGATAGGCGAAAGAACAGATCTCCGGGGACTTGACACTGCAGCATCGCCTCCAGCCGAGAGCAAAAGTGGGAGCGAAACTGCAAGTGGGTTGGGCCAGGAGAACTTGTCGATTCCAGAAGATTGACTTGAATAGTGCATGGCCTTACTATGCTTGCTGTCAACTAACCCCCTGGTAGCTCCAGGGATTACTACTCTACCTGTGGAGAATGAAGAAGACTGAAACAAACAGTCTGAGCTAAATGTAATGATCACCGCAATGATTACCGCAATAACTACCACATTCGGGGCAGGGGGACATAAAGGATATAAGGAAAGATATAAAGGACATAAACAAGACAAACGAGAAGCTGTTTCAAGATATTAAAAACCAGGAGAAACTTTTAAGTAATCACTTTGAGGCAACCTTTAAAGGCATGCTAGAAAAAATTGAGGAAAAAATACAGAAAAACGTGAGTATGTTTGAGAATAAATTTAGAGCACTTGGTGCTCAGCTTGAAGACATCAAGTACGACTTGTTTTGAAATAGCTGAATAATTGCCATCTACTGCTGACGAAAAAGCAGTGGCTTGGACACAGACTAGCTGCACTGGATACAGAAGGAATAATATCAGAATTGAAGGTCTCCCTAACACATTTTTAAATACAATCGAGAGTCGCATTGTGTCCTGGCAAGGCAAAGATTTTACCTGTAATTTGGTCAATTTGCAATTAAAATGGCTGCCCTTTGTCACCGATTCTGTTCATAACTTTTATGGACAGAATTTCTAGTCACAGCCAGGGTGTTGAGGAGGTCCAGTTTGGTGGACTCAGGATTAGGTCACTGCTTTTTGCAGATGATGTTGTCCTGTTTGGCCGTGGCCGTGATCTTCTGCTCTCTCTGGATCGGTTCACAGCTGAGTGTGACGCGTCTGGGATGGGAATCAGCACCTTCAAATCCGAGACCATCGTCCTCGGCCGGAAAAGGGTGGAGTGCCCTCTCAGGGTTGTGAGTGAGATCCTGCCCCAAGTGGAGGAGTTCAAGTATCTCGGTGTCTTGTTCACGAGTGATTGAAGAATGGAGCGTGAGATCGACAGATGGATCAGTGCGGCATCCACAGTGATGCGGGCTCTGCATCGGACTGTCGTGGTGAAAAAAGAGCTGAGCCGTAAGGCAAAGCTCTCAATGTACCAGTCGATCTACGTTCCTACCCTCACCTATAGTCATGAGATATGGGTAGTGATCGAAAGAACGAGATCGCGAATACAAGCGGCTGAAATGAATTTCAGGGTGTCTGGGCTTTCCCTTAAAGATAGGGTGAGAAGCTCAGTCATCCGGGAGGGACTCAGAGTAGAGCCGCTGCTCCTCCGCATCAAGAGGAGTCAGATGAGGTGGCTCGGACATCTGATCAGGATGCCTCCTGGACACCTCCCTGGTGAGGTATTCTGGGCATGTCTAACTGGGAGGAGGCCCCGAGGAAGACCCAGGACACGCTGGAGGGACTATGTCTCCCGGCTGGCCTGGGAACACCTCGGGATTCCCCCGGAATAGCTAGAAGAAGTGGCCGGGAGAGGGAAGTCTGGGCATCTCTGCTCAAGCTGCTGCCCCCGTGACCCGACCTTGGATAAATGGAAGAGGATGGATGGATGGATGATGGATGGATGGCTAATTACAATTATATTTATAATTTTTTTTCTCCCCAAAGGGGACTGTATAACATCATTTGTTTGTTGTACTATCATATGTTCATATGTTATCTACTGTTTAACATCATTGCCTGGGTTTATTCTTTTGAGACTGTTTAAGATTATATTCTAGGTTTATAGTATTTAGACTGTATTGCCAATAGATATCTTTACTTTAATCCTTGTTTTGTTTTGGATCTGCTCTGTCTCCAGGTATGTCAGAGGAGTGTGACTTCGTGAAGTTTGGTCAAGCCTCACAATGGGATGCAAAATGGGTGGGCGAGAGAAAGAGAGCAAGATATTTCTATCTATAGTTTTTACCCCCACAATTGTAAGTGCCAACACAACAATAGGCTTCATAGCAATAACTCCTGGCAAAATTGGTAATTTAGGTTAAAACTATTGTATGTAATAATGCACTACCTTAATTTAAGACTATAAAATGAGAGCAAAAGTTCAGAAGCAATGTCTCCATGACCAAATAGTGAACTCTGTCAGCTGGAACGTTAAAGGTCTTAATCATGAAATAAAGAGAAAGTATTCTGTCACATAACAGGTTTAAACTTTAAGATTGTATTTTTACAGGAGACACACTTATTAAGCAAGGATAAGTTTTGGTTGCAAAGAGATTGGATGGGCCAAATATTCCACTGCAACTTTACAAAGAAAACTAGAGGTGTGGGAGTCTTAATACATAGAACAATTTCATTTGTAGTATCAGATGTAGCATCTAATTCTGAAGGGCAATATGTATTTGTTATGGGTAATTTATTTAATTGTAAGATTCTGATAAATATCTACGCACCCAATGTGGATGACAGAGACTTCATCTAAACCTTTTTTACATCCATTCCTAATGTGAACACTCATAAAATTATAATGGCCGAAAGGAAGATGTTGGACTTTAAATGCGGTAGTTGGGCCAATGCACGAGTTTTTTTCTTCGACGTCCAAATGAAATGGTGTCTCGTCCTCTAACTTACCTCTGTCTTCGTGTAACCAGTGGTCACCACCCATGTTGCACTCTGGCTTTGTGTTTGGTTAACCTCTGAAGTGTCTGAGTTGTAACTCACATTGTGTTGCGTTATACAAACTGCCACAAAGGAGTAAGGCAACAACACTGAGCTTCTCCATCTGCTAATGTTTTAGTATTAGCTGACTTAAATGCTAAGACAGAAAACATAAAATATGAAAGCTCAAGCTCTGTCCATGCAGTTCCTTCCTTTACAGTTATACAATGAACACTGGTGCCTGATGCTAATTTACAACTCAATGCATTACTGCATATGTAATCATTCATTGCTCAGTATTCCAACACAAAAAAGTAACATATCTGAAATGTTAAGACAGAAAACATAAAATCTAAATGCTCTGAAGGCTCTGGTGATACAATTCCTACTAACAAGAAAACACATGGAAAGGCCATTGGATGTTCGCCTACAGGGTGAGTCAAAATTCTGTTAACATTTGAATGGCAGACACAACTTGTTCACAAAAATACTTCATATGTGCAAGATGATTTACAAGAATATCTCAACCTGTTCGCCATCAAACAACGAGCAAAAGTACCATTTAAAGACTGGGCACACATTTCGCAGGGAACAGATGATAGCACAGTCTGTATTCTGTCCTTCAGGTCATTGATATCATGAACTTTCCTGTCATAGATGCGCTCCTTCACCATACCCCATAACCAGAAATCACAGGGTGTCAAATCAGGGGAGTGTGGAGGCCATGGCCATGGCAATGGTCCATCAACCTGGAAAGGTGCGGTCAAGATAAAAATAATCCATTAGTGTTAACATAATTTTGACTCACCATGTATACACATAACCAAAACGAATGTAAAATCAATCAAAGCACTTCAAAACAACAACTGTACATTCTCAAGAAGATCATATTACAATTACTGTCACAAGAAATTAACTTAAGAAATTTAAAATATTACAGCAGAGAGTACAGCATGCTTACATCTTCTCACACTGAACACATACATCATGGGGAGCAGATTAGGGAAGTGCAACAGGAACACAACAGGAAAACATACGACATAACAGATATTATCAGGATTTGGTGACGCTCTAAATGACTAAAATGAGTATTTTAGACACCTCTTACATTTGGCGTCACTCAGATGGGCTGTTATTTATGTCAACAATCCCAGTGGGACTCCAGACCTTGTGATATCACAGACATGTGATTGGCTAGTGTACTGTACGTGCCATTGTGGATGGACTGGAAGCCTATTTGGGATGAAGGGTGGTTCCTGGAGGCCGTAACCGAAGGACAACATGGAAGGAGATATAACCTGGCTAGGAAGAGACTTGATTATTGTCCCAATTGGGGGTGAAGAATTAATGGAGGGTACTGGCGGAGGTTGTTTCTCAAGAGCAGTTCCTGGATGGTAGTGCTCCTCTGGTGTGGACCCAAAACGTACACCTGCAGGGATCCACAAGAATCGTAGTCCTGAAGGACAACCCTGTGGGTGTCCAGGGTGCCGCCAAAGAGGGCTACAGAGAGAGGGACCATCTATTTCATAGGGTCGCCACATGACCCAATAGTGGTTTCACCGTTCTGGAAATACCACTGGGTCCAACATAAAAGGAAGCCATTCAGCCTCCTGGAGGTGGAAGGAGGAAGAAATGTACTTGTCTGGAGTGTTTTGGCCGGGATTTGTGTGTAATAGTGTTGGTGAAAAATTAAAAAAAATATTTAAACCTGGAGTTGTGTAAGGTAGCATTGTATTGGAGGTTTGGGACTCAGTGGTGCCCCTGCATGGTCACACTAACGATCCTGGTGATGGAGCGCTCTGCTTAAAATCTTTGTGTTTATCTGTGAAATCTCTGACTGTCTCCAATTCCTTTACTATCAAGTTGTACATTTCCATTTGATTTTAGGATAAGAGAACAGATTCATTAAAGCCATAAATTATTGGTAAATTATTGGTCAGAAGAAAGAAAGAATGCAGATATGCAGTGGCAGACCTACATTTTTGAGGCCCTGAAGCTTGAACGGTTATGGGGACCCTTCACAGCCAGCCACTGTAATATTCTTCAGTGGGAGGATAACAGATCACCCCAAATGTTTTAAAACTGTAACCACTACCTCTCAGATTTGGATAAGAATGATTGTGCTGGATGATCACACATGTCAGAGTCACTGGTGTGAATAAACAGTCCCTAAGCCTTACAGTTTTCAAGTTACTGACTCACACACTTTGGGAATGTTGAAATATCAGTCACACTTTTTTAAAGCAAAAACAATGAGGTCTATTTTCTGTGAAAGTTTTTTGAATTCTTTTTTCAAAAAGTGAAGCACCATTTTTTAAGATTTGTAATAAATAAGCAAAACTGGCTAAAGTTCAAGTTAACCAGCGCTGGGCGAGGCTAAGTCAGGCATGACTAGGCCACCAAAACTCATAGCCTAAGATAATCTAACACAATTTCACCATTATTTGAACACTTTTCATATTAAACGCTTGTTTTTAACATAAATTCACCCTTTTATTTATTTTTCATAAATACTTGTAATGTAATACAGTATAAGCCAAGGCTATGCAGTCATAACTTACCTCCCATTCACCACTTCATAAAAACAATAAGCATAGGCTAATCTAACACTATTTCATCTTTATCACTTACCTTACTTTTCTAATTATAACATTTACTTTTTGAGTAGAGTAATTCAAATATTGTATCTTTGTGAACACTTTATTGAAAAAAATCCTGTCTAGATTGTTATCACGAGTGCTATCACGTTGGAAAGGCAATCACAATGCTAACATGACTCTGTCAAAGCACCCTATGATTCTCCTTTGTGTTGAGCTACACTTTCACTCTCGGTCAAAACTCACACAGCAGTCCCCTGTGAAAGCACACGATACTCCTCTGTATATCACAGCAAATCAAAGCAGCATGCGGTGCTGTCTGGGGAAGTAATGCTAAGCTCTGGTCATTCTGTCTGCCAGTCCGCATTCTGTCTGTCCGGGTGTGTCATTTGCTCTGAGCCAGCAGGTGGCACTGGTGTGTGAAATGCAACACACATGGAAGAAACCCACTGGGAACTCCAAGGTCAAAATTATGTGTAGTCCAACTAAGTAGTCCATCTTGTCCAGATCAGTCAAAGAGTATAGGATTGTACAGAGAAGTCACAGAAAGACTGACAGACAGACAAACAGATAGATAAAGGCACTATATAACAGATAGATAGATAGATAGTCTTAGACATCATGAAGGTTTGGGACAGCCACCCGTATATTGTTCAAAGGCTGCAAATTGAGGTTAAATTGAAGTCCAAAACAGAATTGAAGTTATTGAGACAAGATGGCGGCTTTAAAGGACAATCAAGGAAATTACGTCATCTGGATGGAACCGGAAGTGATGTCGTCGGGACCAGAAGTAACATCATCAGTGGCATCGGTACCCTGTGGGATTTCCCGTGGATGGTCTGCAAGTGATTCAGAGAGACAGTCGGTGCACCCCACCGACCCCTGGTCTGCCATGGAATTGCTATCCTTTAGGCCCTTCAGCTGTCTCCCAGTCGCGCGTGTGTAATGATAGATAGATGAAAGGCAGTATATAACAGATAGATAGATAGATAGAAAAGGCACTATATGACAGACAGACAGATGGATAGATAGATAGATACAAAAGGAACTATATAACAGACAGATAGATAGATAGATGAAAGGCACTATATAACAGATAGATAGATAGATAGATAGATACAAAAGGCACTATATAACAGACAGACAGATAGATAGATACAAAAGGCACTATATAACAGATAGATAGATAGAAAAGGCACTATATAACAGACAGACAGACAGATAGATAGATAGACAGACAGACAGATAGATAGATAGATACAAAAGGCACTATATAACAGATAGATAGATAGTCTTAGACATCATGAAGGTTTGGGACAGCCACCCGTATATTGTTCAAAGGCTGCAAATTGAGGTTAAATTGAACAAAGATGTTCACAGATTCAAGTCCAAAACAGAACTGAAGTTATTGAGACAAGATGGCGGCTTTAAAGGCCAGTCAAGGAAATTACATCATCTGGATGAAACCAGAAGTGATGTCGTTGAGACCAGAAGTGACATCATCATTGACATCGGTACCCTGTGGGATTTCCCGTGGATGGTCTGCAAGTGATTCAGAGAGACAGTCAGCACATCCCGCCACCCCCTGGTTTGCCATGGAATTGCTATCCTCTAGGCCCTTCAGCTGTCTCCCAGTCACGCGTGTGTGACGATAGATAGATAGATAGATAGATAGATAGATGAAAGGCACTATATAACAGATAGATAGATCGATAGATAGATAGATAGATAGATAGATAGATAGATAGATAGATAGATAGATCGACACAATACCCAGCCCCAAGTCCCCTGTTCAGAGCAGTCCTTAGTTGACTTTCTCTGCTGATCAGTTTCATTTGTATTTCATACTCCATTTGTATGTCACATAATGGGATAATAAAATCAAGTGGCGCCCTTTCCAAACTGGATATATTAGATGAATTTAACTGGAATGGAGCACAATCCTTAAAGTTAGGGAGGGAGTAAAAGCAGAACCACAGAAACAGACTCCTTCTTCTCAATCTGAGTTGTGTTATCCAATGCGATCCCTCTGGGTATTCTCTTGTGTTTCCTTTGGAGTTCACTTCAATCTCCCTCTCCATCTTCCATCTTTCTGCACCATAAGAGCATTTCTGTTTGATAAACAAGCACATCCCTTTACATCACAGCTCAGTCATCCATGCACATACAAGGACCCACAGGCACCGACACAGCCCCATTACCTAAGAAACTGGAAATGCAGCCTTCTATAAGGAGACAAGGTGGAGGCAATTATCAAAATTAAAGTAGGCAGACCCTGCCATAATTCTCCATTGATTTAAGATGGTGCCACTAAGCAGGTTCCTGTCCCAAGCATAGGACAAATTCCAAAAAGAATCATCAGAGAACTTTAGCATTAGTGAGAGGAAAAGATTTTAAGTTAGAAAAAGAATCCTTTGCTGTGTTTCTAGACTATGACTTTTGTTTTGTGTATTTTGGCTGTTGCATTTGGTTTTGGCTCGAGTTTTTCGTTAAAGAATCCATGTCTGTCTCTGACTATGATTTATTGTCAGGCCTTTTGACTCTCTCCATTTCCTGGTAATATCTTTCATTTTTCAGTCCTTCACTAACTCCCTCCCAGGATTCATTGCACAACGGGTTTATGATAACATGGTAACGATGATATCTGTTCTTCATAACTGTAACTGTCTTTTTAACCAACTGTGTGGCAGAGCTAGGAATGCTCTCCAAAATAATGTTGTCCACAATACTTTGCATGGGAACAATTGCACCACATTACTTCAACCATACCACCAGCACTTCAGAACTGGTCACCCACCTGAAGCTAAGCATGTTCAGGATCGGCCAGTACTTTGAGGGGAGGCCAACTAGAAACAACTTGGGTTGCTGCTGGAAAAGATTTTGGCAAGGCCAGCAGGGGGCACTTACCCTGTGGTCTGAAAGGGGATCCCAAGGCCCCGGGGCAGTGACGGGGACACTGTGCAGTACAAATGACGCCATTCTTCAGATGAGACATAAAATGAAGGTCCTGACTCTCTGGGGTCATCAAACACCCTTGGGAATCCTTCAAAAAGAGCAGGGTGTATCCTGATGTCCTGGCTAAAGTGCCCACTAGGGCACTAAATAAATGTAAATAATGAATTATTATTATTATTATTATTATTATTATTATTATTACTTCTTCAGAATCCTAGACATACACTAGAAAGCCACATCAACAGGCTATTTGGGGGCCATGAGTTGAGCCAATGCCTGATTAGCTGAGGTCATTATCATGGTCTTTTATTTGTCATTGTTCCCCACTCCCTTTCTTTTGTGTTCTTTATGCTTTATTTTGTGCTTTTCACAAATCTTCCCAGTCCGGTCCTTTATGGTGTTGGTTTAGCTCCTTCTTTAAGTTGCTGTGCTATTTAGGGCTGCAGTTACCATGAGGACCACCTAAACAGGACCACAGCTCTTTGGCTCCCTTTGTGCTTCTCCATTGGGAAGATTTCATTGTTACTCTTTTGGTGCCCCCGTTTCTTTGATTTTCAGTTTCGTCCTAACATTATAGGGTCTTTATATTTTTTGGAAGATTTGGATTCTTCTTCCATTTCTATTTTGTTTTGTAGTTTGTTCTTTCTTTGTTACATTATTGATGTATTCATGCTGTCCATTTTCCCATGTATTTAATCTTTAAAATGTCTGTTTCATTATTTCTCAAATTTATGTATTACACATATTTAAATATTTTTTAAATATTTTATTTTGTTTAACAATTTCAAGCTTTTCATTTCATTTTCTAAATTAGCTAAGTATTTTGATCTTCCCTTTTGGCTCCATTTGCTGGTTTTTTTTTAGTTTAGTTTTTTCCATTTTTTTACTGTCTTCACAATTTTTCCCTTCTCTCTTGTTTGTTCCAAGTCTTTGTTTTTTCTGTTATTTATAAGTTTTCTTCAGTTCCTTTTCTTATAAATACTGCCATTATTATAGCTTTTAGGAATTTTCAATGTTTTGTTTTTTGTTTTTCATAAATAACACACAGCCCTGATGTTGAAATCAATGGCACCCATTTCTAGAATTAAGAGCCAATGGCGTCTGGAGGTGTGATGTCAGCACACTGACACTAGAAATGATGGCGACACACATATACTGGTGGATGAACTTTGGGTCAACAAAGAAAATGGACTGCTGTACTCTAACATTAAGACCAATCAATGAAAATCTACATATATATATATTGTAATGGATGGCCGGTTTCATATTCCGGCCCTCACCCCCAGGCCGCCAGGAGGCCAGAGATTCAGCTACAGCCTCTGATATTCCAGATACATTCACATAGACCTTGTGGAGGACTGCCGGCTTCGTGCTCCGGCCTTCACCCCCAGGCCGCCAGGAGGAGCTCTTCTGAAAGCATGTACGGGCCCCGAATTCCAGCAGGGCCTCATGGACTGTGTAGTTTTTATGCACAGCCCTGCTGGATACCTTGGGGGCCACTGGGAGTCGCTGTCGGGAGGCCAAGGGACTCTTTTGCGCACTATGACCTGGAAGTTCGTCACAGGGAGAGCGACGGGCTTCCGGGGTGAGGAAAAGCATTGTTTACCCTGACCCGGAAAGAATAAGGACTTGTGGACTGCTGGATTGGAAACACTTCTGGGTCAGGGAATATAAAAGGACTGAGGGAGCTCCCAGACGGCGAGCTGAGCTGGGTGGTAGGAGGGCAACGCGTCTGGGAGTGGAGGATTGGTTATTGTGATTTATTATTGTAGTTATTGGTTGATTTATGAATAGTGTGGAGTGGAGGGTGCTTGGTGCACATTATTATTATAATAAAACAAATAATCGTGGCACTTTTACCAGGTGTTTGGCGTGGTACCTGAGGGTTCAAGGGAGCTCTAGCGCCCCCTACTGCGACAATATATATATATATATATACAAAATCTAACCTCTGTCTGTATGTCTGTTTGCTTTTCACGAGAGAACTACTTAATGGATTTCAATCTTTTTTTTCTAGAATTTGCTTGAATATTCTGGTTGATTTTGCGACTTCTCTCATTGCGCTAAGTATCATAGTTTGCTTGCAGTACTGATTAATTTGCACAAATCTGAGAGAGAGGCTATGAGTTGAGAGGGGGCGGGGCCCTCAGGAGTGGGGAGCTGGGCGGGGCCTTCCTCACTCATGCACCAGCCTCCATTCGAGTCAGTCTGCCTCTCGCCACATGTTGGAGCGTACCTTGCCTCTGCTTAGCTAGCAATAGCTGTTTGTTCAGCAGACATTATCATCTAGAGATTGTTAAGGAGTAACGTTTGACGTTTTTGACAGAGAGATCAGAGTTATGTGTGTTTTAGAGGGTAGCTGCTGATTGCCAGAGATATCACAGTCACATGCTTTTCTCTACACATGGGGGACGCTCTCCTGTCAGAGCTGAACACGATCAGATACAGTGCCAGCGTTTGACATTGGAGAGTACCTACGTTCCGCTTGGCCAGAATTAGATTTTTTTTTAAATTTTGTGATTGATTTTTAAAGTTTGTTCTGTTTCACTGCTATGTGGGTGGAGCCACGGGGGACAGCTAGTACAAAATAAAAAGAGTTTAGTTTGAGTATAACATGATAAGAGCTGTGACAACATTATGGCATTAGCTGAAAGAACTATAGTTTAAAAAGCCCAGAATTAAATGCTTTAGTTTCATTACAACTGCAATACAACATCTGACTAATTTTTCATTACATCTTTTGGTTTTGACAAAACATCCAATAAACTTTACCATCCATCCATCCATTATCCAACCTGCTACTTTACCAGACCTTGACAATCTCTAAAAACAATTAACACCACTTAATCTTTTTATTGCTCATACCACCCCAAAGTTCCTTCTAATTTAAATGAACACAACTGATAAACAGACGACTACCTGTTGAGCTCTCATGCCTGTGCCTTGACTGCCGCAGCACACAAAAGACAAAAAGGTGAGGCCTTCAAAAAGAGCCACAAAATACAGGCCAGAATTCTAACTGGACTGCCCCAAAAATAGGTCTCACCCCAGGGGAACCTGACCCTAGGAAATTGGGAGGCTTCAGGTCTGTCTCGGCCTCAAAATGGAGAACAGGGTTTAAAGTTCAAAATACAAAAGACAACCTCAAAATGTGTCTCATGAGAGAGAGCACCAGAGAGAAGTCCCAAAAGAATCTTTATAAAAGAGGGTTTAGTAAAAACAAATCATTAAAATGACAAAATACTGAAAAAATATCAAAAAAGGAGACAAAAGGGCATTGCCTAAAAGCCACAAAATTATAAAGCAAAAAGAGTAGCAGAAGCAAATGATCAAGAGAGATCAGTGAGATCATGAGAACGCACCAAACTACTAAGCACACTGAACGACAAGGGACTGCATTTCCCATAAGGCTTTACAGGGCTGAGAGCAATCCCTGGAGGATGATGGACAGCTGGCCCCGCCTCTTGGGGAACCACCCACAAAATGCAAAAAATGCCAGAGAACACATTCTCACACATAGAAACTGCATAAAAACTAAATAGAACAACATTTTCAGATATAATTAGACATAATTAGACAAATAATAGATGAACAGAGAAATACTGTATTATTAAAACAATGGAAAACAATGACAATAATGAAAAGAACACAAAGAAGACAAAAAGTGGCACTTTAGGCAGGAGCCGGGCAGGAACCTTGGGTTCACCATAACAGTTTGCACTGCTCTATCATTGTGTAAATAGTGAAGATGTTATAAAATAAAAATCAAATAAAATAATGAATAAATGGTGTCTGGAGAATGGAGTGACTGAGATTTGGAATTTCTTTGTCTAAAACCAGAAATGCTACAAAGGCAGATATTAAACCGGTGGGTTGAACTTTGTGAAGTAGACAAAGTACAAATCAGAGTCGGCAATTAGCAAAGTCTTCATTTCTATTCTGATCTTTGGACACTCAAAAAGACCCCCCGTCTCGGGGAGCATCCACAACTGTTAACCTTTAAATAAGGGGGGATGGCACACCACTGGCAAGTGTCCTTGGATACCCCAGTCATGTAACTTGACATCCCTAGCAGCTTGGTCACAGGTAGCAAAGAGACAAATGATTCACATGAAATTGAATTTGCAGTGGACTTGGTGTTTAACATCAAGAATAGCACAGCAAAAGAAACAGAGTTTTATTTCCTGTGAAATGTATGCTGCTGTTGACACAAGAAGAGAGGTGTTTAGTCATCGCTGGAAGCTCTGTCAAGTGTTAAGTCTGCATACCTTTACCTTTACCTTTATTTAGTATTTAAACAATTTAAACAAACATCTCAAGAGAAGCAAAAATCACTGGACTCATTTCCCATCGACATTTTGTAAACTACTGAGATGTGTTCAAACAGACGTGTTTGTCAGTTATAAAAAGAACTTTGGCAACTGCAATCCTAAAGATGCATCAGAGAGAGAAAAGAAACTTGAAGTTGTGTGGCGCTAAGTGTTTGCGCATCCTCAAACTCTTCTGCAATGATGAAGAACATCAAGAAACAGGGATGAGCAGTTGCCAGGTCACCAGGTTATTTACCTGTGCACTGACATTTTCACCACAAACAACCTTGAAAACCTTTTCCAGTGAGTTACCTTTTTTTTCCAGTGAGTGTTGCATTTCACAGTTTTGAAACTGCCTGTGTGCAAATCGAAACTTGCCTTTTTAGCTTATCTTAAGTTATACATCCTAAGTTTGCAATTTGCTATAAGATAATCAAAGAGGTTTGACTAGATCTTTAGTCGAAGGTGTAGGAGAGCTGATAACCACTGAGTGATCACCTCGAAGTACAATGTGTACAATGCGACTACAAAGAAAGAAGGAAAGCAAACAGAAGAGAGGCTTGGCTGTCCAATGTCTTGTTTGTCATAACAGTGACAGAGTGGAGAATGGGAAGAGATGTCAGCGTAAGACATTAAAAAAAGAGTTTCCTCCTGGTGCTCCAACAGTCCAAAGACTTGCAGGTCAGGTGGACAATCAATGATAGGCTGGCCTCTGATCGGTGTGTGTGTTCACTCTGGAATTGTTTCTACATTGTGCTCAACACCTGCTAAGATAGGCACCAGCTTCTCTGTAATCCTGCTCTGGAAAAAGACATACACAACCACAAAAAAAAAAACAAAAAAAAAACTCTCACTTAATAATCACTTGTTAAAATTCCCAAATGCGGTATTAGAGGCTAGGGTGGGAGTTAAGAAGTTGCACTTTTAGTTTTTGTACTTAACAGTTTAAGACTGAAAGAAAATGGTGATACTGCAAAATAATTAATTTCCTTAGTGCAGGCAAATTTAAATATCACAGAAGTACAAAATACTGATTAGCAAAACATGCATAACGCCGGTACTAAAAAATGCTATCGTTAGGCAGCAAAATCTGCAGCAGAGTACAATCCTTAAATATACAGTTCGGCCTACGTCCATGAGTCAAACCAAATCGAAAGCATTAACTGCCGCTGATTATTGCATCACACTGAATAAGATTTTTATTTTTTCCAAGGGGGAAATTTTATCTATCTATCTATCTATCTATCTATCTATCTATCTATCTATCTATCTATTATATAGTGCCTTTCCTATCTCTCTATCTATCTGTTATATAGTGCCTTTCCTATCTATCTATCTATCTATCTGTTATATAGTGCCTTTTCTGTCTATCTATCTATCTATCTATCTATCTAATTTATTTGGTAATACAGGACTAAGACACATCATTTAGTGAGGTCTGACAGAACTTATTACCTTCATATGGGACAATTATGTCACATATTATGGATTTTTATGAAAGGTAGAAGTCTTTGCAGTTACAGTCACAAGGGACTACTGGACATCAAAGAAAGAAAGATAGATTTGTGAAAGGCACTATATAACAGATAGATAGATAGATAGACAGATAATATGAAAGGCACTATATGATAGATAGATGTGTAAGTTCCCAGAAGGCCAGGACTGAGGAGGATTCCTTGCCTGGCTATGAGGCCATAATGGAAGGATGGCAGGATTACAGACACTACCCAGCCAAGGTGCCCTATAATTCCCGTCCTGGCTGGGATACCAGAAGGAAGTATGGACAGGTGAGAGCTGGAGGCCTGGAGCAGTTCTTCCCCCAAATTAAGAGGTGGCAGTGTCTTTCGCAAGAAGTTCCAGTTTTGGCACCCACAGGGCTAAATGGGAATTGGAGTTCAGAAGCGCAGCCTTGTATGGATCCTTGATTGACGGTAGAGGGTGCTGTTGGGGGAGGACCACCCATGTTTCCGTGTGACCCAGAAGTGCTTCCAACAAGCCATGTCGTGCCACCAGAAATACTCCAGAGTCCAGCATAAAAGGAGCCTGCTGTCACACCTCAAGGAGTCAGAGTCAGGAGGCAGTGGGTGAAACTCACTTAGAGGATGAAAGGAATTAAGAGAATGCATTGGTTTTGAGATTGTTTTGGCTGTAGTTATGGTATTATTGGAGCTGGTTGGATTATAAATCTATTTATTTAACCTGGAGTTGTGTTGGGTCTTGTGTGTCTGAAGTTTGGGGGCTCAGTGGCACCCTCTGCTGTTCACAATAGATAGATAGATAGATAGATAGATAATGTGAAGTGCATGATAGATAGATAGATAGATAGAAATCCCCAAAGTATTAATAATTATTGCAGATCATGACACGGTGTGGGTTTGCCTGCTTGCTCAGGCCCTCTGCTTGTAAAGCCGCCATTTTAGATGACGGTGTCTGAACATTACCCTGCACACAAAGACATAAACAGAGACATCTGTATAAAAATAGTTTTCTTAGGAAGAAGCAGCTTCATCTGTCTCCTCTGCTTTGTCTCCCTCTCCCGCCTTTTACTTATTTAATAAAAGGCAGCTCTCTGCAGCAAAAAGCACTTTAGATTAATGAAGCCCACCGAGAGAAGCTGTCGGGGTGTAATGACTGCAAATACTGATGCATCTATGTGTGCTTTTTTTTTTTTTTTTTAATGCCATCACAGCCCTTCTGTGGGCCAAGTCTGGAGATCACAAAAAAAAAATCACCTGGACGCTCATCGCAGCTTCTTCTGGCTTCAAGTTCTTCCAGACGTTTTAATCTGTGAGTTTTTTGTCTACAGCGCTTTTAGATAGTAGTCAGAGCCCGTGAATATTTTCACATTTTGTTATGTTGCAGTTTTCCACTAAAATCATTCAAAGCATTTTTTTTTTCCTCACCCAGCAACACTCAGTACCCCAGAACGACAAAGTGAAAACAGGATTTTAGAAACTGTTGCAAATGAAATTAAAATAACCCTAAAATGTCCCGTTGTCCCAAGTATTCAGACCCTTTACTATGCCACTTGTCTCATGTGCAGCCCATTCTATTGATCATCATTGAGATGTTTTGACATCTTGTGCTCAGTTCAATTGATTGGCCCTGATTAGCAGAGGCACACACCTGTCTATAGAGCAGGGGTCCCCAACTCCAGTCCTGGAGGACCACCAGTGGCTGCAGGGTTTTGTTCTAGCCCTATTTTTTAATGAGTGTCCTGTTTGTGCTGCTAATTAACTTCTTGTAAATTCATTTTAATTTACTTGCTCTTTAAGATTTGCTCCCCTGAATTTCTTCATTGTTCCTCTGATTTGCTTCATTTATTTCCTTAAATGGCACCCAAACAGAAATGAAACGTGAAGTGAGTGAGCCAACAGAAGACCAACTAAGTAAGGGCCTCAAACTCACACCAATTTCACTCCAACCAGTTGCTAAATTAGGCATCGAGTCTTGTTAAATAAACCCGTTCTATAATTCCATGGCTTGTTGCTGCTCTCTCTGATTGTGCAATAGCAGACATGTCTGAAATTGCTTATTTTCTCTTTTTTAAGAGCTCTGTGAAAATGTTTTCAGGACCTGAGCACATCAGCATTGCTAAGACCTTCACCTTTCATCATTGTCAGATATTGTATGATGGACACCAGTTGTTTTGGCTCATTTTGTATCTCATTATTGTTCGGCTGCTAATTAAGGAAAAAGAAACAATTGAGGGGTCTGAGTCTTCAAGAGCAAGTCAATTAAAATGAATTCAAAAGAAGTTAATTAGCAGCAAAAACAGGTTACTGATTAAGAAAAGGGTTAGAATGAAAACCTACAACCTGTAAACTGTGGTCCACCAGGACTGGAGTTGGAGACCACTACTTTAGAAGGTCCCACAGGCTACAATGTGAATCAGGAAAAAAAAAAACAAAACAAGTCATGTGGTCAAAGGAATTGCATGTGGAGCTTAGAGAGGATTGTGTCGGGGGGCTACCAAAAGATTTGTGTGGCATTGAAGGTTCTCAGGAGCACAGTGGCCTTCAAAATTCTTAAATGGAAGAAGTTTGGATCAACCAGAACTCCTCCTAGCACCCCTGCAAGAGAACCACCTCTTTCAACCTTCACAAACATATGCAGTTTTTAATATTTGGAAAAAATTTGGAATTAACTCGCTTAGAGATCTTTATATAGACAACGTCTTTGCATCCTATGAACAATTACATTCCAAATTTAACATTCCAGCTACACATTTCTTTCACTCTCTTCAAATCAGAAACTTTGTTAAACAAAACCTTCCAGATTTTCCTCATCTTGCACCCTCATTCATGCTGGAAAAAATATTGCTCAATCTCAAGGACTTAGACTCCATCTCTACAATATATAAAATCATTTTACAATCCCTCCCTTTCAAAGATCCAAGAGGACACTGGGAAAAAGATCTTTCAATTAATATATCAGAAAAGGAGTGGAAAGTAGCAATGCAGAGAATTCACTCGAGCTCCATATGCACAAAGCATACAATCATACAACTTAAAATTATATATCGAGCACATCTGTCTCGACTAAAACTCTCCAAAATGTTTCCAGGGCATGATCCAACCTGCGAACGTTGCAACCAAGTCCCAGCCTCACTAGGTCACATGTTCTGGTCCTGTACCAAATTAACATTATTCTGGACAAACATTTTTAATTACCTTTCAGATAGCCTTGGACTTACAATCCCTCCAAACCCATTAACAGCTGTGTTTGGGGTTCTTCCAGATGGGTTTAAAGCGGAGGAAGACAAACAAATTGTGATTGCATTCACTACACTTTTGGCACGTAGACTTATTCTCATAAACTGGAAGAACCCAAACTCTCCTCTTTTAAGTCAGTGGGAAACCGATGTGTTATATTATTTGAAGTTGGAAAAAATCAAATACTCAGTTAGAGGATCTGTACAGACTTTTTTCAAAACATGGCAGGATCTAATCAGTAATATTTTAAAATAAGTTCAAAAGGCACAGAGAATTTATTAATTTAGGTATGTCTCCAAGCCTTAAATTTAACGCCGTTTGGCTTGCTCTCTCTCTCAGGGGTGGGGATCGATCTGTTCTTAATTTTTCTCTTTGTAAAAACTTGATTGCTTTGTATGGATTGTAATAAAATTAATTAAAAAAAAAAAGAACTCCTCCTAGAGATGGCCACCCAGCCAAACTGAGCAATCAGGGAAGAAGGGCCAAATAAACTGATGGTCACTGTGTGGCGGTGGGAAAGTTCCAGAAATGCAACAACCATCACTGCAATACTCCACTAATCTGGGCTTTATGATATGGTGGTCACAAAGAAGCCTCTTCTTAGTAAAAAGACACATGAAAGCCCACTTTAAGTTTGCAAAAAGACATTTAAAGGACCTGCGGTTGCCTGGCGCCCTGCCCAGGGTTTGTTTCCTCCCTTGTGCCCTGTGCTGGCTGGGATTGGCTCCAGCAGACCCCCGTGACCCTGTAGTTAGGATATAGCGGGTTATATAATGGATGGACATTTAAAGGACTTCGAGAGTGTAAGAAACAACACCGTCTGCTCTGATGAAACCAAAATGTGCTGTTCCTGCTGTGTCCAGTAGATGGCAGTATGCATGGAAGGAAGGGGGTAAAGAGGGGGAGGACTGTTTGGTGATTGAGGTTGACTTCTTGAATAAAAGCTTTTAACAAAGGCGTACCACGTGCTGCTTGAACTGACTGAATACACGACATTTTAGCAACGGGGATGTCTTTACTGTCCCTTTTTCTCCCACATCCGGGTGAGCCTAAAAATTACTTTCACTGCCTGGCTACGCATTTTTGAGAATGACATGCAGGTCGAGCTACCCAATGAGAGTAAATGTGCTTTGCTTATTCATGGTCTCGGAGCAGAAGAGCAACGTATTTTTTACACATTGCCAGCTGAAGACAATGCATACAACACAGCTGTGACGGTATTCCAAAACATTTTTGTGCCGAAAGGTAATATTGTTGCTGAACGTTACAAGTTCTGCCAAAGGGCTGGTAAGTCTATCGAGCAATACGTTGCAGCTTTACGAGAAGTGGTTGTTACTTGTGGGTTTGGAGAACTGACGGATGAAATGATATGGGATCAGGTTGTGGAATAAAATGAGTTCTACTCGTATCAGAGGACGGCTACTACTGGAGTGTGATTTAACTTTATCGAAAGCAATTGCAATTGTAAGCCAGGGGTGAGGGCACAACACTTAGCCAAAGGACTGCTGCTGCAAGACAGACAACTGATATGCGGAAAATGACGTGTTTTAGGTGTGGATCAGTGCAACACACAACACAAAAATGAACTGTTTGGCCTCAATTCTAGATGTAACGTCCAGAGGAAACCAGGCAGTGCCCACCACCTTCACAGTACCATTCTAGTAGTGAAGAGGTGGCAGCACCATTCTGTGGGTTTGGGGTCGAGGGAAAGCTGAACAGCAATAACCTAAAGGCTCATCTTCCTACAAGACCAAGCAACGCCAACACAGGAGTGGCATATTGACAACTCTGGGGATGTACTTGAGTGGCCCCCAACTTGAGCCGAAACAAACATCTCTGGGGTCACCCAATGGCAGCTATCCATAGATGGTCTCCACCAACCTGTGAGACCCTGAGATGATCTGCGGAGAAGGATGGCAGGAAATCCCCAGATGCAGATGTGCAAAGCTTGGCGTGTCAACCCCGAGAAGACTTCAAAGGCTGTTTAACTAAGTGCTGAGTAAAGGGTCTGAATGTTTGTGGCAATGGGGTGTTTCCGATTTTTTTTTTTTTGTAAATTTCAAAATTCTGTTTTCGCTTTGTCATTCTGGGGCAATGAGTGTTGTCTGGCGAGGGAGAAAATGAATCTGAATGACCGCCGCAACACAAGTTTCTGAATGCGCTGCATCCTGGAGATCAAGACAAAGGTCTTTCTGGAGGGAGGGCTGCTCCATGGTGTCATCCAAGTAGGGGGCTACTGGTATCACATTTCCATCATAAACTGTGGGTTACGGACATGTCTGTGATGGGTCACCACATGATTTGTGTGGTCCAATGAACTCCTTCAGGTCGGATGTCGACTTTTGTCAACAGGAGGTGTTGAGGGCGGTAGACTGGGATACAACTCGCTGCTACATTTTAGTTCAACTCTCTTGGTCAGAAGGAACATTACCCTTGTTGGTTTGACCGAGATTCTCTACACCCGTTTGAGTAGTGAAGAGCCAACAACAGCAAAAATGGCATCGACCTCTGGCAAGAGATCGAAGAAAATGTACAAAGCAAAATACTCCTTCAACAACGTTTTACACGTTATAATGGAATTCAACTCTTACTTGTCAGACTCCACTTTTGATGCATCTGATCTGGAGATGAAGATTGAAAACGAAAAGTGAGGTACTGGCATGAGCTGATTGTGGTGCTGCACATGTTTGTGTAGCTGATGCGCTTAGAACCTGGGAGGACCACCACCTACAATAACAAGAGGTACAAACCATATTGCACTGTGCTGCCACCCCCATACCCCGCGATGCTAAGACAGCCTGCCAGCCAGTCTGCCACGCCCGTTCCTGCCAGCTGTAGAGCCACAAGAGACGGCGAACTGGCGGCCACAGCATGCAGCAACAGACGGTTTATGTTGATTTATTTGTGAATCCATTGCTTTGTGTGCTTTTCAGAAAAAATATTCAGCCCTCAAAGAGTTAACTAAGTTTGTCCAAGTGCCAATTTTGGACTGAGGGATAAGCCGCCCGCTATTTATCATACCGTGTAAAACAATGCCGTTGACGCATCACGGAGAGCTGTCGTTTCTGTGGCACTAAAATTTAAAAAGCATTCTCGGCTTCCGTCTCACAACCAGTGAAGCAATCAAACGGAGGAGACTGGCAGCAAATAAGGAAAGAGGCAGAGAGGAGGAAACGACCGACACGCTTGTGAGGTGCAAGTTTGTAATGTCCAATGAAAATATAACACGTGTGGCACAAAGATGGGACAATTGTTGGGGTTTTTGTGAGGGGTGAGGCGTTAGAGTGAGGATATCTATAGCACCCTGGCAGTGTTTTACGCTAAGTGAAGTTTCAGTGGCCATAGACAACTGGTGGGCTCCTCACTTTTATGACCTAAATCTCTCTCTCTATATAAAATCCAACGTCTGTCTGTATGTCTTGTGTTATTGGTGCTTGGTTGGTGCCGACCCGACACAGACTGACAACGGAGGCCCGTGTAAAATAAACAAAAAGATTTATTTTTCTTCTTCACCTGTGTGGCATGTCTTCCCCGTGAACCCCACAGGCACAACACTGTCCCGAAATACAAAGAAAAATCACCCTAAATCACACTCTTCTCTCCACTCCTCCCAGGGCAGCTTCGTCTTCCTCCTCCTGACTCTGGCACCCTGGCTGCAGGTTCCTCTTATAGCCCACCTGGAAGTGCTGCAGGTGCTCGTTGACCTACTTCTGGCTACACTCCCGCCCAGACGGGCTCGTTAAACCTTGCAGCTCTATGCAGCTCCCCCTGGCGGAGGCCACGAAGCCCACCCAAGAAGAGCTCCGGTGTTCCATGAAAGTGGCCCTGATGCAACCCAGAGGGGCTGCTAACAAAGGTTCTGAAGGACGTAGCGTGGCTCCCATGGCTGCTCCCCCGGTTCTAGTGACAAAGGGGCATCCCGACCGGGCATGGGTCCCGGCCGTCCACCACAGTCTGTCTGCTTTTCACGAGAGAACTACTTAACGGATTTAGATCAGGTTTTTTTCTATAATTTGCTTGAACATTCCGATTGATTTTGCGATTTCTCTCATCAGGCTAAGAATCATAGTTCGCTTGCGGTACCGATTTATTTGTGCAAATCCAAGAGCGAGTCTGTGGGCAGAGGGGAGGGAGGCGGGGACCTCCTCGTTCACGTGTCAGCCTCAGGGTGTTCCTTACCTCTGCTTAGCTAGGGAATGAGAGAACTACTTAACGGATTTAGATCAAGTTTTCTTTTAGAATTTGCTTGATCATTTCGGTTCATTTTGCGATTTCTCTCACCGCACTCTCAGGAGCAATATATTCGCACTAATCCGAGACAGAGGCTGCGGGCCAAGGGAAGGGGGAAGCGTGATGTCAGGAGTAGGGAGCCGGGTAGCGCCCCCCCTCACTGTTCTGTTTCACTTCTATGTGGGAAGAGTCGCGGGGGACAGCTAGCTGAATCGAAATCTGCAAGTGAGGCACACAGAGGACTTTGTATTAAGTTTAACATGTCTTGGTCAGGAAGAATTCTTTCTTGTCACACTATTTTAAAGTAATTTGATAAATATCAGTCTACTGGAAGTGTGAAGGATGTGTTTGTTAGACCACTGAGAACTGCAAGAACACCAGAAAACAAGCAGTGGACATTCAAGCTGGCTGATCACAGAATTAATCACCAAGATTTATACTATAACACCCGTATAAAGTACACATAGTGAGTATCCATCCATTAACCCGCTATATCCTAACTACAGGGTCACGGGGGTCTGCTGGAGCCAATCCCAGTCAACACAGGGCGCAAGGCAGGAAACAAACCCCGGGCAGGGCGCCAGCCCACCGCAGAGCACACACACCCCCCAGGCACAATTTAGAATCGCCAATGCATCTAACTGGCATGTCTTTGGACTGTGGGAGGAAACCCACGCAGACATGGGGAGAACATGCAAACTCCACGCAGGGAGGACCTGGGAAGCGAACCCGGGTCTCCTAACTTTGAGGCAGCAGCGCTACCCACTGTGCCACCATGCCGCCCCATAGTGAGTATATTTTGGAAAAATAACAGCCTTTTTTCCGGTTAATTGAACTTTTAAACACAATCTGGAGTATGTTAAGTTAGTTGCAAACATTTTTTGAAAAATGTATTGTTAAATATATAAGTAACAAGCTGGTATAGTCTGCAGATGATACCAAGACAGGTGGATTAGCAGATAATTTGGAATCCATTATATCATTACAGAAGGACTTGGACAGCATACAGGCCTGGGCAGATTTGTGGGGAGGGTCGCCTTGGTGGTTCAAGTGCAGTCATCAGAGTGGTGGTGGTGGTGGTGGGGGGTGTCCTCCATGGTAATTTGAGCACAATTGTCACACTGTGTGGAATAGGAGCTCACCCTTGGTGATTTGAGCGCGATCGTCATAGTGTGTGGTGGGCCACGGCCCCCTTCGTGGATCATGCAGAATCTTCAGCCATAATAAACAAAACCAACTCACCACCCACCTCCAGCAAACTCGTGACCCCCTTTT